>VZTU01011090.1:0-31055 GCA_013400835.1 Zapornia atra
ATTAGATTGCTAGAGCATGACAGCAATGTCATTAGCTTATTATATTTTGAAGTCTTTCCCAAACATATTTGCTATTTTCCTCTGCTACTTTCTACTTTCCTCTATTTTTCCCCCCAAATCTATGCTCCCTGGCACAATTCTTTGTTTTGGTCAGGATAAAATTCATGCTACTCCGTGATCAGCATCTTCTCTGAGCCTTGGTACAAATGAACAAATAAATATATATAGCCCACAAACAAAGCCAGAAGTGAAGGGATGCAGAGATATAACTTGAAACGGGACCAAGTCAGAACTTGTGGGGCTTTGTTATGTGACATGAGAGCAAACTCTGCTGTAGCTTGTATCCTTCCTAATTCATCTGGAACCACAGATCAAGACAGAATGCCTATAACTTACAGGGAAATGCACCTTTTGTCTATTTAATTCTAAGGTATATATTGCTTAGTACACACCATAACACACATTTTAAAAAAAAAAGGTGACAGACTGAACAGTGCACATGTCCTTTGAGCATATGAGCCAGAAATGTCTCAAAGGCAAAGTAGGCTAAAGGTATCACAGTAGGTTAAAGAATTCTGGTCTCCTCTGCTGTGTGAATGCTACCTCTTACTAGGTATGCCTGGATCACCAAACGAAAACCCCAAGTTATTCTTAATGAAAATCAGTTCAGTTTATTGTGTATATCCCCAGAACTTGTGGTGGCACAGCCATACAAAGTAACAGAGTGTCTCTCACCCTAAATCCCAAACACAGCACTGCACTAGCTACTAGAAAGAAAATTAACCTTTTATATATATAAATTAACTGTATCACAGCCAAACCAACAATATAGACACAAAAAAAAGGCACGAAAATGTTAAGCCATGTCTCCAGAAGTAGATGTTACTAGAACAACAAGTTTTCCTTTGGTAAATTTGCCTGTCTTGTAAAAGAACCAAAGGCATTCAAACACATATTTCACACTAGCATAAGGTTTGACATGCAAACCACAGAGAACTGAAGAACAGAGTCAGTCTCAATAAAATATCAGGCTCATAAGTTGCATTTGACTGTAACGGTTGGATTCAATGATCTCAAAGCTCTTTTCCAACCTAGCGATTCTGTGGTAGTGATTCTGTAACCATGCAAAGAAAATACTCATCGAAAAATTGGGCAGCGTGGTGAAAGGGAGTATATTCAGAAAGATCTGACTGAATTAGAAATGACTGTGAAGGAATTAGAGACCAAATGGAAACTCTTAACAAATCTCCAGGATGTACCAGCTCATTTTACCACTGTTTATTCTGTTTGGTGGCAAGTACAATCTTTTGTTAGTGCTGAACTGCGAGGCTGCGTTAGCAAGGAAAAGTAATGTTTTCTAATTTGGTCAGATGAACTTAAGTTAGGAAGCTCAGATTCCAACTTGAACACACTAAAATGAATGTTCTGCTCTAGGGAATACGGTAATGACATGCAACTTTTTTGGGTTGCTTTTTTTTGTTAACCTTTTCATATTTTTAGAGATACTTTACTGTGAATATGTTAAGTTACTTACATGTCATTCTTTTGAAAGATAATTTTCACTAGCCAAGATACTATTTCTTGTTATGAGAGCACCTGCTTACATTTCAATGACTTCAGAGACATCTAAGTATGTAAAAAAACACTTAAGCTCATACTTGAATAGCTTTTTTTCTCAAGTGAGAAATTTAATTAGTAAGTGTTAGATATGTTCACGAATAAAATTAGACATGTTTCTAAATTTTTAATGAATAAGTTAATTGTTCTTTGATATAGCAAAATGATCCATTACTGAATCTTGTCCCTTGAGTACTTTGAAGATTTATATTTCAGCCTTTCACAATACCAGAGCATTCTAAACATTGAATATGGTTTATACATCACATTCCCTTTTATTTCTATAAAAATCTTTCTGTTGATATGGGAAAAAAGATCTAATGCAAGAATGATCTTCCTATGAAATTATTCATTCATAAATAAAAGGAGTAAAATCATCTCTTTTCACAGGACAACAAAATGTAGGCAATATTCATACTTTCATCTTTGGAAAATAAAGATATCTGAGCAAAAGCTGCTTTATGTTATGCTCAAAGCTATGAAGACGACATACAAGGTAAACAATAACTCTTATTTGCCTTATTTTATATGCAGACACATAATCTGAATTTCAAACATTACAACCAAGGGATGTATTTCAATATTGCTGATGTGTTACTGTGAACCAGTACATTTATATGTACATCAAGTTAAATTACATAATTTGAAATTCTCTGAATATTTGCTGTCTTGTAATTCTTGTTTTTCATCAAAGAAAACAAAAAGAATCCCTTTAAATTTCAGAGTGCATTTAAAGTTATCGGGGCACTTAAGCCATTTTTTATTTCTGTATTTCAGCATGCACTCTAGAAAAAAGAAAACAGCCTAGTAGGTACAGCATCTGTAGTTCTGTTTATTTATAATCGTGCTGAAACATCAGCCTGCGAGCCAGCTTTCTTTAAAGTTTGCAGTTGTACAGCCAAAACCCTATGCCTTCCTCTGTACTTTTCTCACAGGAACTAGAAAGTGAAAGAAAACACATGTAAAAAGAATCCACTGATTTTTTGCAACAGTGCCAATACAACAGGGGTGGGGGTGGCGGGGGGAAGTATGCAGGTAGTTCATTTTTTTCTTTCTGATAACACAGGAGGGAATTTTCAAAACCAGAATTTCCTCTGAAAGACCATATCAACCATTTCAAAATGGACATTTGTTCGCATGCATGTCATTTGTATATATGTATCGTTTTACTATTACTATCATTCCTAGAGCTAAGAAGGAACTAGACAGCTAAAAAAAGCCTAAACATATAACTGAAATATACTGGACTTAAGTTAGATTTAAGGAAAGATTAGAATAGCCTAAAAATTCCCGGATAGATTACTATATTTGAAAATATGACTAATGAGCAAGCGTCGAATCTGTCAGCTTCTCTCTGCATACTGCAAGAGTGCAGAATAACATGAGCCACATCTAAATTAATAAAGTCAAATTAACACCTGTGGCTTCACTACCTCATTCACAGCAGCAACTTTTACTGCTTCAGAGAATGAATTCATAGGCAGTTGGAATCGAGATGAAACTACGGTCCACTCAGTACTACACTTAAAAGCATTATGTGGAGGTTATGCTTTACAGGGTTGTGTAGTGTACTATACTGGATCAGATGGACCGTTGGTTTGTTCTGGTCTAGAAATCCCTATGGTCTAGGGTAATGCTCACCTCAGCCGTCATGTTTTGCACAATTATTAGAGAAAGTTGAACAATGGTTCCTTTGCTCTCCCGTCTCTACTCTGCCCCTGTTATCTAAACTGGAATAGTATTGTAACCCTTGAAGAAACTCCTCAGTGCAGTAATCAAACCAGTAGCTTGTGCTGCTCTGAGAACAGAGTCGCTTAACATTTTGCTGGGCTGTCCATGCACACTGATTTTCTTTTTTTTTTCCCCCCTCTTACACTGAAGCTGTTTCATGGTAAGCAAAGTGTCTTCTAAGGTCTGCGCTGAAAGACATTCTTGCTGTAGGAGACAGCTTCCCTGTCTTTCACTAACACAAAGGACAAAAAAAATCTTTGAACTCTTAAAATACTGCTGGCTATGCTTTCTCTGTAAGTGATGCATGCATGAGAGGAGGGAAATGTGGACCAATCGTGTTCCCATTAAAAAGGGAACCTAATTAATATCTCCTGTGAGAAATTAGAAGATGTGTCCATTGAAAAACAGGCGCATATATATATTTCAGAATCAACAAAGTAGTAAGAGAAAAACATCTGTCTAAAAAACCAGGTATCCAAACTACAGTCTCCCAAAATCTGGATCTCACTGAAGTCTCACGTATCAAAGCCATCATCCTCTAAAACACTGCAGCTCCTCAGTGTCCTTCAGCTTATTCTCAAGACACAAGCACTAAAGGCTGACACTAAGAAAACAGAAAAAAACAGACTTTTAAATCTCAGGCTTTTGCTTTTGAAACACTTTTCTGGTCTCACTTACTCCACTTTTTTTTTTAAAGTTTTTGTTAACCCTTTGCATCTCAGTAACCCTCTAAGTTAGATCGTGGTCATCAGGGCACTTGTCTATCAGTCTGGGATACAGGTTTCTGGTAATTTCTAACATGGGACACAAAGTTGATGATAATGCCAGTCTCAATCAAAATTTAAAATCTCTACACATTTACAATTTGAAAATAGATTTTTTAAGACAATTCTACTACAAAAAAAAGCCTTTTTTATTTAAAAAAAAAAAGAAAAAAGGGAGACTAAGAAAAAAAAGGAGGGAGGACCCTATTATGACAGGTTCTTTAAAGAAAGAAAATCTTGAAAGCAGCTCTGACAGCTCCTGCAATAATCCTAACTCTGCCAGCATAGCAGTGATGAATCCTTATGTTCCTACCAAGAGTGTCTTTTCAGACACGCTGCCTTGGGAATTGGCATTGTTAAAATGCAGGCGTTGTGCTGGCAACTTTCCTCCTCTTGCCACCACATTAGGTTCATCCCTATGTAAAACCAAACTCCAGGCTCCTGGACAAACAGTAAAGCAGCAAAGATGCTAATGGCTGCTAATCTGTTCTTTTTGTATGTGGGTGTCTGAGCTGCAGCTTCAAGCTCAGTTACATACACCGGAAAAACACTGTTTCTAAAAAAAGTGTTTTGTCAGTTAATTTCTATAGAAATGGTTTGTTCCCCTTTGCCCTCTTTGGTAATGTTATAATTCCTGATTCTGAAGGTTAAGGAAACCCAGGCTTGTTTGCATGCCATAAATTAGAGCCATCAGTATACAATTCATGACTCTGGTTTCACACAGCAGAAAAAAAAGGATGCTGTCATTGTTTGCCGTCCTTTGCAGGCTAGGGCTGATGTGTAACAGCAGGTGCCTTTGAAAGAAGTGTTGTTGGCGCTTGTAAAGGCAGACTGCCCAAAGCCGCATCTTTTCGTATATTTATTTAATTTTTTATTTTATTTAGGGAAAGGCCAGTGTTTCTTTTGTCCCCACGCTGTCAGGGGAAATCTTTGCAGAAGAGCTCAGGCAGATTAAACGGCACAAAAGGTTTAAGAAACACGGCCACGCTCAAGGGTTCATGGGCGTTACAGGTCATCGGTTGTATTTAAATATACTCATCTTGAATACTGTCCCCAGGATTGTCTAAAACCTAGCAATCCTGAAGCTGCCAGATAACCTTCAGCTTTATTGCTGTCTTTGTTGGTACTTGGGGTTTTTTAATCATTATTATTTCTCACATATTTTTGTGTATAGAAGTAGTAACCGCAGTATTTTTTACGCACAAAGTACTATGCAATAGTTAATGGTCACCGTGAAAAGAAAAGAAGCCTGAAAGAGTTAGCTCTAGGAATCTGCAATGACAAGTATTTCAGTCCTTTTTCTTTTCCCCAGTTGAAATTTTGGGAACGAGGCAGTGTACATCTCCAGTTACAATCTCTACCATTATGTAACGCTGGTGGCTCTCATATTTTGTAAGTAAGTTTAAATTTTGCCCCGTTTCATTTCATGCTGAATTATACCCTCAATGACCCAGAAACCTGGGTCAGTCAGTTGCATTTTGACTACCGAATGCAACATGTGTGGAGATTTGGGTGCTATTTCTTGTTGAAGCTGATGTTGCTAAGCAAGATTCAAGGCTGTTGAAAAAAGCCTTTTTACTTGTTTACAACTTTCAATTGTTAAACCTGCAAATAGCAGCAGTCTTCTAAGTTGCATCAGTTAGAAGCAAGTCTGCATGCAAGATCTGAAAACATTAATCGTGAAATAACATTAACGTTGATTATTTGTTCTGGTGCCACTGTTTTGTTCCAATAAAATCCTTCCTTTCTGCATGACTTTTCTAATGCTCTAAAATATTACCTTAAACTTATTCTACAGCAAAATGCAAAATATCAAACTGATACAAGTAAAATAAAAAATTTCAAACTTATGAAAATTACATATTGTAATACTCAAAGTGAGAGATTTTAGATTTTTCGCACTGCTGGTTTTTCTTTAGAATCAGCACATTTTGACTAAATAGTCTTCCAGCAACTCTGGCTTGTTGACGGAGCAGAAGACTTCACCTGTTTGTACTTTGTATCTTGCTATCCAGGTTATCTTAAGCACCTTCAGTCCTAGGTTTTCATCATTTTGTCTGTCTTCTGCCTCCCACATTCCTTTCTGATCTCTCCACATTTGAAATAGAGTTGAAATAATGCACCAGGTATTAATGACTCTTTAGGTAAGCAAAATGTCCAAAGTCAAATCATGGCAGAAGACTCTCATTATGTTTAAAGGAGAATGCAGTACCTAGTCTTTTTTTTTAATTTTTTTTCACCCCCTGCATTCCCCTGAATAGATCAGGAGTCAGTTTTAGGCATGATTTGTATAAAGCTTTGTTCCTTTTGCACTGCTGCTGAGCAGCCTCTAACACAAAACGAAACGAGGCATTCTATCTTCTCCATTATTAGGTGGGAAGTCAAAGGTTCAGGGAGAGGGTGAAATATTTATTGGAAATTAAATTGTGATAAGCTTTTGACGTCTCTATTTCAACAACGCTTAAGTGACTCGGAGACCATTTCAGGAAGAATATTATTTTGTTTTAAAAAAACCCAACCAAACACAGAAGCAATGAAAAGAAAAAGCATTCATCTAAATGAATCCTCCCACACACACCGTGCTTGCCCTCCCCAATTTAAATATTGTAAGGAAAACAACTACAAGAAATATTGAATTTGCATTTGATTTGACTAGCTCCAACCCACAACAGTGTTTTGTTCTTCCAGTCAACATTTGAGTTGCCAGCAGATGTTCAAATGGAAGTTCAGTTCCCTGTACATTGTAGCTGACATCAGGGAGTATGTTCATAGTTCTGTAGAACAATACCATACAAGCGTGACGGAAAGACACTCGACCGCAGGGTTTTAAATAATTATTATTAAATAGTAATTAAATTTCAGGTTCAATACGTCACTACGGCAGGTTTCACGGACACAACAGAGAAATACACTGTTGCAGTTTAGAAGCACGACTACACTTAGCACAACCACAGGAGAGTCACAACCCGTGCTGCTGCCAGCAGAGCAGGCAGGGGATGCGGGGATACGGCCCCAACAGACACGTCACTCGCTGTTACCGCCCGCGGGCCGTTCCCAAGGTTCAGTATCACAGCCACAGCAGACCCATGGAACGCACTATCACAGCTCACTAAATACTGCACATGTGTGAGTCAATCTCCCGAGACGTCAAGCACATCAAATAGTCACTTACCCCTCTTCAGGTCCAGGTTCTCCATACGCTGCCTTAGCCAGCATCCTGGCCAAGGGGGAAGGGTCTCCTCAGAGAGTTGGAGAAGCGACTCCCGTGTCTCAGGCCAAATCCGAGGGTTTTTATTTGGTTTTATGCCTTTGATCCACGTGGCGGTGGGCAGGACTGTGCCTGGATTGGCCAATACCACCTTCCATGTTTGTCATTAGCGGTGTTCCCCCTTACCTTGTGCCCCATCTGTTGTGTATCTTTGTAATGTCTGGGCCCATTAAGGCCGAATGGGGACCCTCTGGCTTGTCTTTATCTTTGTTTGAAGGAATTCAAAGGTCAACCCAGGTTGAGCAGAATGCAGCACTGCATTGTTTTGTCTTACAGGACAACTCAAGTCTGAGCTGTCTAGACAGCTCTCCAGGAGTTGTCTCTACGGAGATGGGGCCTCAAGGCAAGCCAAGGCTGAATCCCTTTTACTGACCCACCATGAGTCCTCTGATGGGCCAGACATTGCCGCCTGATGGGCTAGACGTTACCAAAACATGTCTGTGGAAGTCTGAGCCAGATGACCGTACAACAAGAAAGTGGCATATGGTGATTACAAGTTGCTATCATTGCACAACCTCAGGCTTTGGAAGACTCTGCATTTGCTTGCTGATATATTATACCCTCCTAAATAAGCTGGTAAAGTGTGAGAAGCAGGTTGCCTGGTATATCCTAGGACACAAAATAAAAGTATGTAGGGAGGCATTCAGATATCCTTCTTTCTCTGCTAGAACTAGCAGGGCATTTGAGACTCTTTTTGGCACAACTCTTTTGTTTATCAGAGTAAAACATTTTCTAAAGATAACTTTTCTACTGAAAAACACATTACTAGATGGAATGTTGTGTTTCCTTATGTAACAGCTCCCCAATAAGCCATGACTGCTGATAAATGATGGAAAGGGGCTTGGTGAACCCTTCCACCAGCTCCCTCCATACCCTTGGGTGGATCCCATCTGGCCCCTTAGACTTGTGTGTAAGCAGTGTAGCAGTTCACTAGCCATTTCACCTTAGACTATGGGGCCTTCGTTCTACTCCCCATCCCTGTCTTCCAGCTCAGGAAGACACTGCACAGTGGCTTGGAATGACGATGATCGAGGGAAACATGGGGTGATGTATTAAACAGTGTTGCACATGTAGCCTGATATAAGTGAAAACATGGCAAAACATTTTAACAACTTTGGGATGATTTTGGGTGGCAGCAGCAGAGACCCCAATCAGATTACTCAAATGAGGGGCTGAAATGCCTAATCTGTTTCTGAGCTCAATTTTAGCTCTGGTCACATGCTGTCTCTTTGGGCACTCAGCAATGGTTAAAGGCATTCTCTCTGGGCACTCAGCAGGAGCCACATGCCTTCTTTTTGGGCACTTAGCAGCCTGCAATGCAGCCCCCACCACACAGTGGCTTTGAGTAATGAATTCCCAAAGAAAGTCTTGGCCTGCAGTTAGGATAGGACAGAAATTTGTCTTTTCCCCAGTAATCTCGAAAAACTGGGTCTACTCTTGACCCTGGGGACATTTATCTTGATAGACACAACAAACTCACACCTCAAGTACCGCATCCACTTTTGGGCCCCTCACTACAAGAAAGACGTTGAGATGGCAACAAAACTGGTGAAGGGTTTGGTGCACAAGTCCTGTGAGAAGCAGATGAGGGAACTGGGGCTTTTTAGTCTTAAAAAAAGCTGGCTGAGGGGAGACCTTATCGCTCTCTACCTACAAGGAGGGTGTAGAGAGGTGAGGGTCAGTCGCTCCTCTCAGGTAACAAGTGATAGGGGAAGAGAAAATGGTTTCAAATTGCACCAGGGGAGATTTAGGTTAGATACCTAAAGGAAGAATTTCTTTACTGAAAGGGTTGTCAAGTATTGGAACAGGCTGCCCAGGGAAGTGGTGGAGGCACCATCCCTGGAGGCCTGTAGATATCGTTCTTGGGGACATGGTCTAGATGTGGACTAGGCAGGGTTAGGCTGTGGTTGGACTCGGTGAACTTAAAGGTCTCTACCAACCTAAGTGATTCTATGATTCTAAGATCGTTTCAATGATCTTAGAATGAAAAAAAAAATCCTTAATGAGAACTACAATTTCTTGTATAGCCAATTAATGAAATCCAAGGCTTTTTTTTTGTTGTTGTTGTTAATAGAGCTAAAGAGTAACACACTTAAGTTGAAAAACTTCTCAATTGACAGAAAGCATTTTTTACCATTGTCACTACTTGAAAATTGAAGGCATCACTTGTAATATTGTTTTCCTTTCCAGATTGGACTTTTAAAATATTTTTTGTAGAGTGTAAGGTAGTGTGAAAATCTACACGTGGCGGGACTCCAATTGTGGTTGATCGAAGACAACTTTAATAACAATTGAGCAAACTTTTATTCCCTCTCGATGGCTGATACATCAGCCTGGAGTCAGGTTCCAGTACTTTTCATTAACACAAGAACCACAGATTTCCTATATAAGAGGTTGTCCCACCTTGGGGGGAGTCCTGCTGTGCAGGTGTCTTTCATCTGCACCTGCCTTACCATGACAAAGCACACCATTTGGCCACCCTGCTAAAGGACGCACAAATTTACATCTCTACACGACTCTCTTTCCTGCTTTTTCTCTTGCTTTTGCAGCTTGTCTCCAACAAGCATAACTGTCTCTTCCAGGGTCGCTCTCCATTTCCCACATCTCCCCCTTTTGTATCTACATTTAAAAAAATCTTGTTTCAAAGCCGTATATATTAAACCTTGTATACGTCTTAACAAATACAAATTGGAACAAAAAGTAGATTCTAATCCTATCTGCAACAGTTCATGCAGCCACCCGACATCCCTGCAAAAAAACCCTCCATCACTTTGTCAATACTTTTGTGAATTGACTCTTAATTCACACAATAGAATCCATCAAAATCTTGACAACTCTGGCATTGGTGCACTCATCATCATGCAGGTGATAATGGTGGTTTCCGACACAGAGGGCTTGATCCATCGTGCTGGCACCCATCTTGGGCTGGAACCCGTGGAAACACAAGCATACCCTCTGCTCCATCCTGTTAGAGGGAAAGGTCCTTCCCATTGATTTGTCTGTAGATTTTTTATCATCACTAAAGCCTTATTGTTAATTTCAAGATGGGTTTGCGAGTTAAAATTACATAGTATAGGAGGCCCATCTTCCGACCATCTGTTGAAAAAATTCAAAACATAACAAGCTTTTGCTATTGGCTCTTGTGGGGATAGCTCTCGACTCCCCCTTTTTTGTTTTTTGTCACATTTTTTTTAAGAGTACTCTGTGTGCGTTCAATGATTGCCTGACCTGTGGTAATACCTGTGACATGTTTTATTTCCCATTGCTGAAAAAACATCTGTGTTTTATATGCTATATAACCTAGGCCATTGTCCGTTTTGACAGTTTTTGGACCTCCCAATGTTGCAAAGGCCGTAACAAAGTGTCAAAGTGTATCTTTAGATTTTTCTCCTGTGTGTACTGAGGCATAAAGGCAGGAAGAAGCAGTGTCAATTGACACATGGACATATTTAAATCTTCCAAATTCTGATATGTGAGTGACAACTGTTTGTCAAATCTCAAGTGAAGACAATCCTCGTGGATTAACTCCAATTGAAGATGTAGGTAAAACATGCTGACAATCAGGGCACGATTATATAATTTGTCTAGCTTGATCTTGTGTCAGTTGGAATGACCTTTGCAAGGCTTTTGCATTTTGATGGTACAAGTCATGAGACAGACGAGCTTGCGCAAAATGATCTGGTAAAATTGCAGCACCTGCAAGGCGGTCTGCCTCATTATTTCCCTCACTGATAGGTCCTGGTAGAGAGGTATGTGAGCGAACATGTTGGATAAAGTATGGCTGTGTTCTTTTATCAAGAAGCCAGTTAAGTTCCCAAAGAAGTGCAAATACCACTTGGTTTGTTACTTCTTTTAAAAATGAATGTTCAAGTCTGAAAACAAGACCTGCAACATAGGCAGGGTCTGATATTCTGTTAATTGGAATAGACCATTTTTTAAAGACACGGACTACCACAGATAGTTGAACTACCTGCGGTGAACCTGTAACCAGCTCCCACAGTCACTATCCCACTGACTTGATTCATTTCACCAGACAATTACATCTTGTCCCGTTCTTCTGGACCCATCAGTAAATACAGTAAGGGCATTAGTTATGCGAGTAATAACGAATTGTGAGGTAGGCAATAGTGAAAGCGAGTTTAAAGATTGTATTATTCCATGTCTTGTAAAATGAATACTTCTCTGTCCTGTATAATCAGCCAACACACATTGAACAACAAAAGACTGGTGAGTTAAAAAGGTCAATTGTTTCGTATCAAGGGGTAAATAAATCGTATCTGGCTCTGTACCATCTAAAGCCAACAAACGCTAAGTCCCCTTCTGAATGACCATGGCTATCATTTCAATAGCCATGGTAACTGTCTTTCCAAAATTCCATTCTAAAACAATTAACGAATCTGTATCCTGTGGAACCCATTGTGCTAACAGACCATAGGGTTGAAAGGTAGAGTAAAAAATAAAAAGGCTAATAGGATAATTAATTTTTTGCCTATTGGTGGCCGGGGTGGTTAATTTTTTCACTACTTTGTTAAGAGCAGCTTTTGCAGGGGGAGTGCTTTTTCTGGGGGATATTAAGTCTGTATCTCCTTCTAGAAGTTTAAAAAGGGAGTGCAGTCCCTCCGTGGAAATTCCTAGAAGTGGGCAGGCACAATTTATAGTCCCCAACAGTTTCTGGAGATCTTTCAAAGTTTTAATGGCCGTTTGCAAAGTTATTCGTTGCGGCGGAACAAGCTGATCTGAAATTTTCCAGCCCAGGTACTGCCAAGGTTGTGTTTCCTGTATTTTATCTTCTGCAATTTTGAGTCCTGTGTTTTGAGCTGCTTGCACACTTCGTTGCTGAACTTTTTGTGCCTGCTGTTTTGTCTGTGCAGCTGTTAAAATATCATCCATATAGTGATATATATAAACACCTTCAAAATTCTTTCATACCGGACTCAAAAAAAACAGTCACGACAAATTGCTGACATAGTGTTGGACTATTTTTAATGCCTTGAGGTAACACTGTCCAGTGGTATCTTTTATACAGTTCTGTGGCATTAACAGATGGCACTAAAAATGCAAATTGTGGTGCATCCTGGGGTGCAAGTGGTATGGTGAAAAAGCAGTCCTTTAAATCAATCACTGTAAGAAACCATGTTTGTGGTATCATTGTCAGGGAGGGGAGTCTAGGTTGCACAGCTCTCATATCTTCAATGATTTCATTTATTTTTCTCAAATCATGTAATAGCCTCCAGGAATTGTTCTTTTGGATTACAAAAACTGGTGTGTTCCATGGACTTGTGGTAGGGACAATGCAGCCAACTTCCAGCTGTTCATTTACCAGTTTGTGCAGTTGCAGCAGCTTTTTTTTTGGAAGGGGCCACTGATCTATCCATACAGGTGTATGGGTTTTCCAAATCATCAGTGGGATCTGCTGCCCAACAGTGGTCCCTAAGAAAAATCCATACTTAACCACATGCCCTGTTGACTTAGTCCCTTCCCCAAAGGGTAACAGATCCAGGCAACACAAAAGGTCTTACAGTACCTGTTTTGCCCTCTGGCCCAACAATGTTAATAAGTATTTGACTTTCTTTGGGCATCATCTGTCCACCAATTCCTGATAAGGAGGCATGAGTGTCCATTAAAGGCCAAATATCAGGCCACAGGGATGCAGGAATAATTGTAACATCTGCACTGCTATCTATAATCTACATATGGGAGTAGTACACATTCTCATGCTTTCTAACCAACAAAGCGTGTGCCAGGAGACAAAAAGAGAAAATGGAGATAGAGGAAGAGTGAAGGCAAAGTACTCCCAACTGCATTGCATAGTGTAAGTTCTCTCAGAGCAATTTTTTGTCACCTTGAAGGTCATGGTAAGTAAGTGTAGCACAGTATACAAAGTGTAAAAATGCAGTTTAGTTATAAAATAATTAACTATGGAAAATACTATAGAGTCAGACACACAGAAATGAAGGACATTTGCATACTGCTCCTTTTCTCAAAAAGTAGGACGTTGTTCACCCTCTACTATATAAAAGACAGTATCTCTCTGGTTTTTAGTATAGATACAGCACTAGTGATTTACTTTTTATGTAAGCATCACAAATTTAGATTTTCTGTCACTGAAGAGGTTGTTTTAATTTGGATGTACATATAATCACTTATATTGACAACTTGATTTTTTTTACCCAGGTTAAAACATCCTCTTCATCTAATTGTTTGGACTTCTTTATTTAATCTTAATTTTTTTAAAGACCTTGTAATACCCATTCTCCAAACAGCATATTAACTTTTCAACATATTACTAATTTATTGGAAATCAGCTATTTTGAGACAATATAGTATTTTTTGTCTTCTAACAACAGGGTTAAGCAACATTTAAACTTTTGTACAGCTCTTTTCCTGACACTGAACCACTATTAAAATGCAGCCTGGTCAGCCTTTATTCAGCCATGTAAATAGAATCCACGCACACAGTTTATTAATGAAATGTCATCTGAGACCATAGGAACTAGCAGTTGATCAATTTGGATACGTGAGAAATTTGGTATAACTGGTTTGTAAAGCATCCATTGAGAGATGATACCACAATGATGACATTGCTCACAGTGTTGGTCATTTTTCTGAAAATAGTATTTTTTTTCCTTAATTATCAGACACAGTGGTTTTCTTCATCCTACAGAAGGAAAGTGAAACCAAACAACATCTTCTCAAATGGAAATTCTGCAGTATATTATTTAAGAAAACCAACCTCAATTACAGGCCATGCCAAATTACAATATTTTATTATGGAGTGTAGCAGCCACATTTCTTCATAGTCAGTTCAATATTTTTGTTCAAGTTTAAATTGATTACTTGGAAAATGAATGAAAAACATTTTTTTAATTGAATTTCAAGGCAGCTGGCTGCTTAACAGGAAAGCTGAGTAGCAGACTAGGAATGCTTGAGAGGTTCTCCAGAATCTTGAAAGCATCCAAAAGTAGGATGATTATAAATTTCTACAAGTTTTATGTAATTATGCATGACATTTAATAGAAATCTTCCAAAGTGGCTAGCAGAAGCTTATCTGAGCTCAAGTGAAATTAACTGTTAAGAGTATACTTCACAAAGAAACCTTTCTTGTTTTGCACATCTGATATTACAGCAGCAATGTTGACAAAGACAATCAAACTGTAGCTAAATTAACCTGTGAAACAGAAGCTATTTTTAAAGTATTTATTTCAAAATTTGATTTAGATTTTTTTTTTTACCCTTTTTTTGCCTTGTTAAAATCTTAGTCTTTGATCCAGGCACTCTGTGTTTTGATGTCATTCCCTTAATGCCTTCCTTTCCAAGCCTTTATTACATTAAAACGTTTTGGTCTTATTACATCATTTAAAAAACTGGGGCTGTTCTTCTCAGTCTTCATTAGTTTGGTGTCTGAATGATAGTGGACCAGTATGAGGGTCTACAGAAATAGGTTTTACATTCAGTATGATTAGGTAGCAGAACCAAAATACTATCTTTTATGAATATCTTTTTCAGCCAAAATCTCACTAGGTATTTTAAAACAGAGCTGCCTTTATCATAAAAAGAAATAATTTAAAAGTCTGACAGGGTCTATGATTTACTGATACAAAAATGCTACATAAATTTAAACAGAATGCAGAAAATGCAAATAGTTGAGAATTTTTTCCTGATGCCATTGTTTAGTCACTTTGAAGCAGAGGTTATGTACAAGAAAACATCAACCTGCACGGAATAAATCTGTGAAGATTCTGCATAACCTTCTGTTTTGTTATAATAAAACAAGCTAAACTATTGAATGTATTCCTATCCCCATTCATCTAATTCCTATTGCAAATTCTAAATGTAATTACTCAGTGTAAATTGTTTGTTGCAGACCTCAATCCTTTTTGAATTTGAAGAGTTAAAATGAAAAAAATCAATGAGAAAGTTAAATAATCTAAGTCCACTCTTCTATTAGAAAGCTTATTAGCTTTGTCTCTAATATCAGCAGTAAAGTTAATGTTAGCAGATGGAAAATGTAGGAGCATTAATAGCAGAGGAGTTGTGAAGGTTCACTGAATGGTTTACTAAGAAAATCAGAGTAGATTACATGAAATAACGGCTAGGAATGGAATATGGAAAATACTATTGCTAAATGCTTTGACTTGAATCATTAATGGAAGGGTGTTTTGGTAATCGTGTATCTGCACTAGTGAAGGGTACAATTAAAACAGTCCTGATGTGTACATATTTTTTTTATTAGGCCTATTATTAGGCTTCCAAGAGTAGCAGTGAGGCAACCTGTGCTTGTGTGGGTGCTTATGACCTATGCAAGCACCTGACTTGAGGGACTATGGGTATTTGTACTAAGTGTAATGGGAGTACAGGGTAATAAGACTGACTGCAGGACTCCCCGTTTCAGAGGATCTTGCTTCTTCTCTTCTCCTTATTCTTCCCTAAACTGCTCTGAAACTCTGTTATTCTGGCTACTGTGCCTATCCACCATGAGAATACCTTGTAATTTGCAGTTGTGATTGCTGTTTCTTAAAGGTCTCATACTGTGACTTTCAGTAACAGCGACCATGCCTGAGAACCAAAGTTTGTTTGGGGCCTATAGTAGAAATGAGTGACCTACATTTTCCTTAGAAAGCGTAGAGACCACATGAGGCACACCTTCATTTTCCAATTCAGCATTATCTGATCTTCACAGTCCCTTTCCAAAGGGGAAGCATGAGAGGAGCGTGGGTTTTTTTCTTAATTTGAAATTTTTTTCTACACATCCATGTGTAGAGCCATATGGACCTGGGAATGTCAATTAGTGCATTGGCCTACATCACTACCGTCATCAGTCCTAAAGAAAGTTTCCTCCAAATTCCTGCTTAGTATTTCAGAGGCAGTAAAAAAGTGCTTCCGAAAACAGTTCATCCGAGGTTTTTTAATGCCTCATACGAACTCAAGAACAAAGTCTTGAGAGATTAATTAGTGCCACATGTATACTAAAGCGGCGCAGTTCATAAGTATCTCACTTGAAGCCTTGTAACTTTAATTTAAGGTACTGCAAATTATTCAAATTTAACAGCTGCTGTTAGTAAATAGTAAGTAATTTGACTTAAATTCTTCCTGAAATACATTGGCACAAGTCCCAGTTATTTTATTCGGGCCATGCCTGCGTTGTGGTGAAGGTTAGCCTTCTAGCTTAACGTCCCAGACATTGTCCACCTTTCCAGATGTGGCAAATATTTTGGTTCGTGGGCATTTTCCAGAAGTCAAACTCTTTAAGCTAATGTAAAGTTACAGTTACATGCTGTAAATTCCTTCCATGGGGAGGCTGCTATTCCTTCAAAATAATGTGTGCAAAGATAAAACAAGTTTCATATTTTGCAGTCACTTTTACCTACTTTGTGTGGGTGTTTGGGTAGACTTAAGGCTGGAAGAAGACGCTAAATAAAGAAAACAATGGTGACATTTTAATGCCAGCTGTTATGCAGTGTGATATAGCTAACTCCAATTGCAAAATGCAGCTTTTACCATATTTCATTGAGTCAACTGTACAACTGAAAGCTTTATAAATGTCAAACTTTAAAATTTAAAATTACAAGGCAGCTTGGTTCCTGCACGCTCTAAGTCTGTCTGTATGGAAGGTTGGAAGGAGGGGCTAATATATGTGGAAAAAGGTGTTTGAAGACAGATGGATCTAAATGTGTAAGGAAGACCACTTCTAGATTTAAAACATGCTGTATTAATTACATTATTTTGAACGAATGAGCTGATTTAATATATCCTATCCCAACACCAGGTTTTCTGGGTTAAATGATGCAGGATCTCTTAGGGTCGTTCTGCTAAAGAAGCTCTCTACTCCAGTTGTTGTCAACGTGGCTCGTCTCTGCCTCCATTCCATGTTGTGCTTATGCAGCCCTTGGCCAAACAGTGACTGCACTTAGCAACATTCCAATCAGACCTCTCAGAACTTGGCCTCCATAAAGGGAAAAGAGGAGGAGGATGATGTGAGTAACTAATGCAAGCTCGCAGCTGATGCTGGTGCCTGACTAGGGACTTCACAACAGTGTTAAGCAGGCTTGCTAGCAGTGAGCTCAGGTTTAACATTCAGCGGAAATATACCTGACATTCAATACATCTTCCTCGAACATGATGGACCTCTATTATATGCAGCATTCCTGTTGATATATTAGGAGTGCCCGCTCCAATGACATTAATACTTCCATATTTCTTTGTGAAATACCTTGCCTGAAAAATCCTAGGATTGCTTTTGACATTTTCATGGCTACTTCACAGTGATGGTTCATAGTAATCTTATAATTGACTAATACACCTAGATCTTGCTCTTCCTCTGACATTTCCAACTAATGACTTCCCATGTGAAGGAGGAAATTCTTGTTATTAATCCCCAAAAGCATGACCTCGTACTTTGCTATGACATCTCTTGCCATTTCCTTGTTCAGTCCTCAAGGTCCCGTCCTCCCACCCCCACCGCATAGAGGAATAAAGTTCTGATCTTTTCCTGTGTTGACAGTGTCTCTACTTTACATAATCAACAGAGTTAGCAGACTGAATTTAGTACCAGAGCCCTGAATTGAAAGTTTAAGTCAGAAACTGAGATCAACCTTTTAGAAACTTTGTTTCTAACTGCCTTTGAGACTGATACACCGCTTTTTAATGTGACCTATTGTCGTCTCTCATTTAGTTTGTTTCCTGCCTAAGTTAAATAGATTTTCGTAGACTACCAAATCCTTATCAAAGAAATGTCCTTCATTTTTTCTCAAAGAAAGATATCAGATAAATGTCACAACCTACATGTGCTAAAACCATGTTTACTTTTTGTTCCGCTTGTCATTTACTGATTCTTTCTTTCAACATTTATTCTGTAGTTCTGGATACTCAATAAAGGAGTTCGTAACATCCAATATCATTTCTCTACCCTTTCTAAAACTTTTTTTTTTTTTTTTCAGAACGTAACATATCACCCACAGTGTGATCTGCTCTCTAAATAGCCTTGCTAGTCAGTTTTGCACAGTTGGGTGTTGAAAATCAGAGGTACCCAAACTGTCTTGCAAATTTCTTGCACCAAAGGCTACTTCTGTGCAGCAGTCAGGCTGGCTGGTGACTCCTTTCAAGGTAACAACAATTTTGCTCAGGCGGTTGTGGCACTCGGGGGTAGGTTAAGCAAAGTGCTTTGTTTCTAATCCCAGGGTGGGCAACTGAACAGCTTCGTTAGCTTAGGATGTTTAGGAACCCCCAGGTGGAAAAGCACTATTTTTTTTTTCCCAGTCACAATGTGAAGGCCTATTAAAACACAATAAAATGTTCAGCTTTTTTAAGACACAGGGATGTTCCCAATACCTGCATTCATTATGCATACAGTTCCTATATATGCCCAAAGGATACATCTTTATGGCAATGAGATTCTTGACCACTCACATCTTTATCTGACAGGGGAAAGGGAAACTCTGGTCTTAGTCTTGGCACATAGAGGTCAGTTTAATTGGTCCCCAGTTGATAGTGCGCTGTTCAAGATGAAGAGGAACTTGTTTGCTCACAGTTTGTCTGGAATCATGGTATTTGTGTGAAGTGAACCTGAAAAGCTAGGTGAAATGTCCAGGTTGTGAACTCCAGCTAGCAAGCTCTGGATTACTAAAACAGCATCAACTGAAGGCACGTATCACATTAAGTTCTACCGTACAGAGAACTTACTTTCTATGCTGCTTATTAGAAATGTTTGTATACTGTATGTCCTTTGGCAGGAAAAATCCACTGTATGCTTTCACAAGCTTTTTTTTTTTTTTGTCATATACAATACAATTGGTTTCCAAGAAAATTCTGAAGATATGTTATTTGTAAAATGTAATTAGACAGGGACACCCATAAAAACCTTTCATTTGATGAAGATATGGCATCAGCTGGGGAAAACCCACAAGAAAACCAAAAGACATACCTCTTCAGAAATCAGCCAGCTATGTTGTATGCTTCTTTAGAATTTACATAGGTTCTAGCTCAGGTGGAATTTCTGAACAGAAAAAGAAAGACTTGAGTTATCACTAATTGCGATTTGGTATGTAATTCATTTAAACATATAAGCTGCTTTGGTGGTTTAATATGATTGTTTCGTTAGATAGCATATTCTTTCTGTAATCACTGCAGTAGTATTTCTTAAACATGAGCTTTAACATAAGAAATGCAATGTAAGGGTGCATATTTCTTTACTGTTTTATTTTAGGATGTTGAGAAAGAATAAATCTCTCACTGTAGTAATGGAGGGGGAAAATGGCACTTGCTTTACATAAAAGTATAGCCTGAACAGGCATTCTAATGAGTGCTTTTGAAATATTTTATGTTCTTTATTTATTATTACTGTTGGTTGCGAAGTTTTTTTGCTAAACACCTCAGAAATGTAAATGTGTGATCCCCTCACTCCCCACCAGCCCCAAGGCATCTACAATTTTTTTCAGGCAGCTATTAGGATTATGGAGAATGACTAAGAAAATTAATTAAAAATTGAATATACACCAAGGGTTGTAATTTACAGCCCATTAGGTTCAAAATATTTTCTTTAGCTCATAACAGGTTCCACATGTGTGTTAAAATTCAAGAAAATTAGTCTCAGCCCTATATATTATATTTCACTTTTTCATTAAAAAGTTACTTAAATGCTTTCATTAAGTGCAACATTTATTTAGATATTAAAGGAAATTATGTTGAAAATGTAAATGATCTATTTGACACCAAAAGGGGAAAGAGGCAGTAACAATTTTAATTAAAAATTCAATCCTAACAGGGTTTGCCCTCGTCAACTTAGAAATATCGCACAGACACTTTATTAAATTCCAAAGTATCAGGTTAAAATCTATTCACTGTTGTGTGCTAAATCAGCCTTCTCCACACTAGATCCAGTTTCTACAAAATTCAGTGGCAAAAGTCTTGACTCTAGAAGGCAACAGATTTAATTTATGACTTCACAATAGTTTCCTCAATGGGATAAAACGATGTGTCTTAGTTGTCCTTAGACCTCACTAGATGGACCTACAAGGAAAAAGAGGAGTGTGTCATACAGAGATATGCATTTTGTCCTCTGTGCTGATCTTGGCTGTCCCTACCAAGAGTACATACAGGACACACCTGCTTTCCCCACCCCCTCTTCAAGCAGCTAATGCATTTGCATTATTTTCCATTTATTCCATAATGTGTTTGCTTTGCCTATCCTGTTTTAGAGGAAAAATATTTTTTACTGGAAGAAGCCATCAGCAGCATACTAATCTGGAGTTGGCGGAGGAAGAAGCAGCAAACTCAAGAAGCTGTGGGTATGTTTGAAGGTGTTTGAGATTTTAGGGTTATAATACAATTGATGGTTGAGGTAGGAAGAGATCTCTGCTCCTACTTATGTTCACATGTAGGAAAAACATTTGCGCTCAGTGTGAATCTTGCGTGACTAAGGCTTGAAAGAGCTGTTTCTCTCCCTGTTTCTGCCATTGACCTTGAAGTATGGTCTTGTATAAATAGTTTCACCTCTGAGTGCTTTTTTTTTTTAAATTTTTTCTCCTTTTTTCTTTAGCCTTTATCCGTTTCTTCAGTTGAACTGGAAGGCTTAGGAGAAGGAATGTCCCTTGGTAGGTGTGGTTACACTGCACATTGAAACTGTTTTATTAGCTGGGACCTATATATGGAGCTGTAATATCAATAATTAATAATAAGCAGCCCTGGTTCATGAACTGTGCCTGATTCCTGATTCATTAGAGCTAAAATTTATCCTAGATTTAACTGGATCCTGAGATCCCTGCAGACAGGCCATACAAACCTACTTACAGCCCTACCAGCCATTTACACTAGTTCATATTATCATTTGATTTAATCTTTCCAGAACTAAATGACCTTGTGCACATCAGCAAAGGAAACAGATTGACATCAGCAAAAACTAGGGCAGTCTGAGCTGTACCCTGGCTGGTAAAATATCATCTGAGGAATTCTTAATTCCTGTAGCAGTTCGTAATGCAGTGTAAATCAAATAAAATTGTCACAGGACATGGAAGTGACTCTCATTTTTGTAGTTTGAAGGGATGAACCATTCCTTCTGTATACAGACAGCCTAAATACATGGCTCTAATGCTTCTTTTTACCTAAACATTTTAGCAGTTAAGTCCAACAGCTAGGGAACAGTGGCACAGAGAGAGATGGTGGATGTTGAATCGGGCTGCTTTCCCGATCCTCCAGGTCGTGACTTGGGGAAAACTAATTTAATTTTTTGCCAATTAAAATAGTCTGGATAATGAGAAACCTCACTCCTTCCTCTTCTCCCAGGTTCCCAGGGACCAGCTCGCAGGGCTGTTTCTCCCCGCGTTTCCCTCAGCCCCGGCTGCCGGGCAGGGCTTTGCTCTTTCTTACCCTGGCTTTCCCCGAGGCGCCCGCCCGGGGCTGAGGGGCTCAGCTGGGCCCTGCCGGCGGCTAGAGCCGGCTGTGTCGGGCACCGGGCGGCCCCGGCACCTCCTCACCGGGGCTGGCGCTGCACAGTCCCCGACAGCACCTAGGCACCCGCACCCGATGAAAAGTCGTATTTGGGAAAAAAAGAAGTGAAAACCAATCTTGGCTGACAATGTACTTTGGATAAGCACCTCAAATGCCAGATAATTATGCTTAATGACATAACACACTGCTGTTTTGGAGACCTGCGCTGTGTCTTTTTTTTTTTATTGTTCCTTTTGCCGGGGGCTGTTATTAAAATACAAGTCCTTTTCCTTTTGACTGTTTTTCATTTGATCATACTGTGTGCAAGGTTTTAGCATTGGAAAAGTCTTTTTATCTCAGCCTGAGGAAAGAGCAACATGAAGAAGCATGGGTTTTCTTTTTTTTCTTTAAGCGGAGCCCGCGGTATCAGGGAGTGAGCCATTTGGGAGATAACCCTGTCTTTGCTTCTTGAGCTCCATCTGAAGGGACAAAGTGAAAGTCTATGTTTTTGTGTGAGCTAAGCTTCTGCAGCCAGGGAATAGACCTTAGGGGAGCTGCCTGCATGCCTCGTTGGTACTGTGGTAGATGAGTTGGAGACCCAGTAACTACCGTGAACAAATGCGTGTATTTTGCTTTAGTTATTAAACTTGTCCTGTCCTGTCAAAAGGAATTCTGAGGTGCCTGTGCTTCTTTTCCTCACAAGTGTAAGATATAAGCAAAGCATAAAACACACAGAGAAAATAATAGCACCCCACCAAAAAAAAACCCCACCAAAACCCCAACAAATAAAACACACCAAAAATCAAACCACCTCAAGGGTAGAGCCTGGTTTCCACTGTGCCATGTTTTTCAAAAATAATTTATATTGATGTGCTGTGGATTTAATTTCCAGGAGCTCAAAGCTAAAGGGTTTCTAAGTATGCAGCTCTCGTTCTCTTTTGGCTGAGACTTTTCTAAAACAGAGCCAAAGGAGAGTGAAATAATAAGCCTAAGTACTGTACATTTAGTTTGTGGTACATTTCTCTAGTTGCAGGTGGTATGCATGTTACAAGTCAGAGATCATTAAGGCTTGTGTTGTTTTAGCATTTTTGCACATAATTTTTCTTAATTTAAACTGGGGTAATGGTTAGGGTTACTCACCATTCATTTTCTTTAAAATTGATAAATTGCATTGTGAAGAGTCTTATAAGTTTACTATGCATACAGAGTTTACTAAAATTAAGATCAGGAGAAAAAAAAAAAAGGAAAACTGGTTTAGGTAGGAAAAATGTCCTTCCATCAGTTTATAAAAATATGATCATTTTATACCTCAGCATTCAAACAGATACCCTAGTATCTATATTATTTACAGCCTAATTGAAACAAACAAACATAAACAAGACTTTAAGAAAATATGCTTACTCCTTTAATATTGCTTTGTAGAAATGGGATATTTGGAAAGAAAAAAAAGTTAATTTCTGACTTATGTTCCTCATGGAAGCACCATTGACATTCTGAGCATTTAGAGATCTTGCTGCTGCTGCTTATTAGAGCTGGTCAGACACTTGATAAATGTTTGAGAAGAAAACCAGAAATAGCAGAAAGTAGCTGTCAGTGCAGTGGAACCATTTAGCTGTTGCTGTTGACTCTTTTCATAGCTTCCACTTCAGCATTTCAAAATGCATTTTAATTATGAACTGGAATGAAAAGGCATGATTTGAAAAAAATCTGTAAAGAAAAAAAGTTTGGAAAAATTTGCTGAAGGCATGAAGATTTTTAATTTGTGGCTTGCTTAAACCTTCTTATTTATATATCATTGTATATTAATGCATTAAACGTTTATTAGAATAAAAGTTAAACCATAAGTAGGCTAAACTGTAGGACTAACACAACAGATTTGGCACTAATAATGTAAAAAACCATAACTATTCATTTGGAGTCTTTCCCGCAAAAGATTTCTTCAAGATTATGATCCAAGAAACACTTCATTGTGATAAAACTGCACTGTTCAACGGTTCCTTCAAGAATATTTCAAGTTACACAAGCAATGCTTGAGGATGAAAATGGCTTGGCCGGTGGGAAACACCTTGTCTCATGTTGTTGGAGTAAAAGTGGAAAATTAATGTCTCTCTCAGCAGTAACCCAGTCAGCAATATGTGCTCTAAATGAAGTAGAAGGGGGAAGGGAGTATATGCCATGCATCATATTGATTGCACTTTGTGTTATGACTCACTTCAACCTCTGTGCTGAAACCAACATATATGAAATAATAACTAATACTGAAATGGACAATTTTTAATTTTTTTTTAAAACTAAACTATTATTACACTATCTGAGCCTGATACTGTAATTACAACAGTTCAACTCCATTAGGAAAACCCTTTCATTTTAACTTCAAGATGCAGTTAAACTGAGTTAACCACCAATGTTCAAAAGGGGAACTAGAGAAAACCAAAAGGAAATGTTAATGTCACAGAGGCATTTGGGAGAGGTTAAGGTTTATACTGCTGTCAATAATTAACTAACAATCTTGCATGTTTAGGAGTAACCAACCAGCAAATCTATTTTTCAGGAACACTCAGTGGATTCAGTAAATCCGATTTTCGAGGCTTTTTTTTCAGTGTCATATAGGCTGAAAAATATCATAGTCATTCTAGTAATGGATAGTTGTTATAACCCACCTAACAATGAGAAAGAAAGGTAAAACTGCATGGTCCTTTGCATGCTGGTACAAGTCTAGTGTTTTCCAGTGCAGATGGATATGAGCCAACGCAAAACCCAAGGCCATAAGCCATCACCAGAAAGATGCAGCCTGGTCAGCCAGGCTGTTTCTCCCGACACCTTGTGCTTATGGAGTCTGTAGACAACTCTTTCCCTCTATCTATTCTGGGAGCAGGACATTGGGGATGATTAGGTAAGTGGGAGTTAAATGAGAGCACTTCAACCTTTCTCTGCTCTTTAATATCTTTCTTAAAACTGTGTCTCTTATGGGAGTATCCAAGAAGAGGAGAAATTGCTACTTTTCTCCTGCTTTCCATGTGCTTGGAACAGCCAGCATGAAATTGTTCCGCCTTCATGGCTCCAGCAGAGACAAGGAAGCTGACTGTGACTATAAATCTAGCCCATATTAATTTTTTTGGGAGTTTTTAACAGGCAGATATGGACTTTGAAAAATGTTCATTATAGGGGCCAACACTCATAAGGTGTAACAAGTTTAAACTACTTAGCTTCAAGCAACAGCACTCTTATTTTGTCATTTGAGAAAAGGCCTAAGATTTGTAGCCGCCTCAGTTTGCGCACGAAATCAGTTCTCTCATGTTACATTAAGTAGATGTGAACTGAGGAATGCAATCTTTATTTCTTCCTAGGTGATTACTACATTAAGCAGCAGGGGTGGCTTCCTCACCTCCGACAGCTCTTAGTAGTCACACGGTGTCTGCACAGAGGTATTATGTTGTAATGTGATTTACAGCTATAATGTCAAGCCCCTCCACATATGCAAAGTTATCTATATGTTAAACTTACTCCAGCAGAAGAAAGAGCACACACAGACAGTTGAAAGCCGTCTTTGATTCCCCTTCCCCAGGCAGTGCTTCTGTTGTGCTGAGAGGAGTAGAATAAGATCAAATCTGTTACCACCACTGTACGTCATCTTCAACTGCTTGGGTTTCCACAATGAAAAAAGCCAGCTGTTCAAAAAAGTGAACACCTAAAAACTTATTTTAAGTTTCCCTCTAGTTTCCTCTAATGGTCATAACATTTCAGGCATGTTAATGTTGCTTAATGTAATTTTAAAAAATATTAAATTTGTATAATCAGGCACCATGTTTCTATGCTATTAGATTCTCTAGCTATGCCTTTATCATTAGCAGCAACATTTCACTCCCATAGAGAATGTAGATGAAATGTTTGAAAGGCTGTGTCATTTTTGTGGGGATTTTTGATTATTTTGAAGCTGAACATTGGAATGCATGTGCATGGGCAATAGACGCATTGAATTTCTTCCCTTCTGGCTATGCCAATTCTGTAATCAGGTGACTCCTTCACATCATGTTTCTTACTTCTTGTTATTCTAATGGGGACAGAATTTATTTTTTTTTTTAAAATTGATGCACGCTTGTGCTCATCTCTGTCTCAATATTTATTTCTCCCTTAAGTTCTCCTCCATAAGGAAAGATATTACCTCTTTGGCCTCCCCCTGTCGTTCAGTATTTTGTGTTCTGTGCATTTCCTTCTGACATTCGTTCTGCCTGGTACCTTTGCTGTTCTTTCTATTTCCTTTGTTCTATTTTGGTCCCCTTTATATGTGCATGTTTACAGTGCTCTGGAAAAATGCTCATTTGCAATATTTTTAAAGCATATATTGATGCTGTAATTCCTCTAACGTTGAGATTTTAGGACTTTAAAGATTTCTAGGAGGGGGTTGCAAGATAGTTTTAAAACATTTTTTCAGATCTCTTTCTGCCATGCTGCCATTAACAGTTTTCCTCCTGTTTCTGGATCCCCACTAATTTTGTTAGAGCCGTATTTTTTTTGACCTCGCTACATAGCTTCTTTCAGCTGCTTCCCGTATCTCACTTAGCTATTCTCATTAATTCTGAACTTTCCTTCCATTATATTGAATTCTAAAAATACCATTCTGTAATTTCACTGCCTTGGATAAAAATATTAAATGATTTGAAATTATCATGCATTAAGGGCAAGGGATGATAAACTGCTGTGCTAGATAGAACCCTAGTACCATAGTAAAATAATGTTTGACAATAGTTGATGTGTTTGTGAATATGTAATGATTCTCCTAATACTGTCTTGTAGAAGTTTGGGAGACTAGGTGGGAACATTTGTGCTCATGTGTGTATATACAGGAAAAGGTGTTTCATATGGTTATGGCGTATTTTCACATTTGAACAAATGAGTTTACTTTTCAGCATAAAGACATTGTGAAACGGATTTTCATCTGGTGAAAATTAACTATTTCTGTTGTGTGGCTTTTTTCCCTGTCCTCTTCTTTTAAACAAAAGAAAAAAGAAAAAGCCAACCCCAAAACCAAAACCTATGAAGCACAGTAAGCAACTCTTCCCTGGCTTTTTCCATTAACGAATCCCTGGTGTGTCAATACAATTACCCTCTGTGCCCTAAGAAAGGTGCAGGAGTCCAGCAACCTGAGAGAAGAGCGTGCCAGCCCTGTCTCTTGGCCAGCAAAATGCCCTCCTCTCTGTCATGAAGTGCTACATGGCCTCAGTAAGTCATTTGTCTCATGGAATGTGATCTTCCCTTGGATGTTAGCTACAAAATCAAGGGTGCTGGCTGTCTACATCAGGTAAGGATGGTATACACCTGTGTGAAGGAAACTGCTGCGATAGAGAACACTCTGCAGGAGCCAGAAGCTGTCCCGGTGCCCCTGCCTGGGGTAGAAATTACCCTGCACTGGAGTGAACAAGTTTCTCCTGGCTTCAGGAAGATTCATTCCAGTTTAAGTAATGTTACCACACTACCAAAAGTATTTTTATCACTTATACAAACTGTTTCTCCATTTATGCACCCAAGGCCTTGCAGAACATTCTTCCATCATTATTCTTAAAGTGTGATTGACTGCTTTGGAAAGGAATAGAGCTAAATTCTTGGTATTGTAAAAGCACTGGACATTGAACTCTCATATTTATCCTTGGGCTTATTGAGATGGCAGGGAGTTTCAGAACATCTCTATCCTACCTATGATTCAAACCAGATCTATAGGGACTGTCTTTTCTTTCTGAGTGAGATATAATTTAGTCGGCAGAATTGAGCTTGACAGAAAATTTTTTTGTCGATTATGTATGAAGTTTTGAGATATAGAATTCTATCCACTCGGGAGCATGGATAAAAACCGCAAAATTCAATTGCTTTAGAGATCTTTAAGACCTCAGAAACTGGGCTGGATTCTTTTCTATTGAAAGCCTAAAACTTCATCCAACGAGACAGCTTGATTCACAGCTGTATTACAAACAATTTACTATGGTAAAAGTAAATATATTTATTTTCATGAAAGGCCAGGGATCAAGTCCTCTGCTTATTTCTGGAGTTATAACCACTTCCTCCAGCAGGACCCATTATTTAGGGGAGTTTTTTTCTAACACGTTGATTTTTGTATCAGATCCCTTCCTTTATTCTGTTCAAGAAGATTCCAGCAGTTAGTAAAGTCTTTAATTTACAGTCCTGGAGACATCTACCTCTAGTGTGAATACATTCACAGATGTGGTGCAAACTGAAGCGCAATTCAGATCCTTTGATACGTGTGTTTCAGACCCCATGTGTTCTCATGTTTGTGCTGTAGCAATCGTGCAGGGTCTATATTTTCTTGCATTAAATTTTAATGAAATGTAGATGGATCTTCACATATTTCCACCCTTCAGTAATGTTTTAGCAATGCAAACCTAACTAAATAAGGATGTTTATTTTGAGTATGAAATGCTAGCAAGGAATAACTCCTCCCTGTGTATGATTGGAGTGTTGGGAAAAGTACAGCAAAACAGAGGGCCTGAAAAAACTCCCATAGTTTTTTGGGCTTCCAAATCAGTCATGGAGAGATAGTAACAAATGACAAATTCAAGTAAACATATAACAAAAAGCAAGCAAAATTCTGACCTTTCATATAAAACCTCCTAACAATGCAAGGACTTGGGCTGAGTCAGGAGGTAAACTGGTACAGTCCAAGGATGTGCTTTGTAGCCCTGTCTTCTTTAATTACTGCATTGTCAGTTCAATGCTTCTGGGAATAAAACACTTTTTTTTTTCTTTTTTCTTTTTTTCCCAAGCTGACTGGCATATCATCTTCCTCGGCCTGTTTACCCTCAGCAGAGAAAAACATGTTGGAGACTTCATGCGTGAAGTGAGTGACATTTTGATGCTTTGATCAGACTGCTGTGCACACAACTGGTTAGGGCAGAAATGAAACTTCTTCAGTGTCTAGTGTGCCTGTAAGTATGTGTGCTTATGCGTAGATGAGCCTGTGCATGCACTTGTACATGTTGTCTTTATAGTTTCGATATCTCTTAATTTTTCTTTTATTTCTCAGATCTTAAAACCAACTCATATATTTTGGAACACTGTCTGTGAGGTCAGGTTCACTTACACAGCCCAGTGCCCCTACCACATCTTCATTGACATGAGTTTTTAAAATTATGAATGAACTTTCAGAGCGACCCAAGACTGGTGCATGAACTCGATTTCGCAACTGCCAGTTTATCATTTTTATACAGTTTTTGCAGGAGGTGAGTCCCCTGACACATTGTTTAAACAGAATCCAGCATGAAATCTTCTGTGTAGAAGGGTGGCAGTAAATAAAGAAAAGATGAGAACCTTTCCGTCTTTGGTATACTAATGGAGAGAAAACAGTGAGTGATATTCACCCCTCCACACCCACCCCCATTCCTCTGCAAGGACCCTGGAGATACCAAAGAAGTTAACAGTTGAAAGTGTTCCCAGAAATTGTAAAAAAGTGTAGCATCTGTGAAGAGCACAGTCCTGATACTTTAGCAGTTGCGTTTCCTAGTATTTGATCTGTGGTCAATATGAAGTTCACAAACAGCCTTTAAACAGTATCACACGTGTTTAGAATAAACTAAGAAAGGGGTCCAAGATAAAAGTTTGGGTTAAATCCTGGTGTGCAAATCAGGATAATCTATTAAATAGTTAATGATATCTAAGGCATTTGGCGTTAGCAGCTTATTCCTCTTTAGCTAAAACACAGCTCTCATCTCTGAAATAAGTAGAAGGCTTTTATAATCTTATGCTTTGTTGCTAAAGAGACACATTGTGCAATGCATTAGTATCTATTAATAATATTACCAGCATGATGGACACTCGTTATATAATTTACATGGGTAAATGTGTTTGGGAAGAGCTTAACGCACAGCACATCTAAACCCACACAGGTTATCACAGTGTGATACTTTTTATTAGAAGACATTTTATTTTGAATTGAGACTTCAATCCTCAAAATTAAATAACATCAGAGTTGATCCTGTAACTCTTTATGTGTCTGTCAAATTTAAGTATAAAAAATAAGACAAGTGCAAATAATACAGCCATTGCCGAAATAAGATACAGTTGGAATTGTATGAATAAACGGGAACAGTTCTTTTATCTGTTTACAGGTATATTCTTAAATTCCAGGGGCAAAATGTTGGTTTCCATCTGCAATATTGTGATCATGCACAAAACTGAAGAACAGAATCAATTACCATGCTGGTTTGCACCAACTACCTTGAGCTGCCATTTTAAGGACTTATCCGTTATTAATGCATCTTTCTAATTGTCTCCTTATAATTTGGCAGAGCCGCGCAGCAGTTACTTCAGAAGTGCCTTTCGCAGTTGGCTGCTGTTTTCCACTTAATAAGCATTTACCTGTCAATGATGTTTTCTTCCTCTTGCTCCTAAGGAAGATGGTAATTCTAATACCCTAAAAGGGGCAGGCATGTCTCTCAGAGTCAACACTGTTGTTTACAGGATTTTGTGAAAGTATAAGCAGCGATGTTCCCTTTCCTTTAGTAACAAATGACTTATGCTGGGACATTTTAATAGCTTTGTGTTACCTTCTGACATGAGATCCATTAAGATGTCACAGCTGCAGCTGTGTGCTTATAATCACTTTTGCCTCACTTTGTGTTTTGGGGAGGGGAAGGATATTGGATCAGATGCACTCCCAGGGCACAGGATGAATTTGTTATTATTGGCACATGTGCAGAAGACATTTCATTCATTGCTTGATCTTCAGCCTATTGAGGTCACTAGGAAAATTTCTATTGACTCAAACGGTGCTGGATCAAGCTATCAGAGCTGATAAATGTTATCTACTCCCTGTCAACAGTAAAAAAGGAAGGCAAGTGTGAGCTACAAAACCCTGAACTACTTTTGTCTGTGAAGGAAATGTCTACTTCCAACTTGTCTAAGGAAAGGAAAGTTCCAGCAACCAACAACTAGAGAATAATAATTGAAAAATCTCTTTTCTTAATTGTAATTTTTTTCCAATTTTCTCTTCTGGCTGATTCTCACTTGTTGCAGTTTTGTGTAGCTGTGCTGCTTCGGTGGCTTTTGTAAGCCACTGTTACAGCTTTCTCCAAGCCCCATATTTTGAAAACAATCCAAGGCCAAATTCGAGACTGAGCATATCAGAGCTGGTCATAGCGCCTCTGTGAAACACATATAGGAGAAAAAAACCTGCTGGCAGGCGCACTTTGCCACCAGAGCGGGAGTGAGAACATGTAACAAGCTGCACAGACACCAAGGCCAGGCCC
>VZTU01011090.1:31530-81776 GCA_013400835.1 Zapornia atra
GGGAGGGAAGAAGGGAGCGAATCTCTGATTAAAGTCATGAGTGCGAAGAGGCGAGGGGTGGGGGGGGAAGTAGAAATGATAAGATCTGGGGAAGAAAAGCAGCTTGTGAGGAATCGCTGGAACCCCACTGCCCATTTCCTGCTCCTCCCTGCACCATGTTGGGGGGCGGAAAAAGGGAGTAAAATCGTGATGAGTGTTAAGTTTGCCAAGAAGGGAGGGGTGGGGGGAAGGTGCTTTAAGACCTGGCCGCTTCTTATCCCGTTGCGGTTCACTGGGTGTATTAGTTGTAGTAGTAATAAATCCATTTCCTTTATTCTGTGCTGCGTCTGTTTTGCCCATTGCACTAATTGGAGAGTGATCCCTCTGTCCTTATCTCAGGTCCTAAGCCTCCCAATATCTATTTTCTTCCCTTTTCGGCTGAAGGGGGGAGCGAGCGAGCGGCTTGGTGGGTATTTGGCCTCCAACCAGGGCAAAAACCACCACATCACTGAACATTTTTTGCTGCCTCTTTTCTTTGTCACTTCCCAGGCTCTGCAGCTAACTTTCAGGTTCCTAAAAATGCCATTTTCAGTATTTTTTTCACCCTTTACAAAAGAATATACTCCTCTGCTACATTGGCCCTTCTTCCCAGATTTATTCTTTTTTTTTGCTATGACCTCTGTCCCATCTGCTTCTACTGCTAGTTTTTGTTAAATTGGTTGTCCCTTCTGTCTCGGTGGCTGCATCAAGTCTCAGGAGTGAAATGTCTTTGGAACACTGAATTTTTCTGTAAGTGCCTTAAAAGTCCTGCAACTTCCACCCGCTACACTAAATCATTTCTCCCAACTATTATCAGAAATAATAGACAGCATCCTTTTTTGGTAATCCAATGAAAAAGAGGTATCCAGAAACTGACAAATAAAATCATAGAATCATAGAATGTGTAAGGTTGGACAGGACCTTTAAATAGAACAAATTCCTTCTTGTCTTACCAAAATAAATAGGGTTTTGGCTTGGCGATTATGTATGAGACTTAGCACTGTAACTATTAGCTATGAAAGTGGATTAGTCTATCTATTCCCATTACAGTTTAGTTCACAGTAAAACATTCTTATGCCTTCTGTTTAGTTTAACCTAATTTTCTATGAAAACTTGAGTTGCACCCCTAACTTGAGGGGCTTTTCTGGTCCGTAATAGTTACTTTGACTTTCAGTATCTACTGAAACATTGGAATGAATGTTACAGACCTGTAACTCAGAGGTACTATACATAGAAAATAAATCCACGGTGTTTAGCCATGGTGTTCTAGGAATTACTTTTGTATGCAGAGATAACTGGCCCCAATTTAACCTGGAGGATGGCCAGGAGATAACCTAGCACCATTAACTTTGGGTTCTTGTAGCCACAGGCCATTTGCTTCCAAAGAAAAACAGCAAGACTTAAAAGCATACCATTACAAGATCAGCATGAAAATCCTATTAAATCTCACAGCATGTAAAGATTATATGGAGGTTACCAAGGTGCATATTATAATTTTCTATGAACACACACACACAGAGGCAGATATATACAGTTGTTCTGAAGGACTTTTCTTCAACACTAAGCAAAAAAAGGGAGAAAAGGGAAAAATCTCCTACTATATCACAACCTGTGACTTTCCACGTTGCTGGCCATCGCAGAATGGCAACTGGGCTGCACACTGATGTAGGCTACCTAGCTTCGGATGCCACCTTTCTAGAACAAAAGTGTATAATAATAAGAGTCAGATTGCTCAAATACTGTTCTGTTTTGGGGCTGGAACACTTCATAATCGTCAATTTATCTGTCTTCAGCAAGGATTAACATCTGCAGATGGGTGCCTAGCTACAGGAAAATTAAGTTCAGATTTTATGCTGCACACCTGGTGGCCCATGAAAGAACCTTGGTTCCTGCAGGATTCATACTGGGAACCTTTCAGAGTATGCTGCAGTTCCCTTCCAGCCTTGACAGACAAGCTTTCTTTTCCGCTCTTCAAACCAAGGTACAGGGATACAGAGGAGGGACAGCCACAGAGAAATGCATGCCTGGGCTCCCACTTTAGATACAAGCTTAGGTATAAGCTTCAGGATTAAAATGAGATGACACAGGAAATATTGAGTATGGTGGGGAATTGTATGAGTCTCAGTCACACAGCTAGCCTTGCTACTTCTCTGGTCCGATTGTCTGTATGTTCTAATAACAGAAAATAGTTTGATGTTAAAATGCATTCACAGATACCAGTTTTTCTGCTACATTATCATTTAAAGTGCAATGAATTTTCTACAAAAAGGAACAGCTTTCTTGTCAATTTATCATTTTGTTATGAGAAGAGGAATGTATATACAGCAAGATTTTTTTTTTCTTCACTGAGATATGACTTTTAAAGATTTTTTTTGCATGGGGTTAGTGTTCACGTAGTAGAAGAAATCAAAGTGTTCAAAAGTTTTTTGCATAGTTCTGCATGTGTATAACAGTCCTGATCTGCACAAGGAGCTCTTGGTCATCTGTTGAAGCCAATAGCATCAATATTTTGTTATAATTGTAAAGAAAGACTAAAATGAAACCATCAAGCTGATTTTCACTAGCAGAAACGGAACATAGATATACAGAATGTCAGCTAATGTGTTAATCATCTGCATAAAATCATGCTGAGTGTGTGTGTACTCTTGTACTTAGGCTTTTTTTTTTCCCCTTCTTTGTGGGGCTTTTTTTTCAGAAATCAAAGCTCATATACATCTCTGGAAAGTAGATAAGAAAGAAGATCATAATAAGCAATGTTCTGGGTGCTAGTGGTACAAATTGGGCATACTGCCAATGTAAAGGTATTTAGAGCCTGAACACCAGTGCAATTCTTGTGTTTTCTTCCTGCAAGAAACAGCTGCATAGTGGGAATGTGAAAACAAAGAATTTTCATTTTCTGCAGCTAATATTTAATAAAATATGAAAGCTATTGATGTAGTATCTAATGAACTACAGCCTACGATCTTAGTTACTTTTATCTTCGTATACACAGGAGAAATTACCAAAACTATCTGGCTACTTTAACATTAAGTCTCATCCTAAAATGATTCAACAGTGCAATATGTAACCATCTTATGAAACTCATTTAACACTGTTGTCCCTGGACACAGAATGAATTTCAATCACGTAGACAGAATGAATTCATTGTTAACTGTTGTCATGATTGCAGGTCTGGCTGCACATCTGTTGTCCCTTTGGTCTCTGTAAGTGCATCCACTGACGTACCAATTTTCAGGCTTTTTACCAGTTCTAAAACAGAAATTATCTTAAACACAGTGCATGTATATACTCATATGTACAGGCCTGTGAGCAACGAATTTGTCAACTTTTTGTAACCAAATGATACTTGTTTAAGTGAAGAAAGCAAGCAAATAAAAATTACTTTAAAGGAGGCAGCAGCATACAAGATTCTAAATTGTCAATTTTTTTCATAGTGACCTGCAGTGGACCGGGATTTTCAGAAAATCTTTTAAAATCTCTGGGGGTGGCTGCCCAGAGTTCTGTCTATTAATAATCTGCTTGAAAAAAAGGAAGATGTCTTTCAATTTCAAGTGCTTTAAAGTTTTAGTGCTTTTGTTTCCGCTGTTCCAGGAAAGTAAGTGGACGATAGGTAGATGGATGAATGGGGACAATTTAAAATCATGAATGCTAAGAAGTCAGCATAGTTTGAATAAATCAATTTGCTTGAAAACTGGTTTACCTCACCAGAGTTAAGGGTGTTGCAGTCAGCTTCCATGCATCTCAAATGAAACCACCTCAGTAACTTAACCAGCAGACAATTTTCATAAATGTATAAAGCACATACTTAAATCCATGATGGCTGTATTCTTGATTGTATGTCATCTTCTTCAGTGTGTTTTAGCTAGACCCCAAAACAGTTGTTTTTTTCAGAATAGGTGTTAACCATTGAAATTTTAATGATTATGTTGTATGCTATTCCTCTACAGACCTTTACTGCCTTTCAAGAATATCTTACTGCCCTGCTCTAGGCAATACAGACAGAAATTGATGCAGCAGTACTCACTTCAAAGTACCATTGATTGATTTTTATTTTTTTTTTAATTTCCTGCTCCTCAAGGGACTTGGGTATGTGCTCAAATGGCCATGCACTTTCAAGTATATGTGACTGCAGGGTAGATGCATTTAAGTATGGGCATTTTTTTCCCTGTAGTTTGGCCTAGTTTTTTGTCTGATCCAGGACAGAAACTTTTGTCTATTATTCTATATCCTGATGAAAGCACTGATCAGAAGCATACAAGCAAAGGATGAAATATTGCTTAGTTAAATCAATTTCCGTGTGTCTCTTGATTTTTGTCATGTTTGGCAGTTAGGTTATCAAAGCTATTTACCTGTCAGCAAAGATTTGTTTCCTCATGACCTGTCTTATCCTCTTCTGTGACTTGGAAAGGAATTCATAATACTGAATTACTTTAGGTTGTGATGTTCAAGAGAGCAGGATTAGGGTTTGACTACAAGATTGAACAAGAAGAGAAGCTGTGCTAGGAAACATAGTGTAGTAGATGAAAATATCAATACTGCAAAAGCAACGAGCGGAGAAGATGCATCCACCAGGTGTGGAGCTGAATATAAGAAAAAATGTATTTTGTGTTTTCTGAGTAAGTCCACAGAGATTAGGAGGGAGCTGTGTCATCTACTGGTCAGTGTGTGTTGTCTGCCCACTCTATGCCCATCAGAAAGTGTGACTCTTATTGCAGTCATACCTGAAACCCTGGCTTTTCAGCTTCAGCTTCGTAGTTTCATCCCTTGAAGCTTTCCATTAAATGTTGGTATCAATCAAATCGATAGCTACTAGAACCATAGTACCTTAAAGCCTATGGCATGGTAGGTGCTTGTTTCTAAAACACTCTGGTTTCTATCATTGAGAAGACTCAGTGGGCCTGCATGCATGCACGCGCGTGTGTGTGTGTCTATATGTGTGTGTGTGTATATACCCAGAAGAGTTAAAAAGGGATGAGTCTCTGGGTATCCTTCAAGTATGAGAGCCAGAAGAGTAGAACTGGGGGCATTAGCAAAGCTGTACAGTGAGGGAAAATCTCACTACTTTTCAGCAGTTAGAGGAGAAAATTTGCATCAGATTTAAATGGACAATTAGTTACAAACTGATGGAAGAAGTTACTGACTCACATTTATGTTAAATGACATGATTGTGACAGACAGTGGCTATTGAGGATGGGAAGAGTTTGTTCTGTGATCCTTTTTCTTCACTCTTTCAGTATATTTGAAGATTGGAGGATGGCAGATTTGCTCATTCTTATCCCCACAGGCTTTCTATTCAGTATTTCTAATAATTAGGCTGTCGGTAAGAGGTGAGTGGATGCCATCATTACTGGCAATAAAAAAAAAATAGACAAACACAAGGGAAGGAACTGAATGTAAAGTTTCAGCCATAATACAAGCAGTTTGGACTGAACTTGTCACAAATTTGAAGCTACCTTGGATGATGCCACACTTGATTTTCAAAATAAAACCAAAGTAAAAACACATGAACTAGTAAAAATTTTTGGATGGTTTATATGCTATGCATATTTCTGTACTTGCACATGTAGTCATGAGCTGACCCAGACCTTTAGAAAAGAGTCAGATCAATAGCCATACCAAAAACAGAGAGGGGCAAGAGGAAAATTAGTCCATCTGACTTTCCCTTGCTAGTGCTAGCCAGAATCACATGATCGAGCCTGTCTTTCTCCAGCCATCCACTCTGGCAGTGCAGGATCTCATAATTGGAATCTTGAGAAGTCTTTCTTGCTGAACCTTTAGGCTATGTGCTCCACAAAAGCCGATAAAACAAAGGGCAGTATACCTTTGTGGACACAGATAGATGTGTGGTATGCCGATTGCTACTGACAGCTTTATCATTCTACAGAAACCTTTATAACACTGTAATTTTATGTGCATTGATTGAAAAACTTCATATATAATATATATATTTTTTGATTTTGCTTTTGTTATGGTTCTTATTTTTGTAATTGTGAAACAAGCCAGAAGGCTGTCTACTCACTGTGCTTAGTTATGTTCTTCAGACTGCCAACAAACTTCTCATTAAAAACTCCAAAAATTTTCTGGAATTTCCACGTCACATCTCATCTAAATTTAATTGTACAATAGAAATGTCCAATAGCAGTAGAATTTTTAAACTGCCCAGTAGATCTTAATGGATTAATAATATTATACTATATATAGGTTCAAGGTATTTAACTTGCCTGTAGTTTCTGTAGTAGTGTTTTCTGTAAGGAAAGTATTTGGCAGACCCTGAATTTAAAAATGCCAAAGATCAAAAATTATCCTATCCAAAATATTAGGGTGCATTTTTTGTGGATTTCTCTGTGGGGCAAGGGGATGGTGCTTTTATTTTGTCCCTTTCTGGACTAGATTCAGTCAATTTTAAACCTGAATTACATGTTATACTTCTTTGTTTCTTTCCTGTTTAGTGCTCCTTTTGGAATTTATACTGCTGGCTTCGATAACTCTAAAGCTACAGTTAGAAAAATACCTAAATATAAAATAGATGCATGAGTGCATCTTGGGAAGGTGGTATTATGGATGGAGAGCTGTCATCACATCCTTCACAATTACATTATCATGTGCTCCTGTGGTGTACACCTGTGGCTTGTTGGCAAGGCATTTAATTCTAAGGACTATTGAACACCCTGCGTTTTCATAGTGAATCAGCGCAAAGTTATTTAACACAGGTGTGTCTGTAATTGTGATACATTGGGAGATTCATAGTGTTCAGTAGCCTTCAAAATTACACCCTCCACCTGTGCAGCAAAGTAGTTTAGGAATACCTCACTGATGCTGGTAATAAGCTGTACTGTGTTAAAGTTAAGCATCTGTGTGCACATACACTGAGCCACAGCTCAAGCATGTAACAGTTAAATTCCTCAAGTGTTTTTATATTAAAATACTGTTTTCAACTATTTGTTCTCTTAAAAGCTCAGTACCTAGGAGGCACTAGGTGAGTATTGTCATTTTCTTTTAGAGCAATGTGGCCAATCATCCTGGCTGTGGACTTTGAGAAGTCGGAGAAGTTTTACCACACTGAAGAAACACTGTGTCATGAAAAATTGGGGTGACTTTAATTCTCTGTAAGAAGAAAAACTTTTTAATATGTATATAAGTATGGATCATAAAAGTATGAGCAGTGCTGAGACTGGAGCTGCTTCTGATGCTTATGTGTCAGGTTTGGTTTGGTTTTGGGTTGGGGTTTTTTTGTTTAACACAAACACCAGGATCTTTCCACTTCTACTGTGAAATGTTTATATTGAAATGCCACCAGGAATGCAACCAGAGCCTTATCTTTGCAAAGAGGAAGACAAAAGAGCTCCACCTGAGATCCACCAGCCACTGTGGAGTGGCCAGTTCAGCTGGCAGGATTTGTGAGAAATGGCGTCCTGACACATGAGCTGGTAGCCATGTGTCTAACCCTCCAGGGAAATTAGCCACAGGGAACTACACTAAAGTCCTTCCTTTCCAGAAGATGATGCTGGTCAGCTATACCTTATTTCTGTGTAATCTGCTAGCTCCTGGTATCCATATGTTTGGAAACATAACTACCTTGAGCTTTATGTTGTCTCAGTTGTGTAGCTTTTCCTGGGTGTTGACACTGGAGGGGACAGGCTGAGTTGTGAATTCCAGTACATACCATGCAATCACTGGCAATTGTTTATAGTCACCCTTTACAATATCTAAGTAGATTTTGGAGAAAGCAGTAAAATTGACATCTGATAAACCAATTGTGTATCTAACTACAGAGATGCTAAGCTTTTCAAAGAGAAGTTGGCATGAATTTCTTTCCCACCAGAGGTTGAAATGCTGGAGGTTTGCAAAATTTTGTTTTAATGAGCAGTAGGCCATGAGATGTGTCAGGCATTTATGAGGTGGTGCTAAGCTGGTTTGTTGCTGTGTCCCTCTTGCTTCACAGTTGTGTAATTTTGTTGATTTTCCTGTAGCTATCACAGCAGCTAAATTAAATTAGCTGAAATTAAAATGAAAGAAGACAAAGAAAAGAAAAAAAAAAAAAGGAAATTGAAGCATACTATCAAAAGCTAAAATTTCAAGGAAATACAGAGAAACTGGTCCAATGTGAGAGCTGATTATTTCGAAGACTGTCATAGGAAGCATGGCAGAATGCCAGCATAGATCAGCAAGGAACTCCTGATTGAGTTCATCTAAGTAAAGAAAGAACACAGACGGTGGAAGCAGGGATGGTATAGCTGTGAGGAATACAGAAGCATTGTCGAAGTGTGCAGCGATGGAGCTAGGAAAGCCAAGGCTCAGCTGGAGTTGGAACTAGTAAGGAATGCAAGGGCAGTCAGAGGAGCTCCCATAAGCACACTAGCACCAACAGAAGGTGAAGGCCTCTGGTGGGGCCAGTTCTTATTGGGGCTGGAAATTTAGTGACAAAAGAGATGGAGTCAGCTAAGGTACCAAATATTGTTTTACCGCATTCCTTTCACTGGCTGCATGTGGGAAATGGAAGAGCTGCCCTGGAAAAGAGACACGGTTGTGTTTGTTGGAGGGAAGCTGTGAAAGAAAAGCAGTAAAGCAGAAGATGGAGGGTTTTTTAGAGATGTAAATATGTGTGTTGTTCAGCAGGGAGGAGGAGGTATAGTGTGCTTTGTAATGTTAAGGAAGATGCAGACAGAAAGACTCCTGCACAGCGGGAATTCACCAGGGTGGGACAACCTTTTGTATAGGAAAGTTGTGGGGTTTGTGTTAATGAAAGTACTGAAACCTCATTCCAGGCTGCTGCTTCAGCCATGGAGATAGTATAAAAGTTTGCTCAGTTGATACTGAAGGTGTCTTTGATCCCCCACAGTCAGAGTCCGTGCCTTTCCATACGCCACAGTTAGATTTGCCCATATGCCTCCTAAATCCTGAAGTCTCTTAGCTGAGTGTGTGGGTGAAAGGCACGACCAACCACTGGAGGTAAGGTAAGAAAGGCTGCACTTAAGCCACATAGGCATACACGAGGTCAAGGGCCCAGACCGAAAGTACTCAAGAGTGCTGGGGAAGTTAGCTGCTGTCTTTGTGAGGCTGCTGATAGTTAGAAAAAGGAAAATAATACCACCATCTTGAAGACAGGAAAGAAAGGGTATCCACAGAACTGCAGGCCAGTCAGCTTCGACCTGTGTTTCCATTTACAAACTGGAGTTTATACAGAATGCTTTCCATACATTTCTGGACAATAGTGACTTGAAAAAAGGCTGGACAACACAGGTGCTGTTCAGAAAACCACACAAGCCAGAGAAAAGTGCTGATACGAACTGCATGAAGTTCAGCTTTGGTAAATACAGACTTCTGTATCTGAGATGGAATAAACTCATGCAGGTCTACAGTCTTGATGCCAACTGGCTAGAATGCAGGTTTGCAGAATGCAGGACCTTGTTTTCTGGGTGGAAAACCAGCTGAACTGCAGGAGTCAGCCGTGCACCCTTGCAGCATTGAAGGCCATCAGCATACTTTGCTGAATTGGCAATAGAACAGCCAACAGTGTGAGTAAAGTGAGTGTTGTCCCCTACTCACATCTTGTGAGATCAAATAGGAAGTGCTGTATCCAGCTTGAAACTCTCCAGTACAACAGGGATGTACCTCTGGGACAATATAGAAAGATGGAGCCAGGCTGTGCTCAGAGGTGCACAGTGGAAGCAGGAGAGGCAACACGCACAAACTGGAGCACGGAGAAATTCTGACTACATACAAGTAAGATATTTTCTTTGTAATAGTGGTCAAAGAGGTGGAGCAGGTACCTAGGCAAGCCAAGGGATTTCTGCTCTTGGAGATACCTAAAATCAGCTGAAGACTGGATGGTCTCCAGAGGTCCTTTCTAATGGTATCCTTTTCTATGAGTCTGTAGAAATGTTGAAGACAAACTTTATGTTCTGTGGAAGACAGTGGTCAGGGAATTGTACTCATAGAGATAAGGATTCTGTTATAAAATTTATCAGGTCTATGTGTACAGTTAGAAGAAAACTTATCACAATTTTCTTTAGTAGTGTGTGTCACTTTAACTCCTAGGTAATATCAAATCCTTCTAACATTAATGTCTTATAAGCTCTTCAGAATGCCAATCAACTAGAAGCTGTTTTCTATACAGAATATATTTGTCTAAATACCTTTTTTTTTTAAAATCAGGCTTTACCAAATACACTATAAAAATATTAAAATATCAAAATCTAAAAGAAAAATCAATGGAAGATATAACTATCTGGTCCTAAATTACGGTTTTCTAAAAATAGCAGAACCAGCTGCCATAACAAGGAAGTAGGGTGATAAGTCTAAAATACAGAGACATAGCCAGAATTGTTAAACTTTAAAAGAAAGAGTAAACCAATGGCAAGCACCTTCCTAGGCCTTTTGGGGAAGGGAGAAAAAAAGTGCGTTTCTCGTGAGAATTATTGCAGAGCATTTATTCAAAATGCTTAAAAGTTCACACATAGTGACAGCATAGTCTTCCAAGATTATGAAAATTAATGTTGATGCAGTTCAGCTAAAGAACCTTAAGTTGCATCAAGGAGCAATGGGTACATTCCTGTCTCATTCCATCCAATTGCTGCTTTTCTAATTCATTTAGCCTGTTAAAACAACAGTCCTGACTCCTGAGCCTCCTCTAGTGTCCTAAAATATATAAAAGCAAGTCATGCATGCTCAAATCAAAGTGAAGTACAGCAAAGTACCAGAATCATTGATGAAACGTACATCTTGCCAAAGAGGTACTCTTAAGCCCACATTTTTTTTCTTATTATTATTCATTTTTGTGTTGCAAAATGAAAAGTTCTAGTTGGATTCCCATCCCCGTGTGTCGCATTTTTGGCTGGCAAAAGACATAATAGCTCAGTGCAGCTGTTTCACAAGCACTACCAACAGTGTTTGAAACTACAAGAGAGTCTTCACTCCACTTTTCTGGCTCTTAGCAATTAGCTAGTTACATTTATCTTGTGCATACCCATCTATCAAAATTGAAGAAACCAATTATTAATGAGGTTTATTACTTTACCTGGGTACATTTGCCAAATTGATACAGTAGCATTTTAGTGATACTCTGTTTTTAGATAGTTATTTCAATGAATAATTGGTCTTTCCTGATACCTGGGAAGTGTGTCACACTCCAACATCGGACAATTTCTATCAGACTTCATTATAAACCTCATCAGTATTTTGAATATTTCTTTTCCGGTAAGCTGTGTGTGCAGTGACAGCAGTATTGAATCAATACATCTTTTTATGACCATACACTTTTTACTGTCAATTGTAATTCAACTTCTCATTTATTTTATTTTCATTTCATCTTCTATTTTTCGACATATGACTTTGGTAGGAAAGCACTCAAATTTTCTGCGGTAGTGTTAAGTTTTATATATATATAAGTCATAAGGAATTGACACCATAATTATAATCCTTGCTTGCTCAATTTTAGTCTCAGTTACAAAACCCAGAAAATAGGAGAAACCATGTTTCTTGGAAAATAAGGCAGGTTCACAGACTGCCATGAATCCTGTGTTGTTCTAATGACTTCATTTGTATAAGGACTTCTTTAATAATCCATCAAAGTTTATAAAAATATTTTTTGTATTCTTTAATTTCCGTTTTATGCACCACAACAGATGCCAGTTTGAGCTCTTATGTGACTTAGTTAAGCATTCTATTTTACTCATCTGGGCACAGACAAAGGAAATTCAGTTCTGCCTTAATTTTAATTTAGAAAAATTAAACCCATCCCCAAATCCTAAATCCAGCTAGGAAATAGAATAATTATAGAGCCATTCTCCTTTGCTGTACAGTGGGGAAACCGAAGTCTTATGTAATCATATGTAATTAAACAATGATAGATGCGTGTTTCTCATAAAACGCTACAACTTATCAAAGCAATAATTTGGAAGGGTTTAAGTCCTTTTTATTCTCCTCATGTGCTGATTTAATAGAACTAAATGTTTACTTTAAATCTACTATCATGTAAAACCTGATTCCCTGAAGTCACATTTAGCAAGAAATAACAAGTGCATAATGTTTTTCCAGGGAACAGGAGGGAGGAAGAAACACATTCATTATGACCTGATGCTTTGATATGAAAACGCATTTGAACCAGAAATAGTTCATGGTTAATGAAATGTTTAGCCAAGGTCAGAGTAATGCTGTCTTTTAAGTCTTAACTATGATGAATTTAGTCCTCCTTTCCATCGCTCCCCAAAAGTCAGAAAAGGTCTTACATTACCTTGGAACAGCAATGGGGTTAACTTTGAAATACCAAAATCAGATTTTTTTCATTGTGTCTGAATTTTAGGCCTGGTGGCCAAAAAGACAATATGACAAAATGCTTTCTGAACTGACTCTGAAATTCACTCTTCCTTAAAAGCCAATAGGCAAAACAGGAACAATCCTGAGGAGAAAAAAAAGAAGTAGAACAGACATTTTTAAGAAATGCAGTGGTATATCAGAGAGAAAGCTCAGGTTTCCAAACCTAAATCCTGGTATGCCTTGGGAGGGGTGACATTTTACACTTGGGGGAAGATTCTCAGACACAAAACAGAACCACGATATCTTGCACCTGCCCCCAGAGAAAAGTGGGGGAGGCTAAGAAGTGCCAAGCAGTTTCATAGTCATAGTCTGTCTGATTATACAAATTTAAACCTGGGTATACTCTTTGAATATCTAATGCCTTCCAAAATCTGCCAGAATTTTTAAGTATACTTTATAAATTTTTAACCACTGTGTATAACTTTCCACTGCTGTTGGAAAATAATCAGCCTTTGCTTAAGGTATTAGTTTAGCAATTTTCCATCAGAACAAATTCATTAGAATTTAGATGAAGCAAGGAAATGAAAGTCTTCTGCAATTCTTCTCAGCAAATTCAGAGACAAAATTGATGCTTAGTATGTGTGGTTATTGATCAAAATCAGGTTTTCATATTTGTGTTTCTCTTTTAGCTCACAAATGTCTTGCAATGGAATCAGCAGATTTTCTTTCTAGGATAGCTGTAGTTCTTTTTTGCATTGGTACTAGCATGCCTTTCACTTCAAGAAGTAATTTGTTCCTGGTTTTGGTTGGGGCTTTTTTCTGGAAGTAAATAGTTAACGGAAATGGCAATGCTGTGTAGAGGTAGTAGTAGTGGAATAAGAAATGGCAATGTTGAGTAGCAAACTGTGTATGCCCAGCATGAAATTTATGAAACTTTGGGGACCTAGTAGTAACATTCAGTTTGAGAATGTTAAGTGATTGAATCTGGAACCAAAATAATCCATTGGTCAAGGTATGTGTATCAAGAGACACGGTCTGAACGAATTATTCTGCCTTTCCCGTTGTTTCCCCATTATAAAATAAACAGAAAAATGGCCTGATATATGTGGTATGTCTATTTGTTGTTGTACCCGAGAACTGAAAATGAAAGAAAATCCAGTGTCTTACCAGTGCCAATCATATGAAATGGGTTGTTCGTTTTTTCCTATTACATCTCGATAGGTATCAATAAATTCTGGAAACACTGCGAACTCTCTTCTGCAAACTTGCAACCACCCACGTTGCTCCTACTTCGTACCAGCGGAATACAGAGAAGAGCCAGTCCATCTGTTTCCACGGCTAGTTCCTTAGCCTGGTGCAGTGAATGCAAATCACCAAAGGCAAGGTTTTTTTCTGAAAACCTTCAGCGTCTGTTTCTTCGTTCCATTTCCCCCCTCTCCTGCTTGCTGTTCCTTTATTACTTGCTTATTTGCTGATGTTTTTTCCTAGAATTTCTGTGTTTAGGAAAGCAAAAAATGGTGACAATATAAAATGGAGCAATGAGATCCGTCTTTATTCCTGGCAAGGTAAAAGAGTATGAAATCCTTCAGTACCTTTGTTGTAATTACATTCTTACTCTGCTCTGCACATGTGGTCATCTCCCCACTAAGAGCTCCGTTAGCAGGATACTGTGTTGGCAGGAAGGGGTAAGGTTTAAGCTATGCCAGGAAAAATATTTTCACTTAAATATCCTTCAGCATCATGCACTGTGGTGACAGGTACTGATGACCTCAGCTTCCACATACAAAAGTAAGACCTCAGCGGATAGGAATGTTGTAAGTGGGCAAGAAAGGTAACGATGCTGTTCATTTCAGGTGATACGCCGGGCTGAAGCAGCAGAGGATATATGAACCTTTTGCATTTGACAAAGTAAGGAATTTTCATTATCTCACTAAAACTACATTTTCTCTAGCTCAGAAATCCTGTCACCTGCAGAGATACATGCTATTTGCACAGTCTTAAAGTGCTATCCAAACTTTGGGCTTTTCATGGCAGAGAGGACAGATTATTAAATAATTAGATTCTACCAATCTTTTTTGTACGTGAACTGAAACCAAGGAGCCATCCTCACATTGCCCAGTTACAGGAAAGGTCAGCTGAAGTTTGCTTCTGTTGTTTGAGCAGTGCTTGGCATTCTCTTCTCACCCTCTCTCTGCTCCATAAATCATTGCACACAGAAAGGTCATGAACAGAGAGAAAGTAAGATACCAGACTAAATAAGGAGCAAAAGATTGCTCTCCTTTTGGAAATCGTCAGAGCAGAAAGGGAATTTCTAGAATCCTTTTGGGATAGGAAAGAAGACCTGAGATAGCTGAAATGTTTGGATTACACACTGTACAATTCAACTGGTTGGATTCAGTTCACATCCTTGTATAAATAAAGGAATTAACCTGGTTTATAACTGCCCACAGGCATGGAATAGTTACAACTGACTTTTTTTTCTTTTCCTTTTTTCCTTTAATCTGTGTTTATTTCTACTTACAGCATGTGGAATTTTCCTCCCTGCTCTCTTTTCCTTTATCTGACCTAACCTTTACTCACAGAGGCGAGTTGAAAAAAAGATGGTTGTTGCTATTTTCTTCACCTGCTGCAATAATTCTACTTTGAGTATTTTTAGACTCGTCATTTCTTCAAAAAGACTGAGACAAAATCAACCTCTAAATTTTCTATCACATAGCAAAAGGCTGCGTTCAGAAAAGAGTGGCAAAGTGTCTGACACAGTGCTGATTTTCTGAATTGCCTAAAGAACTAATACCTCTTTCAGCAGCATTCACAATCTCCTCTGGGTGCAAAAGTGTTGGCAAGTAAGTGTAATTATATAAAAGAGGCTAAGATGAGGGGAAAGACAGGACAGAAAAAAAAAAGAACTCTCCTCTTCCAAAAAATGGAAATGAGTCACTAGAAGTGGAGCTGTATCAGGCAGAGATTTTATTTGCCTGGTTTCCTTACTCATTTCAGTGAGATATTTCAGATTAATGAGAAGCTTGCTACCAGTTGGATGCCAGTGCCAGTAATAGATACCCAGAGCTGGTAGGATCACAGGTCATCAGGAGAGCCTCTGAAGTGCATCATGAATGAATGAATTCCAGCCACTCAAGCTGGTAAGTCACCTTTATCAGGGGCCCAATCATAGAATCATAGAATGGTCTGGGCTGGAAGGGACCCCAAGGATCATATAGTTCCAACCCCCTGCCACAGGCAGGGCCACCAACCTCCATGCATGGTCTGGATAAGGTTGCTGAAGTTAAATGCCTCTGCAAAAAAATTATGTGGTGTAGAAAGAACACAAGTGTTAATAGGGGGAGACTGTGATGGTAAGGTTGGGAGTAAGGATTGGCCTCTCTCTGTTTACATTGCAATGACAAGTGCCCTATCTATTTGTTTTGGAAAAAATCTAAACCACTGGGTATTCTTAGTGAGAGGCCCTGTGATAACTCTCATTTGCAAATAAAAGTGATTTTTCATCAACACACGTTATTTTATGATAAAACTATGTTTTATTTAACTTGAACAAAACAGTTATTGTCCTTCAGAACATAAATTGCCCAAAAGTTCTGAATAAATGTGCAATGTGAACAAATGTGTAGGACAGAACATGTAAATACAAAAAGCAAATATTTCCAGTAGAAAGTTTTAAGACCTTCTTTCCAGAAAGAGGCTACAGAGGTATTCACACAGAACCGGCCAAATTGTATATGTTCTTACAGGGACCATGCATGCAAATGAATTATTTTGAATGTATATATGTAGAGATTGGAAAACTATGCTAAGGTAAACTCTAGGTAAATTTAGAATTGGCATTGATGAACATGTTGTTTCAGGAGATTGAATTAGCTTTGGAATTTATCTTCCTGATCTTTCTCCTTAGAAGAACTTCCTTAAGGAACAGCAAAGACTGGTAAACAAACAAACAAACAAAAAAGCCAGGTTTCATTAGAACATAAGCTGGAATAATTAAATTCTTACACTAAGAAAACACAAAATGAGTAAGCAGAAAGTTTGAAAATGAAAACTTGCAAATTACTCTTTTTGTTTGTATTGGGTTTGCATGGCAAGGCTTTGGTTGTGGAGACACTATAGGGATGACTACTGTGAGAAGCTGCTAGAAGCTTCCCCTATGTCCAACAGAGCCAATACCAGCTGACTCCAAGATGCTGTTGGCGAAGGCCAAACATATCAGCGATGGTAGGGGCACAACTCTTGTATCACACCAAGGTCAGTGAAAATGGAGAGGGAGGCCATGCTTCAGGCCCTGGAGCAGAGATTCCCCTGCAGGAAGGAGACCATGGTGAGGCAGGCTGTCCCCCTGCAGCCCATGGAGGATGATGGCAGAACAGAAATCCACCTGCAGCTCTTTTTCTAGGGGCACCAGGCTCCTAGGTCCTAGACGAGTCTGTGCTTTTTCTACTCAATACTCCTCAAAGCTGGAAGATCCTCTCCCAGAGGGGCCTTTGCCTGCCCACCCATCCTCAGCAGCATCACCGCTTCCCTCCAGGGGCATGTACCAACACTCCATTGAGATCAAACTGAGAATAAAGAAAAAAACCCAGTAATACATTCCACTGTAGACATGTACACATTTAGAAAATTATTTTCTTACTTTCCTCTGGAACGCAATCTCAGCAGAATGAAGATACGTGCACAGTTTACCTTATCCCAGAGGCAACCCTTTCTTAAAAGTACGTGAAACTCAGACTCAAATGAATTGCCCCTTGTATGTGGCCTCCTCTAGCAGGCTGAGAAAAAGTTAACTTCCCATTCTGCAGAACATGTTCAGCAAATATAATGAACAAAATACTTCTGCCTCTGCTGTGTACTCTATGTAAACACCTCACCTATGAGGAAGAACTCTGGGTTTGTATCAACATTCAGCCTAAGGACAAATCTACTAATACTTCCTTTCAGGTACCTTTTTCTTTCTTCTAAAGAAGGAAGTTGCACAGGCACTGAAGTAGTCACAGAACTGTTTTGGGGAGGTTCTGTTTGTTGATTTGTTAGTTTCACTGGCAGGAAATTATTTAACTGCCAAGATATACCAGATAATATAAAACAGTGCAAAGATTCTATAGAAGCCTGGATGCCAGTGCTTCGGAGCATATATAGTGATGATTATCAGATACTCAGCTAAATGATTTAGGGTACGTTAAGTAGTCATTCTGCTAATAAAAAAAGGCCAAATTATAGTCCCTGTATTTTGAATGGAAGAATTAGAAACAGCTAAGCAGAAAAGTTTGAAGGAAGCTTTGTGGTTCCTATGTCCAACATTTTTTTCAATTCTGCCACCCACCCCCCCCCCAACTGTAAAATGTGAAAAAATGGTAAACTAATCCTTTGAACCAGCAAAGTGTGTGTGACTGCTTATCTTGGGGGGAAGGGAAGAGGGGGAGAGAGGATGCAACAATTAGGCAACTCATTTCTGAGCTAAGATCCTTTATGCAAAGCCCTTGCCTGAAATGAATTTTCAAGGCTTACTATTTAAAGATTAGCAGCAGTTTAAAACGACAGAGCTGGCATAGCTTTTTTTTACTGTGAAGAGCACATGAGTGGTGATATGAATAAAGGTAGAGAAACTGAGTGTGTGAAAAATACTAAAAATGTTGCTTTTGCAAACTAAAATGGGTTGCTGTAATTTTTATACTGACTTGTGAAGTGGAGAACTAGAAGGGAGTATTATTAATATAGTTTTGCCATTATGACAAAACCACTCTCTCAAATAAGGGTTAAAAAGTAACTGAAGGAAATAAAAGTTCCAACCAACAGGCTTCCACAGTGCTGATTCATACTGGGGCACAAATTGCCACATTAAGGCAAACAAATAAGACAATGCGGGGGTTTTGATACTATCTAAGACCAAATTAGCACGATCTAAAACCTGTATGAAGCTTTGACTTCCTTCAGCCCTTAGGCCCATGTCAGTTGCCGGGAAAAGTTAAGTACTTGCCAGTAAGCAGTGGTCCCAGACAAAAGGACTCTTACATCTTCATTATCTTCACCTGTGGGTAGCGGGAATCTGCCAGACTTGCAATGTGTATTCTATTATGTACTATTGTAAAAAAAGGCGCCTTGGTTGAGCTTGTATGTGATTTGGAGGAGTTTATGGAAACCGCTTCCCAGAACTCATCTTAATACGAAGCGGGACAGGTGTTGAATATGTATACATGAATTATGTAACCTAACAATTTCGGACCGGAAACATGGTATAAAAAGGCTGCAGGCTCTGACCAAAGGTGTGCCTACTTTTTAGGTCACCCGCTCTTGCAAGAACGTATAATAAATTAACTGCTTCACTAACGTATCTACCTTGAGTCCTTCTTTTAGGACCTTTTGTCATTTTTAACAAGTGTATTCAAAGACCTTTTAAACCAAAACAGAGGAAACTACAGCTTGGAAAGATAGGAAGTGTGCTTCAACAGGCATAGTTAAATGTGTTTGCTCTTTTTTTCACACAGTCCAGCACCTTCCTCTTCCTGTGTTGTTGGTGACTGAGCAGAAAACCAACTCAGAAGGCTGGCATAGCTCACAGTGGCCTGACTGCTAGCCTAAACTTCATGAGGGCCAAGATCCATCAATCAACGATCACCCCCTCTGGTAACTCACATCGTTTGCACCAAAGAAAGACCTACCAGGGGAGAAAACCTTCTCTTTTCCATTTCATTACCTGACCTGTTCGAGGTGGTACAGGTAAAACATTACACACTGACAACCCTTTATATGTTTGGGTGGTGACAGGACGCTTAGGGAACATGTGTGTGCAGACCAGATTTCATCTCTGTGACGGTGCCATGACAGGGATTCTCTGAAGTCGCCTTTGTCAAATGAAGGAACAATTAAGGAAGAACAGTGGCATTGTTCCAACAGATCAGTGGCTAAATGGTATTTTCGTATGCATTTTAAAGGAGAATTTAACTCGATTGCCTTCAGAGCTATCTGAAAATCCCTGGGGTTTATAGTGGACTCCCTTCAAACACAAAAGTTATGGTTGAAATTTTGAAAGCTGAATTTGATTTTGTGATTAATTTTATTTACTTATTTTTAAATATATTCTTGGGAATATAAGAAACTGACTTTGTTTGGTTTAGGTTTGGATTTTGTATTTAAAAGAAAGACTGTTCTATTCATGCTGCTTCTGTTTGATCTTCTGCTTTACTTCTCTGTAGCGCAAAAAAAAGAAAGAAAAAGAAAGAAAAAAAAAGTGTATGGTGTTCCTGTGGGGAACAAAACCTTGAAAAGAAGCAGCAACATGTTGGCAATAAAAAAAAAACAACCGTATTTCAGGTTGTGGGAGTGCAAGGAAAATTGTTTCTTACATAAACCGTACATCACCTCTTGTGAATGGCAGCTCAGGAGACTGCATATGCTTTTCTTCTTCATAGGAATTATCAAGCAGTTACAAATGAAGGCAGTTTTGATAGCTAACCTAATAAAATTCCGAAGAGTAGGAGTGGGCAGTTCAATCTGACATTTTAAGACTTCAGGGGGGGAGGGTTAGAGTGATGGGTGGAAGGAGGAATGTCAGTTTTGCTACAGACATAAAATTTATTTCTTTATTTTGGATTAATTCCAAGCAGAACTGAGGCATTTTTACACTTCTTCTATTTCTTACACAAAGCAAACAGTTTGCTTCTGTTTATTTTAGCACACTGAGACAAGAAAAAATCCAGAGGCTTACAAGATCACAGCTGTCTGCTCTTCAAATACCTGTTCAAACCTTTGATGAAGGGTAGTGTTGTTTGCTTTCTGTGGATTGCAGGTTAAAATGAATCAGGTTGTTAGCAGGACATAATTTCTCTAGGGATGGAGCTTCCTGGCTGAATTAAAAGATAAATAAAAATGCATAGTGCATTCAAATTATTTTTCCAGTTTCCCAAGCAGTTTCCTATTTCATCTAAATCAGGGCTTGAGTCCAGAGACCTTTAAATCAGGCAATATGCTTCTTCAAAATTATAAGTAATTAAGAGTCAGTTTACAGCAGGTTAAAGTCTCTCCTAATTTGCAATCTCTGCATGTTTTAAAAGCCTGATGCTCTGAATCATTACTTTCATCACTTGTCATCACCCAAGTGTGTAGTCCTGACGTAGATGGTCTTTATTCATGCAACCACTTCCAGTGTCCTCATTAAGATTACTTGACCAATTAAAAGCTTCTTACATGAACAGGGCTTGTTAGACCAGTTTGTGTCACTCACCTCCCCATTTCTTCCCTTCTGTGCTCTTTGTCTTCCCTATCCACAAGCAATTCTGTCTCAGCATAGAAATGATGTCAGCAGAGACCTTTGCAGCACTGTTTACGCACATCTACAGACAAGGGTATTAGATAAAGAAGAGATATCTTACTGTGAGGGTGGTGAGGCAGTGAAACAGCTTGCCCAAAGAAGTTGTGGACGCTTCATCCTTGGAAGTGCTCAAGGTTCAGGTTGGATGCAGCTTTGAGCAACCTGATCTAGTAGATGTCCCTGCCAGTGGGATGATAACTACTAAGTGTGTTATCTTTAACGTTTCCAGGTAAAAACATTCTCAGTTTCTGCATTTCTATTTGATTTTTGCAGCTCAGGATTTGTGCAAGAGTAATCTTGAATGAGAATGGTCTTCCATTTGCATAAGAATATAGTTCTTGTCCCTGCAGACACTAGGTGGGAGGGACACTAGTTTGTCCAAACTGGTCCATGTTAGTGATCTTGCAGAAAAGCGTATGTATCTTCAGGTGAAAAAAATGAGAACTTGAGGATGTAACTATGGATCACAAATACACCTTATGGCCCAGGAGACTAGGCACTGAACAAGCAAATCTAGTTTTTATGGTTCTCTACGGTTCTCTGGAAAACTGTTAATGTCAACATGGGTGTGCAAATCCCATACTTCCCTCCTCTCCTCAGCTGCCGTGACAGAACCTCCTCATTGAGCTGCTGTGGACACTTTGTAACTCGAAATCCTATGTTCATAGACTTTTCTGGCGTGGGAAGAATAGGGGTGATGGAGCAAAGTTTGCAATGCGATAGCAGAGTTTGGAAGTACTGCCATTTTGTATTGATGTGTATAACATATGCACCTGCCATCTTTAAATTTTAAGAACCTCTAGTATCAAAGATACAAGTATGCAAAGATACTAGTATCAAAGATGCACCTACATATATGCAGACCTACATAAATATCGACATATATACTGATGGTATAAATTGAAGAAAGGTGCTTTTGAGATGCAAAATCCCATAAATAAGAAGTTATGTAACAAATACTGCAGTTAGCTCCTTTTACTATTGATCAACAGTTTTTGGGGAATGGGGAATTGCAGCCAGCCATCTGCACACCTACAGAGAGTATATAAATTTGTGCTAGTCCTACAAATTGTACTTTTGGAGAATATTGACATTCAGCAGCCATGCTTTTCTTCACATTAGAGGGAAAGAAAAAGTAAACCCAAGTATAGTTTCTGCAGTCTCCTTAGGAAGTCTGTTGTTGATGTCCTCAGAACACCTAAACCCCTTCTTTTTAGACCAGCAGGTGTGAAGGACATGTGGAGATTACTTGTGGAATGGTATTTGTATCTAAAAATGCTGTGTAGACCAGATTGTTGTGACGAGGAAGACTTTCTGTGCACTTCTAATATCATTATCTCTTCTGATCAGGTTATAATGCAAATGTTATCAAAGGCTCACAACTTATCTGTAGTATCAACACTCCCAACATTGACATTCTCAGGTCAATATACTAAAATTATAAGACACTTCCTGTTAGTTGAATGAAATTATGATACTTTCTACAGGTAACATTTCAAAAAAGGAAAAAAGGATGTAAAATATAACCCTTCAAAAACATAGTACTTGAAAGCAAGTCCTTGGATAATGCTATCCTCACACACCTGCAAAGAACCGGGGATACCAGGTTCCCTGTTATTGAGGGAGAAGCCTATGGACATCTAGGGGACTGTTGGAAGAGAGGAAGAATGCAAGGGGAAAACAAATTAATATGACTATTTGATGAGGGGAAATTTGGGATACATTTTCTTTTCCTATAGGTGTGTGGTGGTTTAGGACTGGTTGGAGGCCAGATGACCACCAAAGTCAGTCTATCACTCCCCTTTTTAGTTGGACAGGGAGAAAATATATATTGAGAGGCTCAGGAGTTGAGGTACGGACAGGAATAGATCATTCCACAATCAGCGTCATGGGCAAAACAGACTCAGCACAGAATACAGGGAGGAAACTCTAATTTATGACCCTGCACTGCACACCCAGTGACACCAGAGTCGGGTAATGAGAAGTGCAACCAGATCTTAAAGTACCTTCCCCCCCACCCCTACCTTCTTAGCAGACGTCCCTTTAGTCATGATTTCACTCCCTTCTTCCCCCCCCATTGTGGCACAGGGAGGGGCAGGGACTGGGAAAATGGGGGCTTCAGTGAGTTCCTTGCCAGTTGGTTTCCTTCTTGGCTGGGGTGGGGGCAATTCATTCCACACACTCTTCCCCTGCTGCAGTGTGGGGTCCCACCCACGGGAGACAGTCCTTCACGAACTTCTCTAACGTGAGTCCCTTCCCACAGGGCTTTAGCTCTTCACCAGCTGCCCCGGCGTGGGTCACTGCTATGGTGGACAGTAATCACAATGTCTCTCAGTCCCAGTCTTCCATGGGGTCACCTCCCTCCCCCCAGCAAACCAATTCTAGCACAAATCTCTCTCTTGCTCATCTCTGGGTGTCTCTCTCCACAGGCTGCAAGTGCTGGCAGAGGCTTGCTCCAGCATGGGTCACAGCATCTCCTGTATGTCTCTACCTGCTCCAGCGTGGAGCCTCTCCATGGGCTGCAGGTGGGGTCTCGGCCTTTTCCATTGGCTGCAGGGAGACACCCACTCCACCCTGCGTTTCTCCATGGGCTGCTAGGGCATCTTTCTCTGCGGCACCTGGGACGTCTTCTTCCCCCTCTCCCTGACCTTAGTGTCTGCACAGCTCATTACAACTTCTTAGTCCCTTCTCTGGTGGCAAAATGCACCTGCCTGCATTTTTTTTTCTCCTACATGTGATTCCCAGAGGCGCTGTGACCATTGCTGGTGGGCTCAGCCTTTGTCAGCAGCAACTCTAGCCTTGAATCAGCCATTGTTTACTCTCTGGAGTCTGCAGAGAGCTTCTAGCTGCTTCTTACAGCAGCCATGTCAGCACACCCCCCCTCCTCTGCCAGTACCCAGCTACGCAGAACTGCAACAAGGTGTTTTCAAACATATATAAGGCATACTGAATCTGAAGGAGCTTTTTTTTCTTTTAACATGTAACACATGTCAATAGAACTTGACAATATTTTTCTATCCTCAAAAAAGACAAGATGAATAATCCTGAGAACTGCAAACTGGTCAGCTAACCATAGTCACTAGTAAGATTCTGGATGAAATTGTCTCAGAAGCCATACCCAGACCTATGAAAGGTATGGGCTCTGTAGCCTTTTTCTTCCTCTTTCCGTGGTTTTATCTGCCAGTGCTCAATGCCAACTCTGATTTAGTGTGCTGTGGGATTTTGGATCACACTACTGGGAAAGAGCTGGATAACAGAGACTTGGGAGAAGCAAGGTCCTGGCTTTTGGTTTTTTTTTTGTGAGCAGCACTAAAGTTTACTTGACCAAACTGTGTTGTCAATATGTCTGTGCCTGGTCATGTACCCTATTGATCCTGAGCCTGACCAATAGACTTGACTTTCCAGCTTGACCTTGGTTGTTCCTTGTCAATATTGACATGTGTGGTGATCTGGACCTTTGTTTTTTTCCAGTTATTATCCCCAATCCAGCTTTGCTCTTCTTGTTCAGGTGCTGTGGGACTGATTTTGCTGGTGAGGGCATGACTCTGCTGGCCTTGCCTTGGCTCCTAGCTTCCCTCCCCGTATGCAGTACCACCCTTGCTTCTCCTTAACAGTACTCAGAAAGCTCAATCAAATTATTTGCCTTTCCTATATTCCCTTTTTTCTCATCTTTCTCAAAAAACAACCTGCTCTGTTTGCTCTTTCTTTGCTTAACTGGTTTTGCAGATTTTCCACATTCACATGGTAATTTAGGTATTAGACACTGACCCTGGTAAGCCTGTGCTTTCCTGTCTTTTTAAGTCTTTTACCCAGAACTCCTGGTTTTCCTCTTTCACTGTTTATAGTGTGTTGTAGTTTCTTACATTGACTCTTATTTTGCCTCAGGTGGGGTGGGCCGACCCCTTTTCCATTTTTTGGATTTTGCAGTGGCCAGCAGTTTCTCACATTACTATCACGCTTGTTTGATTTGGGTCTGGTGTTGGCCCTCTGCCTGTATACTTTGCTTTAATAACTTGTTTAGGAAAGGCTTTCAATGTATTTTCCCACAGTCAGGTACTTACGACCAAATTTGTGAGATATAAGATGGGGTGATAGTGGGGTTTATCTCTGGGCTCAAAATGTAGAGATCAGCAGTAGAAAATTCAACTGGAAACTGGTTACTTAGTTTTGATCTCTCTAATAGATACTGAAGCCACTTTTGTTTAATGGGTTTTTTCTTAGACAATGGGATGACGTGACACAGTGCACTTTGCATGTTTCCAGACAATATCAAATTGCCTAATCACTGAGGGGCAGAGCTGACAGGAAGATTCTATATAAACTGGGAAAATGGGCTTATGGGAAGCTCACGAATTTCAAAGGGAAATGCCAAGACGTGCACTTGGGAAGAAACAACCCCATGTACCAGCGGAGACTTGGAAGCTAATTAGCTGGAAAGCAGCTTTGTAGAAAAGGGCCTGTGGACCCATAAACCTAAGTTGTCCACAAGCCAGCAATACACTGTTGCAGCATAGGTGATCAACAGCATCCTGGTCTGCATTAGGAAGAACATTTCCTGCAGGTGATCCTTCCCCTCTGCTCAGCCTTGGTGAGACACATCTAGAGTGCTGTGTTCATTTCTGGTCTCCAAAGTGCAAAAGAGACCTGGATATACTAGAGGATGACCATAAAGCTTGTCAGGGATCAGGCTGGAGCATGTGGCATGTACAGAGATGGTGGGTTTATCCAGCCTGAGGTAGAGAAAACTGACGAGGATGATCTTACAGCTGTCTACTACTGTGCAGAGGAAATCAAGCCAGAATCTTCTCAGAGGTGCACAATAGAAAGATGAGAGACAATTGGCACAAGTTGGAACATGGTAAGTTCTGAGTAAGTACAAGAAAAATGTTTTTCACCATGATGGTGGTATAGAATGTGGGATTTCCACGCTTGGAAATGGTCAAATGTCACTGAGCACAGCCTTGAGCAACTCCTCTGACTAGACTTAATCTGTCCCTAAACAGTAAGGTTTGGAAAAGATGATTACTAGTGGTGTCTTCCAACCTATATATTGCATAAGGTATGTCTTATTAAAGGCTATGAACAGACTTATGCTTCCTAATAACTGGTATCTCACCCAGAATCATATGGGGTTTTGACAGATTTTTTATGTTGGCAATTTGAAACAGAGAGACCTTCATTCTGATTACCCTAGCAGTATGAAATTTTTATCAAAATATTGTTAATATTATATGCATTAAAGTAAGCATCTGTGAAATCTTATTCCATCACAACATAGAGTATTATATCTAAATAATTATGTATTAAAACTTGAGCCTGCAAATATTTATGCACTTGTGTAATTAGTAGTCTACCAGTTCACCACTTCAATAATAACTTTCCAAAAATACCGCTCTTGGTTTCAATCTCAAGGTAGCAGTGTCTTAATTGCCAAGTATTTTCAGCAGGACAGTACTTAAGCAGAATTATGGCAACCCATATATTGGCTTATGTGTAGTTCAATACCGTAGCTCAACAGATGTCTGATTTAATTATAGGCACCTCATACAGCTTTTCATTGGTGTCATGAACCTCTCTCTATGGCCTCAGCATTTCTAAGCATCACTGCAGCCAAATAATGCAGTAGAATCACTTAAAACCCAGTATTCCTCTGCACTCTCTTCTCCTTTCCCCTTCCCCCTCTGAAAAGCAGTAACACACTAACATGCCTTGTCTTGTCAGCTGGTTGGATGTCCATTCTTGTAATCTCACTCCAGAATATTTTTGTTCTGTGTTTAAAGAGAAGTCATGTTTCACTTAACCAGTATTTGCATTTCATTATTGGATCAGTTGTTGCTAATATATTTAATTTGAACCAGGTCACTACACTGATGAAGCTTCCAGTGGGAACACTAATAATTTTGTCTGTAGTAAGTCTTCCAGATGCTGTACATCCAAAACTTCAGTGAGCTGAGGTGTGAGTGTGGTTCTGCAACTGGGGACTGAGGCAGGAATGGAGAAGCCAAGGTGGTGTGTTTCCTGCTCTGCCTTAGAAAAGGAATGTCAGTGTCTCAGGTTCTCCACTTGTAAAATGAATACACCATACTTGCCTTCTGCAGAATTAGCCTTGGATAATAATGGAGTAAAATTACATGTTCATTAGGTTAACTAATAACTCTGAATACTTCAGTATTCAGTATTCTGAGTTATACTTCTTTTGCTATTCTGACTTCAGACCAGGTAATATTCAATATTCCAAAACGCTTCAGGAAAAGAAGAAAGTGATATGTTTCCATAGGCATCAGGTTTAATCATGAGAGAACTACTGAGATATCACTATCAGAGAAAAAGAAACAACTCATTACTCAGAAAAAAAAAAGAATACTGATACTGCAAAGATGGTGGAAGCTGAGAGGGAAAGAAGCAAATCCTTTTAAGTCCATTTTTTTTCCAGTTCTCCCAGATAAGCAGATTGATTCTGAGCTGTATGTAAGTCAGTGTTTTATCCTGACTCAGTGTTTTACTGATACAGTAGAAAGAACAAAAAGAAAGCAGAATAAATGTCAGGGAAAGTTTATCCTAATGAGAGAACTATTATTTATTACATCTGTAGTATTTGGGAGCAAGAATTGTGAGCCCAGAATCTGGCTGGCGTGAGAATATGACTGTTGGTTTTTTTCCCCTCCCATTCTGTATCCTCTTATTTAATCCTTTTTGTACTCATGTAATACTTTGCAAAGAAGAAGTGTGTTAATTGGATAACGTGACTGCAGCATGAGATAATAAAAGGCTTAAACAGTGCAGTAGGGTACCTTCTGTGAAGCTTTCAAGGGGGGTGTCTACTATCTAAAATGAATTTGTGGGACTGTGGTGCACAGGTATTGGGAAAATAAAGTGCTAAGACTGCAGTCTGTGGTTCCACATTGTCAGCCTGATTTTTGCAGAGTGGATGGAAGCTACAGGTACCTAAAAATCCAAGTGACACAAAAGTATGGAACATAAAAATAAAAGAACAGAGAGCCAAGTAAAGGTATTTACAGCATGATGTATGCCACAAACTCTCCGTGAAAGTCAGGCAAGTTCTTTAACATGGATTACCCTTAAAAAATAAAATAAAATAATGCTTTACTTGCTGTTTCTCTTCCAGTATTTGTCCACATGAATGTGAGCTCTTCTCCTGTGGCCATTCAATGTGCTATAAATGATTTCTTTCTTTTTCTTAAAGCAAGGTTACATGTTAGTGAAGGAAGACCACAATTCATTATTCCCTGTACCAGCACTTATAAGCATTGATGATACGTGTTGTATGCTTTGTAATTCTGAGAGAAGTTGCACCAAAATGAATAATTTATTATTAGTCAGACAGGGATATACATTTAGCCAGAAGTATTAGGAGAGGTAAAAGGTTGCTTACACTTTAAGTCCAAATGACCGATGGATATAAAGATTTATTCCTCTTTTACTTAAGTGCTCAGAGGTTGTAGAAATGTGTTTACATGTTCACTTAGATTACTGGGTTCAAATAAAATATAATAAAAATAGTATCTTGCACCTGATACCAAACAGCCAAGAATTTGCTTAATTGAATTTGTAGGTCACACCCTTCTTCCACTTAAGTCAATTCCCCACTGATCACACCGAAGTGAAGAAGGGAGCGATGGGAAACTTTTAAATTCAGAGTTATACAGAGACGTTTTCATTCAGATTAAACTGGGACTCAAAAGTGGCTATTTATATGCATGAGACCAACACAAAGTGCATATTCTGCCTCAGGATTAAAGCATTTAGTTTTTCAGGACGGAACAGTTCATTGATCAATGCTTCATGCCCACATTTCTCATTTTGATAGAGCTTTGCCCATGAACTCTCATTAGATGTCCTGATTCCAACTTAAAACTTAAATTTGATTTCAACTCCAGCAGGAAGATGTCATGAAGGAAACAGATCGTTCCATATATTCATCGAAATACAGGGCAAGACCATGTATATATCAACAGTATTTCACCATCAATAACATGTGCCACCAAGATGAATTGATGTTGAGGGCTGTAATTTCTAATCACTTGGTATGTTCGCAATTAATTATATGTACAGCTAAGTGTATCTGAGTTTATTTGCAAAGGCAATTTTTCTACACCAAGCAATTTTACTGTTAAACATAGACACTGGAGAAGTTGTGCCCATTAACATGGCTAGTTTCACATGTCTAATATATAGTCTCATAGTTAACCAGTCTGATAATTTAATTTCATGGTACAACTGCTCTACATTGAATATTTGATATAAGGCAGATTAAAGGTTTGACATTAGAAGGTTCCCCCCCCAACTACATATTTCACTTTCCTGATCATCTTCCATAGCAATACAAAATGACATCTTCCAGCTAATTTTTTTCAACATGCTGGTCCAGTCCAAATTACTTTAAAAAAAAAAAAATCCACACCAACTCCCCCCTCACCTTCCCTTCCCTTCCCATCCCCCCAAGATTCATTGGTTGCAAACTTCCAAAACAGTTGAAGGGTTTTTCATCAGACAACATTCAGTGATTTAATGGTAATTGTGTGGCTAAATTCTTACATAGGTCGGAATGCACTGCCTTCATTTTATGCCCTTTTAAAAAGTTCCTGCCAAATCTGATCTGAATAAATTGTAGAACTATAGTTCGGAAACTAATTCACACTCATTATTTTCATGAGTTACAGTATATGCCATTTCACCCTTCAGCAGATGTGTATTTAGATTAGTTTCAGAGCACATTCTAGCCTAAATCCCAAATCTCTCACTAATAAACACTAAAATATGCTTAATGTACCCAATATGTATCTTTCTGCAGTTAGAGGCTCCCTGCCATATTCTAAAAGTATTGGACCCGTTCCCAGAGTAATACTCTCAATTCTGCAGTGAATCACCGCTATGGGCTGCAGCTAACTCATGAGGTGCTTCACGGTTTGTACCTGAGAAGCACAACATTTCACAGACACCAGCTCTGAGATCACTCTGACTTAAGTTATTAATCTTGATTTGTTTTAATATAAAGCACAATGTTAGAAATAAGCTACCTTTGAACAGTTTTGCAGAAGGTTAAACAGTATAAATAGATCTGCATTTTTAGGACAACAGCACTACATCATCAGAAACAATTCTGACAAATAAAAAGCTATTAGTCCACCAAAACTGTAATGAGATCATGATTAATAAACACCTCTGAAAGGTCTGCATCAAAGTCAAAGCTTCTCGGTGATAAATGTAAACATTCAGACCTTACTTTGCTAAAAGCTGTGTGTTTCAGTTATCCAGCTCTCCTGATTGATTTGTTCATTACTCTAATAAATAATTTATCACCTTGAAGAGGACAATTCATTATGCAGATAGCATGAACAAGTAACTTTAAGCAGCCAGATCTTTAGAAGAATTAGCAGTGTTACCAGAGCCATGAAGCCTGTTTCTGAATTCAGACCGGCATAAAAACAATTAAATTAGTATAAAGGCAGATCATTTCAGATAACTTTTAAGCAATGGCCTGTGTGAATTCACAATGCAGATCTATCAGAAATCTGATGTGTCAGAATCTCTTCAGGTCCTTTTAACTACACTGTGCTAGAAATCATGATAAGCTACAAGCAGCCTTCTTAACAATAGGCACAAAATTAAATTACACTTTTAATATACCTGATTTCCTAATTTAGAGGGGAAGTCTCTAAGATATGCAGTGTTGGATAGTTTATTCTTCCATATTCTTGCCAAAGTGTCTATATGATTTTGCATAGTGACAAGTGACAGAAGAAAAATCCTATAGAAATTGGGCAGAGTGGGTAATTTCTCCAAGTATAGGAGACATCATTGCAAGAATTAGATTGTAACGCATACCAGAGAATTGCTTCTGCATTAAAAGTTAAAAAAGGTGGAGATAAGGACACTTGTATCATGACCACACATTAGGGGATAAAGCAGACACCATCACTCATCACACTTTCCCCTAATAGGAACACAAGGGAATAGTATTATGTGGCTTATGTATTTATTAAAAAAAAAAAAACAAACAAAAAAAACCCCTTTAAATGGATCTAAGAGTCTCTTTGTTGAAGAGAACACCCCCCTCCCACCCCCCAGTAAGTGTCTTTGTAATAAAATGTGTAACATGCCTAAGAAATAGGGTTGTTTAACATCATTCATAAAATTGATAGTGCCACAATTCAAAGTAATTTAACTAAATTTTCTCTCTCAACAATGCACAAGGAGAGAGAGGTTTTTTGTTTTGGCTTTGGTTCGGTTTTTTACACTATTTTATTTACTTTCCTAGGCAATGTAAATACTTAAAGCTCATGCACTCAACTGCATGCGGAGAAACTGGGAACATTTAAGGAACAATCTGCTGTGTTTCATCCACAGCAAAAGTCCTTATTTCCTTGGGAATTAGTATCTACAATAACAAGCACATCACCAGTCCTGTAATACCAGCCTGCTCCCCGAAGTCTAGTTCAGAATAACAAAGTGGACACTTTTTCTCTCATCACTTACATGCTACATTCCCGAGTCTAACAGAGATCTTGAAGCAGTATCTCTATTACAGCATTATATTGCATTCCACATTGCAACACCTGTGACTGTGATATTCAAAGATTGTGTCACGCTCTTTGAGCTCTCTACTTTTTGTTTTGTTTTGTTTTGTGTTGGGCTTTTTTCCTCCTTTTTTTATTTTCCCCTGAATCATGGATCTGATCTGGGGAAACAGGGGATGGTGAATAATGCTTTTTCTACTTTGTCTGTCATTATTCTAGAATTTGATCTGCAGCCTAAAGTGCAGTGTATTCCTTTCCTTTGTTATAGTAGAAGCTGATGAGCTAGCTGTTGCATACAAACAGTAGCAGGGTTATTCAAAACTAGGATACTTCACTCAGAGTTGCTGCTGCCATTTATATGACTTCCTTCTCTATTCAGGGAGCCTCACAAAGGGGATGCCTCAAAAGAAAATGATTTATCAGTTTGATTTCCACACGATCCGGAAGCAGTATCACGACAAAGCTTGGGAAGGTGAGCTGATGGCCTCCTGATCCTATGGAAACTTTGACTTTATGTACAAGGTCAGGTAACTTACATCTGGTGGAGTTATTCTGGAAATTTTGTAATACAGAGAACCAGGTTTTGTCAAAGCCAACGCTAAGGTGCTTTCTTCTCTCATGTATCCTTATGGAAAATGTGGGATCCAGTGATGATGGATTGCCTTCGTTTGAGTGGTACTTCATTGATGCTGTGAATTTTGATAGGCAAGTACGGTGCACTAGGCAGGATCTTAAAAGAAAAGCATATTTATATCAATATTGGGAAAAAAGGAAACTATTGTATGACATAAAGTTATATTTCCTCTTATCTGCATTAATTAATTAAATAGAAGAGTTAACATTTTTCCCATGATGACAAAACACTTCCAAATTTGAAGTAATAAAATGAATCTGCCTTTGCCAGGTGGATGCCATGCATCAGCAACATATGTCTTCCATAATGTTTTATTCCCACATGCTACTCCTTACTTATTAAACTGAACCAGGGGATGTGACCATGGAATGAGCAGAACAAATTAAAGTCTGAACAAAGGTTTCCTCCAAATAAGCCAGAGTGCAAGCAGTAACCAACAAGAAATGGGATACAGTTGATAAGCAGAAAGCTTGCTCTATTGATTTTTTTTCCTCTCTCCCAATTAGGTTAGGTAGATTCTATTCATCTGCTCACTTAAATAGATATGAATGTGAACTCTCTAAGGTATTCCTAAGAAGTTTTCAGGAAAAAATGTTTCCGTATCACTGCACTAAGAGGGTTTGGAGGTAGCTGACAGCTGTAGGTATATAAATTAAATGGAAGATTATTGACTTATTCAGAAAAAACAATAACCAAATCAAAATCAAACAAAACACACTCACCCCCCATATTTCCCCTCAAACCTTAGCTTTCCAAAATAGTTCAATGATGTAAAAACTATGTTCAGTTTCATTTTCTATAGCCCCAGATTTATGACAGTGTAACTGTTAGCAATTCTACAAAATAAAAGTTATTTGCCTTTAGAGTGGTCCGCAGATTGTGCTCATATTATCTTATCTGTATAGCAGATATCTGAAAAACTCTCTCTCTGCCTAAGGGATAGTGAGAGACAATGAGATGACGATTTGGATACAGTGACCTTTTCCCCAAACTCAAGTGGTCAGTCACCCTTAAAAAAACTATTATGGCCATCTCTGGAGATAGGAAAACCTGGTCAATGAGACCCATATCCTACAAGGGATGGTTGAGGAACCGGAAGTATTCTGTGCAGTTCTGAAAGTTTCTACAAAATAGGGCTTACATTTCCTTCTGAGGTAGGAGAGTTCAATGAAGGATACTGCTGTATCTGTTTCTCAGTGAAAACAGCAGAAATCGGTGCCCTGAGAAGTGCCCTGATACCAGATTTCTTTGCAGGGAGAAAGGATGAGTTGCCATTTCTTCATGCAATGCAATAGGCACTTTGCACGCCTCCAAGCAGTAGAAAGGGACAAAAATTCAGCTCTCAGCTATGCCAGTGTGTGCGCGAAGGCACCTCAGAAGGTTCGCTCAGGCTGGCTCGGCTGTAACTAAGAGAAGATGGCAAGTTGGGGAAGGCAGCCCAGTGAGAGCCAGTCACGGTCTGGAAGATGGAGGTTACCAGATCAGCTGCGATTGCTTTGTGCACTGAGGCAGACAGCTGAGGTGGGAGGGGGCTCTCCAGAGCCCCTTGGAGTCATGCTACAAGGAATATAACTGAATTAGGGAGGAAGGGAAAGGTCTGGACACTTCTTGGCTGGGACTGAAATAAAACAAAAAGACTCCCATAGTGAAAGATAATATGAGCCCTTGAAAAATTAAAGGGTGACATTTTAGAACTGTGGTCATGGGAACTTTGCCTCTAGGACATAAGAGAAACTTCACTATATTAAATTAACCCCTCACGTTCTACAGGGGAGCAGGAAGGGATGTCTGAACAGCTAATGTCTGTCAGGTTGCTTAGAAAATACACCTTGACTTGCAGCTTCATAGGAATTTCATGAGGCAGAAAGGGAAAAGGGAGGAAAAGAATCGGGTTAGGCAATTCCTGTCCCAACTTCCTTATCTGCCAGTTCCCTCTGTTTCACATCACCCATGTTGCCTCAGCTCAGGGACTCCTAAAGTCTGCTCTGTTCACATTGCAGGGGTGACTGAAGCACACCTGAAGTGCTATCCAAAACATGCACTATTGTCTGCTTTTCTGGGTGATGAATTATTGCGTCAAAACAGTGATTCTTCAGTTCCTCTCTACAATATTAATAACAACAATATGATAGCAGCTGACATAGCTTTTACTACTTTCTTGGACACAGCAGCTAACTAGAGTAATCTGATGATCATCACAAGCCACAGCAATTTTCAACAGACTACACTAATAATGTCATTTCAGCAACACTGGTGGTGATACTTACATAACACCCACTTGTAAGTATACACGCTTGCATACTTACTTACCACCCACTTGCACAGGCCAATGCATGGCCTATTTATTTATTTTGCAGGAATTATTCTTATTTATAATAAAGGGGATTTTTTTTCCTCTGGCTTGGGTTAGGCTTGGGGGCATGAAAAAGTTTATATGTTAATTCTGCATGCTTACTAAATTAATTTTGAATGCAAGCACGTAGCATTATTACAGCAGGTTTCCTGGTGAAATGTGATAAGAGCAATGCTGCTCTTCCAGTTATCTGTCAAGGACTCTGGACAGTAGGAACATGCCCAGTGTGCTGTTGCAGAGACTTAGTGAAAAAAAATAAGAGTTTTGTTTTTTAGAAATATTTGGTTTAACTCAATGGTTTACACAGCTTGTGGGAATGAAAGCACAGAGGTTATATTCCTTGACATTCTTCTCTCTCTCAAATATGCTCAGAAGTTCCTTCTCTGTTCTCTTCATAGGATACATTAATAATAGACAACCAGAGACTGTCTATTATAATCAGAAAACAATACATTTAATTTAGCATATTTAGTTTTGTAAAGTGCTTTTATTTGCTATATTATAATCATGCCTATTATAAATGGATTGTGCTGTAATTATATTTACATTTACCAACCACTTCCATTGAATGGGAGACCATGGAGGTCACTGCACTGCAACCTCTGGGTATTGCAGGCATTTTAAACATCTGGCACTGCATTATTAGAACTGTCACAGAGAACTAGAGAGCTTTGAGAACCTATTATCATTCATATAGGTTATGACTGATGAGATGAGATGTGAGTGGGTTTGGAAAGATGTTTTTCTTTCTTTTTTAAATTTTTTTTCCCTGAAAGAATGCAGCTCTATAAACATTGTGTACTTTTCCTGTCAATAAAAATTTGAAATTAGACAGTCTTATAACATAACATGTTCGATCCCTAACTATAAATAGTACCCTATAAGTTATCTGCTAAGCTTTTCTAGGCTGACTCAATAGATACTAAAGTTGCATAAAGCAAGTGGATTAAAATCAGCTTTTTTTTTATGTGGCTGCACAGATTTTAGTACCCCAAAGAAACTACTCCCCTACAGGGAGTATAGAAGCTTTTATATATGTATACGTATGTATATTTTTCTTCTATAAATGGTTTCTTCTTCATATTATATATGGTTTATTCTTTTTAAATTACATATTGGTTTCTTCATGGACTTTGAGGGACTCCATAGTGTTAAATGGCTGTTGCCTTGAAAACTGCTACAGAGATTAAGGATCTTTGGCTCTGTTTCAGGGAAGTTCTTAACATGTGCTGAATTCTGTACCAGGCTGGAGATGATAAACCTACTAATATAGCTCAGCTGACCTATAAAGTTGCCCTGGTTCTGGCCAGGCCAGAGTTAACCTCCCCAAGCAGCCAGCCCAGGTGAGCTGAGTCAGCCCAGGCTGTTTTCTACATCACCTAGCATCACTCCCCCACAAAAGGGGCTTGAAGGACTGGGGTGGAGTAGTAGAGCATAGGAATTTTAGTCCTAATGTTGTGAATTTGAGCTGAGAGTTGGGCACTGAAAAGAGGACCATTGTTGTCCTGGAGCTGTACTGAATCCCCTCTCTCCCACCAGCCCCATTTATGGGGCAGTGAGGTCAGGTGGTGTGGAAACAGCCCAGGCTGACTCAGCTCACCTGGGCTGACTGCTTGGGGAGGTTACCTCCAGCCTAGCCAGAATGAGGACAAAAGTGTCTTTTCAGTTTGGGCTTTTAAGAGCAGCTAGTGAGAAAAAACAACTTTGGAAAATGTTTATGGCAAATGTAAAGATCATGGATTTCTGTTCCTAGGAGAAATGAATGTATGACAACTGATTACTGAATACTAACACAATTTAATTAACAGAGTTTTCATTTATCTTATTTGTGTTCTATTATGCAGTTGTTAGGGCCAGTCATCATTCTGAAAGGAATTGTAGTCACTTACTCTGGTTCTGGGAACAATTCAACTTACATTTGGCCACAGGTTCCAGCCGTTATTTCCTGATACAGTTTTTTCCTGGCAGGATGTATATAATTTGGAGGTAATGGACATTTCATAACATTCTGCGTAGCACAGAGTTTAATTTTTATGTTGCACCCTATCAACAAGGGGAGGTAATACACACATGGAAATACAGATCAAAGGAGGGAAAAAAAAAGGAGGAATAAGAGATGAATAAAAGTTGAAAGAAAAACATACTCATCTACTCTATCTATGTTTAGATATTTGCTTGTTTGTTTGTTTGTTTTAAAACACCTTGTTTGTTGACCCTTCTTGTTAGTCTGAGAACAAATGATTTAGAAACCAAGCACTGAAGGACAGAACAGGATTGAGTTTATGCCACTGAATTTTTGCTATGTCCTATCTTCACTCTTTGAAATGTTTCTCTGTCTTTATTATAATCAACATGAAATATATCACAATATATTGGAGGGTCAAGGGAGGTTCAGGAAAAGAAAGAAAACAAACCCTGTTGTCTATTCCACACATTTTCTCCTATTCAGTCTGAGAACACATCAGTGATCAGCCTTTTCTACAGTGGGGAAAAAACCCACAACAAACAAAAATCAAACAACAAAACAGGTTAGGTTATCTACAAGTTACAGATATTAACGAGCTACCCACTAGACCATAGTCTGGGTTTATGGGTATTGTCTGTAGCTGGCACAGTTTTGTGACAGATTAAGGACCACAAGATCAAGGGCAAGCAATTTGTTGCCAAATCCAAAAAAGCAAACCAGAGAACAGGGATATTTGAAAAAGAGTTCATTGTGTCATATCTGCAACAAATTATCTGCTATTGGGTCTTATTCCACAGCTCAGTTAAATCACTGGCACAGGGCTTGAAGTCAACATTGGTCTCTCCAAGTAATTTTTAGAATATACTGTACCAAGAGATGGAAGACAGTTCACTGAATACAGTACAAGACTGAGAGGCCAGGAAAATGTCTTTGATTTTTTTCATGTAAGACTTAAAAAGTGTTTTCTGTTAGAAGTAGCTCTGATGAGATGTTGAAAACCAGTACTCAAAAGCTTACTTATTATGGAACAAATGGGATCATGAAAATAATAACTATGGTTGGAAATGAACAGGCCACCCTGCACCTCTGTGCAAGGCAATCATCAAGTGCAGGGGTCGCACAGGACTAGACAAGTGGGTGCAGCATCCTGGTAAAGAAGCGAAACCCATCATTAGGCATTGGTCATGCTGCAGACTTCTTGTGCCACAAAGCAGGGAGAAAGTGTCAGGTAGAATGGGTCTCTCAAGTGCAGTTATCAAACTAAGGCTGTTATGTTGCAACATTAAGCCCATGTGAGATGGTGTGTGGGTGCTCCTAGGGTTTTAAACTGTAAATTACAGGGGTATACTAAGCCGGTGTGTATCTACACAGGTAGTTTCACTTAATTTAACTGTCAATCTAAATCATTTTAACATCATGCCTTTAGTTAAACCATTTATTCTGGGCAGCCTGCATTTAAGCCCTAGTCTTGCAACGAGCCTCTGATGGATCCTGTTTGAAGCTAATGGGGCTGCATGTGGTTGTAGAGTAGCAATTGCATAAAATTCATTAAAGGGCTGGGGCTTTTTTGTGTAAGGCCATGTCTGATCCTTGTGCTTATGGGGGGCTCTTTATGCAAGAATTATTCATCTGGATTTCAGTAGGACTATTTACAGGTTAAAGTATAGCTCAGAAAGAATTTGGTTGCAGTCAGGTAGAGGTACCTTATCCCACTGAAATCAAGGTAACGATGTCTGTGGGTTACTTGAATGGTGTAGGTTTTGCAGGACTGAGATGTTTGTTTTCAGAATACCAGAATGTCAACCATAGAAAAAAACAACTCTAGAAGCTATGTTATAAGATAAATAGATACAAGAGAAAGACAAAAGAGAAGGGAAAAGGGAGGAAGGGGAAGGAGAATGCTCTATTCTATACCTTGGTAATGTTCCTAGAATGACTGGGAACAGTTCATGTTATGATCTTTATTTCTGGGTTAGATCAAACAGTCATTTCTCTGCAGATGAAAGAAGCTAAAAGCCAGACCCTATCCTGGCCTTACGCACTTGCATTCTGCCCCTGTGCAGAAATACACATGCCTTATGACATAAATCTTACACAATCTGCTTAAAAGTTGGATCTTGCGACAAAGGAATGTGCTTTCTTGTCCAGGTGCAAGGCAATGCAGCTAAACTGATTAATGCTGATACCCAACCTACCCTTTTTAAGAGTCTGACAGATTATACACAGCAGCACAATGAAATAAATTGAATTACTTATGTAAGTGCTCTCCCACATAAGGGCTGCAAAACTCAATCTTGCCATGATTTCTTCCCCATCCCTGCTTTGCAAGGTTAAGAAGGGATCCAGGTCTGTCCCTAAAATGCACTAGCATATCCCAGTGTGGAAAAACAGAACACTGCTGTTCAATGGAGCAAAAGGGTATTCTGCTTCGAATAATTTGGTTTTGGTTTGGGTTTTTTTTGCCTCTCAGGTTTCAGCTCAGCTGATTGTTGAGTGGGTTAAATCGTAATAAGGAATGATAGAAATGAAAGGAGCCAGTATAAAATTGATACAAATAGCTATGAGAACAGGCACAGAAGAGCATTATTGGGGTTTCTCATTTGTATTACAGACCATTAGGCATGAATACATTAAGTCTCTCACCTTTAAATTTTGCATTTCAGCTTTTCTTAGACTTGGAATGCAGGGATGTCATAATTCGCTTAAGTGAGATATATTCTGCTCTTTTTCCTATAGGAGAGAAGAAATCACATTGACTTCAGTGGAATTATTCCAGATTTTTCCTAAATAAGCTAATTCTTTCTATGCCTTACAAAGCAACCTGAATATAAGCGGACCTTCTCCATGATAGATGATCTAATCCCAGCATCCCTGGAGGGTGTACAAAGAAAGCTGATCCAGGGGATGAATAGCTCCAGAACTAGACATCTCCTGACTTTTAGAAAGAGGAAGTAAATCCATGTACTGTGATCTCATTGAACTTTATTCTTTGATTTTTTACATCAGGGCATAAAGGTAATGGAAAGCACCTGAATATCCGTTCTTCATAATACTGAAAAAATCTGTCTCTCACAAATACTTTTACTTATCATCACACAAAGCCTGCTTGATAACATGTACAGCTATAAGAATTCAAATCTTCAGGATTCCACAAGCTTTTGTATCTATTAAACAAATCTTTCTGTCAAAGGGGGATATATTTTCATATCAGTGGTGAAAGATTGAAAGTATCTGGGCCTTACTAAGGAGTCACTTAACACTTTAGAAAACTTACCTCTCTATCACGCTGTGAAAATGAATCACAGCATCAATTTTTAAAATCATATCCTAAAGTTCATTGATCACACAAAGGCAAAGGAAAGACAAAGGGTTGATCTTTGATTCCCAAATGCGTTTCATGTTACACGAGAAAATAAGATGAGATTTCACAAACACTTTCAGATAGTAAAACACAGATAGAGGAGAAAGGATTAAGCTGAAGATGTATCAGACCTGGAGTAGGAGTATCAACACAGAAATTCATCATAGGAATTAATTGTATTGTATGAAGAAACAGAAGGATGAAACATCAAATTGAATCGCCTACTCCTTTTGCCGTAAGAGCAGGAGAAGATGGCAACGCATTAAGTTTCATCATTCAAGATATCTCAGTTCTTTCCCTTAGTTCTGCTGCAGAGTTTCAGAAAAATTAAGCAATTTTGTCACCGGACTCCAGCTCTGCATCTGTAAAATGAGAGTAATCACACATTGCTTGTCTAATTGGGCTACACAGGTATAAGGAAACGCAGCAAGGTTCTTATCTCACCTGGAGCCTTTAGTATTCCTGTAATAAAAATATGAAGAATGTTGTCATGCTCCCATTTTATCCGTTGAGAGGAAAAATTTCCAACCAGCTGAGCTGGCATTGTTTGCCCTATTATGAATGCCTATCTTTGCTAGACAGAGCAGTTGCTATTGGCTCTATACATACCTTCTGGTATCTGTTTTGCCCATTTGGACACATAACCACCTCTTCTGTGTTTGATGTTAGTATTTCATCTTGATTCCATGTTAAGCCTGTTTATTCATCTTACATATTCAATGACAAAAAGCCAAAAACTTTAGCAGATGGAAGGTGTCCTGGTGTATTTTCTGTCTTGTCAGGGTGTTGATTCCTGAAAGCCAGGAAATGCAGGATCTCTGCCTTTCCTGGGGCAGTCCATAGCCAATGGAAATTATCTGCAAATGCTCCAGAGGCAAACACCTTGTTAGATATAGCTGTATTGAACTGATCAAGGGATTAGTTGGAACAGATTGACAGAGCTGTGCTTGTGATAAAAAAAGAACCTGGGATGACTGCAGGACGGAAGGTGGAGGGAAAGAAAGGAGCGTGTGTGCACTTTGAAATACCTGATAGGACTTATTTCATGCTCTGTTGAGCAATAAAGAGGCAAGAAAGTTTTCTTGTGTTGGGAACTGTGTGAAGATGTTTACCCATAATTCACAGGATGACAGTTACCTTAAGTCAGCGTTTCCTTCTTTCAGAGCTATTAATTTAGGTTACTTTCTGGAAATTCTAGAGTCTGATTCATACAGAAAGCGGGGAGAATGCATAAGTTTCCATGCAAAAAGTACAATAGGTACTCTCCAAATGTTATCACATACCCAGGGGTTTGAAAGGACATTGAGATCTGCTAACAAAACAAAATACCTTGTCCTTGTCATATACTGGATTGCAAACTTGAAATAGAGTTTATAGTCTTTGAGAGATCTGTTTCAAACTGTGGATCTCAACATTCCCAAGGTACCGTGCATCACTCCCCACACAGGAAGAATGGAGAATACAGGCTAATAGCTACTCTTCTACTTCTGTTATTTCCTTAGCCTGAGTTCTCCCAGTGCCTTTCCTTTCCCATACTGCTGACTTCTTTCTCAGCCAGCTCATGCACAGGTAGCTTATTTTCTCTTCAAAATCTCATGGGGTGTTTCGCTTCTGAATTTTACCCAGATTTACTCAGTTTATCTTTGCTTTTCCTCCTGTAACTGAGGTAGGCAGTAGCACAACATACTTCTCCCTTTGTCTTCAGGAAATGCAGAGAAGCAATGACTTTCGTCTGACCAGACTAGCCACATGTTCCCTTGAACTACCCAGGTGACATGTATCACAGCATGGAAGTCCCTTCAATCTGCCTATGTGACATGCAATTGATTTGATTTATAAAATCAAAAGCTCCTGATATGTCAAGCATGATCAACAGTAACAGTTTTGCCAGCATTCAGCATTTCAACTGCAGAGAAGAGCCCTGCATATTACTTCACCTGAAATTACAGTAAAGAAGAAATCTGCTTAAATAATAATAGACTATGTGCAGGCTATAACTGTCTAGAGAATGTGAGACCTATATTGTTTCAGGATGCAAAGTTGCTGACTGCTACAATATTAATTGGTTGATACTGTAGTTGGTTTTTAATATTTATTGGAGATGTTATTTTGTTACTCGTTCAATAAGTGCAGATGAACTCTCTTGTTTGTGCAACTAAAATACTTCTCCTATTGTAAATCAGCTTAAGTAAGTCTTGCATTTCTGGAGTTTATTTTCCCCCTTCTGATTTTTCTCCTCTAATGAGATCTGGTGAGAGATCACAGAAAGAATAGGAGGAGTAGGAGTATAAAAGAGAGAGAGAGAGAATGCTGATCCTAAGCAGTATAATTACAAATGTCTTCTTGTAGGAGGAACCTGTCTTCTCTTTGATTTCACGGATGGTTGGGATTTTCCATTTGAGGTTATGGGAACAAATGTACTGGCTTGTCCAAAAATGTCTATTCCTCTTGACAAGGGCTTTGTCCTAGAATGTGCTAAAAGGACTTAAAAAAAAAAATCCTAAGATTCTATTTTTGGCTGCTATTTTAAGCCATTACAGATGATCTATCTTGCACCTTTTATGCAGTATGGCTATTATTTATACATGAAAGAAAATTGTACAGGGCTTGCATGGAGAGTGGGATCTTTCACGTTCTCTCCTCTTGTGCTTTAGGTCAGCACTTGCAGCCTTTTCTCCAAAGTTCATTGCTCATGTTGTGCAATCTTATGTCGCGACCCAAAGCCCACTGAAGTAGAGAAATCTATGCTTCCAGTACTTTATTTTATACCTAAAGGTTTATATCAGCTTAAGACCATTCTTTTCTTTCTCCAGATCCTTAGTGCTGTGCAGCACAGGGGTGAAATGGGCCAACCCCTTCTCTGATGGGGCAACTGTGTTCTTTAAAAACCTTCCCTCTCTTCCTTGTATCTAAATATTTGCTTTTACTTAGAAAGTGGGTGGTATAAATTGGTACCTAAGAACAAGTTTATCATAACTACCAGAGATGCTTAAATAACAGCCAGATCATTTCTATGAGGAAGGTCTTTGGTGAAAATTTAATACGAGAAAACAGACAAATTAGTCCCTTCTTTCTTCCTCTTCTTGACCTGCTTTCCATAAGTCTACAAATTAAAATCAGGCTGAACAATATAGAACTGATGGTCCTTCTGGAAATTATTAGAGACTCTAATTAGAATTAACGTTGGATGATTTCTTTTATGCAAAAATTACCAGCACTAGTTTTTGAGCACTTGAATATAGGCATTTGCCAATTCTCTCAGCTTTAAGATGAAAGGAGTCTGGAACCTAATTGCAGAGTGTGAAGCATGTCCTATTTCATTCAAACTATCATCCAGGTAGTTTCACATGGGGACATTTGCACTGAAGATACAGAAATCACTACTCAGAACTTCCCACTTTGTGGTTGCCTCCTGAGAGTATTTTTCCTTTATAAAGGGTCCCTTCCCCATGACCTTAACTTCCATTATGGCTTTCATTACATTTGGTAAGAACAATGCATTGCACTGAGAAGTTGCTGGTTCTCTGGCTGAATATCTTTACTGGAAAATACCTGCAGGAACCACACATCCCCTGCTTAGTCACACAGAGCAAAGATTTAGCCTGTCAAGTGCTCACAGATTCCTCTTTCATCCATAGAACCAGTAACATTTTCTTTAGGCAGCACTGTTAGTGACTTGCTGCAGTCACTGGTGTCACTTCTTCAGTTTCCTATGAAACATCACATGAAATACTTTCTTCAGTTTTGTTAGAACTCTGCAAGTACCGATTTTGGTTGCTTACAAGTGCCCAGCTTCCTTCTAATCATCTAGTCATCTAAATGTTTGCAGGCATTACAAACCCTAAGTCCTTACATTAAATTTAAAAACAAAACCAAAACCAACCAGCCAACCAAACAACCCAGACAAGAAACCCTAGCAAAAAACCCACTAAAAAACCCCAGGAAAAAAACCAAAACCCCACAGCCATTCCTTTTGGTAGGCATTACCTGCTCTTTTTATTCCAAAACAGGAAAGAACTGATGATAAAGAAACCTGAGACAATCAGGTCAAAGAGGAAACAAAGATGCAGAGGCATTAAAAGACTTGGGCCCAAGATCATACAGCAAAGTGGTAGAACTGGCCATAGCACGTAGCATCACACCTCCAACCAGTTTGTCTTCTAGACTTGCATAGACAACTACATATTGAGAGTTAGAGCTATAAAATTATGTTGTATGAGTCAAGGAGTTATATCTTTCCTGATTAAAAAGACCAGCAGTAGGTAAAATGTTCTGCTATTCTCCTCCTTATTAATTCTTCTGCAATAACACAACTAGAAGACATCCTTTTGAAAATGGTGGGAATGCAGTATGTTTTGCAGCTGTAATGGCTTTTTTCAGAACACGTCTATGAAGGGTCTTTGTAAGCCTGAAACTGAAAGTCAGTTGAATCAGGAAGATGGAGTCACATAGATCTGCTTTATAAGCTTATACCAGTTATTCGTTTAATTTCTAATTGCATACATTGGTGAACTGAATGTACAGTCTCTTGGCATTTTAATCTGCATTTTTTTACAATAATCCCACAGAGTCAAGATTCTCAATATTGTTACATAACTGTATTTCAGCTGCGCCCAGAAAGGACTGGGGCTATTTCCTTTCAATTTGATCTTCAATTGGTGTTTAACCTGAATCTATCATCATGCTGTCAGATGTGGTAACAAATCCCATCGTGCAAATAGTATAAGGAACAGGGTTTAACCACAGTATGCATTGCCCAACTATCTCACTCTTTACAAAAAAGTAACAGATATAGGGCTGCAGTATTGTCCACAGAAGAGTACACTACTTTGTTAGCCCATTTTTCCAGAGGTTCTTGTTATGATATAAACAATTCCTTGTTTCTGCCAGCCCTAACTTGTGTTGCAGTGTCCATGTATAGGTAACGCAGATGGCTTTATGCATATTTCTGTAAAGCACCAATTACTTCTGTCTAGTGTGGAATTATTTCTGTCTATTCCCAGTGTGGAATTCAGAGTCCTGAAACCCCCCAATCAGTTTTAATCTATTCTTTTCCAAAAGAAACCCAAGAAAGCTGCTTCTGCTTGTGACACTTCAAGCTGTCCAAATATCTGCCCTGCATTTTTACCATTGTTCCCTGTGCCATGGGCACAGGCATTCTGGGCGCAGCATGCCTTCTTGCTGCTGTTATCTCAATAGTTTTGAATGAAGGGGGGGGAGTCTTAACTCCTGTAGATGGATGGAACTGGTCTTCCTGCATCTTGTGCGTCTGTGTCAGGCAATGGGTATAGGTCCTATCCATTCCCAGCTCAGTCCATAACCAATACTCTCCTAATTAGCCATAAGACTTTTCAACCAGACTGACTTGAATGAGGTTGCCAGGGTGCAGAATGAAATTACACAGCCTTCTTGAGCTTTGTGCAGAAGGAATAGGGCACATAGCATTTAGTATGTATAAATCAGCAAGAATGATGCACCTGAAATGTGGTTTGAAAAGGGCAGCAGCCTCTTAAAAAGCTTTGGAAGCTAACTTTTAACTTTGAAGAGAGGCCTGAAACTTGAAATTCAGCTTCTGGTATTATTAGGAAGATTATTGTACCCATTATCTCCCTTTTTTTCCCCGTGTCTGTAAAAGGCTCATAACTCACCAGCAATGCGGCCAATGTTAAGAATATTCACCAGACCTGAAGAAACATACACATTCTTTACTGTTAAGAGATATTTATTTATTCTTGAGGACCTGTTTCTTTATACTGCATGTCCACAGATTTTACTTGAATCGACATATACCTTGAAAAATAATCCTCTTTATAAAGTTGTACAATAAACCTGTATTACCATTTAAATTATAACTGTAGCACTATATATCACTGTTTTTTTCCTCTTGTGAAATCAGCTGGTTTGCACAAAACAAACAAGAGGCATTTTTTTCAATATCACATCACGCATTTAATGAAAACATAATCACAAACTGTATTTCAAGGTGATTATTTAATGAGTTGGATATGACAAAGAATGTGTTATTTAGCAATATAGAAGCCTAGACGTGATGGTGGCCAGAAGCCAATTGGCTTTTTAAATCCACGCAAATTGCATAATGGAACAGAAATATGCATTATGAATTTATTTTTACAGGAATTAATTTTTATAAAGAAAAAAATAAAATTGTATAAGGTTATTTGAGATCTACTTAGCGATTTCAAGCTATTAAACTTTTTCATTTAATTAAAAAAACAGGTGCAGAACCTAGAAACCAACCAAATTTTGTGGTTTTTAGGGAAGAACTGGGTTGTTTTGGGTTTTTTTTAACATTTTGGGCTTCCAGGTAAGCTCATTTTTTTGCCCGTTTTTTATTTTATCAGTGATCAGTTCAGTTTTAAATTGGCTATCTATCAAATCCCTACTGCTAGTAGGAACTTCTTTCAATTTCTGGAAAGCTGATAAGATCTTTACAGCCCTGATGGACTCCGAAGTCTAAAGTACATTCCTTTAATATTGGAAATTAACTAATATGTAAGAATGACCAGTGATGTTTGAATATTTTTCCCTGGGCTTTTCTCCTTTATGTGGAATTGTAATTAAAAAAAAGGAAGGTAGCCAGGCTAAAAAGCACTGGCCAATTTATTAACATGAAAAAATGAATCTCTGGACTAATTCACATCCTGAAGGCAATTAAGTTAATGCATTAATTTTAATTATTATTAATTCCATTATTTCCTTACTGATTTTCCTGGAAGGCTAGAGATAAAGAATTTGTAAATCAATAAATGCATGCACAAATTATCCATATGTGCTACACACACAAACTTTCTGGCCATCATGTCATTGTAAGTTTATGTCCATTTATAAACTCCACTTGCTGACTGTATTAGTACACAGAGAATGTGTACTAACACAGACACAGGGCACTGCATTATTTTGTTACGTATAGCTACAGGACAAGAGTTTTGAAGACTGAACCAAGAGCATCAAGCGTGATTCTTAACTTCTCTGACAAATCCTGGACTAGGCTTGAATTAGGCAAAGCACTTCAAGATGAGTTCAACTTTTCATCATGAGCTCAAGTTCCTTCCTTTTGGAAAAGCAGTTAAACAGGTCTTTCAGGTTCACAGAAGTCTGTGCTATTTAGTCACACATACAGAGTTAAGCAAGTACTTGAATGGTCCTGCTGACCTGGGGTCTTTGGAAAGACTGCACAAGAAACCTGTAGGTACTCTGTCCTTCTATCATGGCTATGGCTCTGTTCATATTTTATACTATGGTGCAAAGGATTTTTAGCTTTAACATCTTGTAACATTTGGCATACTTCGTGAATAAGTCTAAATGGTTCCTACAGTTCTTTAGGTGAGATTTTGCGGTAAATCATGATGCAATCTACATGTTCCCATCTGGTAGTTAGACTTCTTACTAAAAGCATCCAATCATTTAATCCAAGAAGATTAATTTTACTTTCATCTTAGAATACAAGATTCATTAATGACATAGAAACAAGTTTGCATTCAGTTAATTAGTTGAATGACGGTCATCCATATCTATCGCCAGTGGCAGACAGCTGGAGTTGTTAAGTCCAGGAAAATAAATTGACTCTCAACACTTAAGTATTAATCAGCTCAGGAAGGCTTCTTGAGGTGCTGAGAAGTGCCACATAGGTGTGAAATAAAAGTATCCTATAGTTGTTCATCTAACTGATGGTCAGATTTACAGAGTTGAATTCGTGGCTTTAATGACAGGCAGTAATCTCATCTGACAATATTATTTCTAGTTTTCTGTGGCATGTACTTATTTATTTTAGAGAAAAGGAAACAAAGACTTGCATGCTGATACTTTCCACTGTCTCCTGTCTGAAGCAGTAGAGGAGAGTAACTTTTCAGAAGAATCCACATCACCTTTGCATGAACGCTTCCTTTAGCAGTACACTCACCAGCAGGGAAGTTTCATGCAGAAGCTCTGCAAAATGTACCTTTTTGAAAATGTTCCTGCTTATATGCAGTTTTCTTACTTAGTCCTTCCATATATTCCAAAGGCTTTTAAAAGCTGCAGACTTCTCAATCCAGTGTTTGGCAGACCTGATATCAAACATTCCCAACAAAAATTATTGCTGCAATACCAAAGCCTGTTGGATTTAACGATGAGCAGAATTACTTAGGTGTACTAACATTCATTCTAAGCACATCTATTGACTCCTTTCTCAGCTCTCCATAATACCTTGATTCTTGTAAGCTGAAGCTTATCAATGTGACACCTACAGTACAATTTTGATATGCATATGACAATACAACTCTGCAAAAATACTTCAGTTACCATGAATTTAAAATATTCTAGAAATTCAGCTCAATCTCCAGCTACAAATTCATCTTACCCAAGAAATTAGACATGTGGGTCAATTACCTTGTAAAATTAGTGACATTCTTATGAAGTGAAGCAAAAAAGAAACTGATATCCAGGGAGAATAATGATACCTAAGAATGTATCTTATGTAAATCTCCAGTATTTGAACAAATTAAAATGATTGAAACATGAAATCCACTTTTCTTCTGGCATACATACTAGGAAAAGGAAACTACAATAAATTCCCAACCAGGTTGTGGTTCTTCATGCTCCCTCTCAAATGCCATTGGTATTTCCCTAAGCAATTTTTATATTTTAAATAAAAAAAGAGCAGTGTTAGATATTTTGTGATGAGATGTGACAAACAAATGAGATTAGATGTATTTTTGCATTTTACTAGGCACTATTTGACAGTCCCCCTAAAAATTTAAATGGTCCAGCTATCAAACACTTTGTATCAGTGTGACTACTCATATTAAAATCAACCTTCCCAGATTGCCAGCTGAAATAAGCTTCATTTTTACACAATAAGGATTCATAAGAACGCATGACTCAGATATACTTTAAGCCCTTCAGAATAGGAAGAAGAAATATAATTACAAATATTTTTTATCATCACCTCAGGAGATTAATGCCTTCTATGAGCAACGTTTTTTAGATAAACTTGTTTGAGCCTAAATCCATAAAAATAATACACACTTAACTCTTAATAATAGTGTTTTACTACTGGTGGCTAAAAATATCCTATTGGATCTCAAATTTAGGAGCCTAGTAAGATAACTGTTATTTGACTTCTAAACCAGAAGCACATTTGAAAATTTCATTAAAATTTCACTTTTGTATGTGAAAAGGCATAGTGTTAGAATAGTAAGTGAATTGACATGATGGTAGACGTGCTTCTGCACTGTAGAATATAGAAATCATATTTAGACACTTTTTAACAGTCTATGGTTAATTTTAAAATTCCTTCTGGCCTTCCACATGATCAGTTCTACCCTTCCTTTTAACATCATTGGCATATTATGATGCACACACAGTCCCAGAGTAGATAGGGGTTTTGTAAAGATATAGAATGTCCCAGTAGAATATATTATTGCACCAATTCTATCACATTTATTATTTGCGTTACAGTAGTTGGAATAGTGCCAAGACACATAGATTTGAAACTGTTTTAGGGCAATTTTATCCATATTTTTATACTGTCACTTTTGAATAGAGCTGGAAAAGAGGTTTAGGGAAACATTAATTTTAATCCCAACTTTTTCAGCTTGCAGAGAAGGGTTGATCATGATGAGTCTTCAAGCAGCAATTCATGGCAAATAACTTTTGCATTCAGAAAAGTTTACAGAATGACTTTATGCCCAAAAATCTTGCGCAGGGCTTACCACAAAAAATCTCAAATCAAACAAGAAGTAATGCCTGACCCATGAATACTGTAGAAATATTAGTAATGATACCCATGAACACTGGTAGAAATATTACTTTGGGAATATGCTGTGCAATATATCTTACTGTTATTTGCACATGCATTGCTGATTCCAGCTCTGGTTCAGTTTTGCTAAGTTTTTGCAATGAAAGAGAGACCTGAAATTAGGAGTACCACCTTTGAGGGCAGTTGTGGTGAAGGCTTGTACCTAAGATGTATGCTTTGCATTGAGGCTCAAGAAAGTAGTATTCCTCAAAGTCTGATCCAAAGCTCCTGAGACTGTTAGCTTCAGTGGGCTTTGGTAAGGTTTGCTTTTGAAAGTAAAAATTTATTGCAGGTAAGAGAGAGAAAAACATGGGTTTCACCACAGAATTCCAGATCTGTACCTGTTCAAACGTTCGTTATCTCTGCAGATTCCTGCATGTATTTTTTCAAAGGTGTTAACGGGAACACAGTCTGCCTTCTGTTATCAGATGTGAAATATGGACTGGCAACATTTGCCTTGCAGTTTCATATATGGTTATAAAATTTATTTGTTGCAGGTAATCTTTTTTGCACCTGATTTGTCATTTCGGAAATCAAAAATGTTCATCTTCTTCATGGTCCTAATTAGTTAAACCATCTTGCCAAAAATAAAGAAAATTCAATATATATGTATGTAGTTGCAATTGATAAATTCCCCAATGACAATAGATTTATTCAGCTACTAATGGGTTTCCACTAGATATCTTAGTAATATAATTAGCCTGTCTCATAATCAAATAAAAGATTAATCATTATATCTTTTTTCCCCCTAAAGATAATAATTTATTATAGATTTATTTTTACATAGTATCTTCAAAATAATTGCTTTTTCACTGCTATTCCACCAAAAAGTTTTGTGGAGATGATGAAAGTTCCATGTATCATTTACGAAGTTTATTGAAAACAGAATTTGTGATAGATATTCAAAGCAAGCAAATAATTTGTTTATTTTAAACTTCTTCTATATACTTCACAATAACATTGAAGAGATGATGAATAATAATCCAATATATTCAGGCTGGAAAGATGGGC
>VZTU01011091.1:0-67162 GCA_013400835.1 Zapornia atra
CGCCGCAGCAGCACTCGCGCCGCCATCTTGCTCCGGCCGCCTCCCTCCTGCGCCCGGAGTAGGGGGGGCGCGCGCGGGTCGCTGCAGCGCCGCCGCCAGACGCGAGGGGCGCACTGCCGCGGGGAAGGGGGCGAGGGCCTGCGGCCACGCCCCTCGGACAGCCGCAGCTGCGCATGCGCGGAATGCCCCAGCCCGGGGTCCCCTCCCCACCCTGCTGCCCAGCTGGGCCTGGCCTGGGAAACAGCAGGGAGGAGCCCGAGCGGGTTTTATTTGGATTTTAATCGCCTATTTCTTGTCTGCCAAGTAATTCTTTTCGCCCGCCTAAAGACGAAACGCTTTCATGCCCCGTCCCAGCTACAGCAGGATGGAATTTGGGTGAAGGGATGTTGCACCCTGGCATCACATCCTCAAGTTACCTGAATTAGGCAAATAAGGGGCAGTTCTAAGAGCAACTAGCCAACAAGCACAGAAAGCAAATTAACGAGCGAACCTCGTGTTTCTAGGTAGCACACACAGGTCTGTGCCGTGCCCCTGTGCAGTCTCCATCGCCATCTCATGACTCGCAGCGCTGCGTGACAGCAAACCGGTGCCTGGCACACAAGGTGCTTTAGCATCAGTGAAGTACAACGCTTGTAGTCTCTTAAAAAGTTACACCTGCCATCATGCCTTTAAAAAAGCTGCTCTTCAGACTATGTGTGCTTAATCACACTTCCCACTGACAGCGGAAAGGAGCCTACCTGCAAACTGAAAAAAGCCGACAACCTCCTGCGAAGAGTTAACCTCAGAAGAAATGCCATTGTCATAGCTGCTCAAGAAAAAGCACAGGAAATACAAGGAAATGTTTACTGCCACAATTAGATGGAGGCGCAACTTTTCATTAACCAACAGGAAGCGTTCTGTTTATGACCACTGCATGGGCGATGAGCATTCTAACAGCTAGCAAGTACTCAGGGTCAAATTCCTTTGCTGCCCGCTTGGATGCAACTGAAGTGTATTTCCTACAGCCCAGGGCTGCTTTCTAGCCTGGGTCTGATTTCTCTCAATCCCTGCTAGGGATGAAGTTTCACATCTTACATTCACTCGAGCAGGAGTCAGCACCCTGGTTCTCTGCCACTTTGATGAAGGAATTAATCAGCCAGCTACAGTTACTAAGTAATTTACATAAACCTAAACCACTTACACATCAACAGGAGCAATCTACACCCGTATGCTTGAAAGACTTCCTCAAAGGCAGAGACTACTCTCACAGTACTCATGTGAATCAAGGTGTCTTGACATCTCAGCTTATTGATCTGACATGCTGGACATTACTTAAGGACTAGCATGCAAAGAAGAGTTATTTTTTTGTTTTGAAGCACTGAAGAAGCTGAATTTCTCATTCTTACTGGCCCAAATAATTTTCTGAGCTCAACTGTACTTAGCAGTTTGCAAGCAGCTGAAATTAACTTCCTTCACCTGCACAAAATCAAAGGCCAAATAATTTACACCAATGGAAGAGAACACAACTGATACTTTTCTAGTGCAGCTGGCTCAGTTTCTTGAAGTAATATATTTTTGGTCAGACATACTTTGTTTAGCTTCTCATTATAAAGAGCATGACATAGGCCAACACTTCAAACAGGTTCTCTTCACTTTAACACGCCACCTTCCCCTCCACACAGGGACACGGAACGCTGTCCCCACAGAGGCTGGTTTTTGAGGCTGATGCCCCTTTGGATCTGAATGACAAACCAGCAACACAAGGCTGCTCTAACAGCTGCACACTCATGGTTTGCTTTAAGTCCTGAAAGACAAGAAAATCCCCAGAGCTGTAGCAAGATGGAGCAATCTTTAATCCTTAACAGCTATGGCCTTCTAGTTTCATATAAAGTATGCCACAAATCAGTACATGTATTTCTCAAAGTATACTCTTTTAATTAGCTCTGCTGATGAGACTAAATCTAACTACCCTCACTTCTACTTTTTTGGCTCTATTCTCATCAGCTTTTGTTTCCTCCTAGCAGTTCAAAGACATCCATCTCTCCAAGAACAAAATACTTCCTTGGGACAGGTTAAAGCTACCCAGCTTAAGCTACCTAAAGTTTTTATTCTCATCTTACTGCCTTTATAAAGGCAAGTGGCTGTGTGTGTTAAAGATTTTGGAAGTTAGAAGATACTGCAGTGTGGTATGAGCAATTCTTAAAAGGAAATAAAGACAAATGCAGGTAGCTGGTTTTAAAGTTCTACACTTCCTTTCAAAAGGTTTAATAGCATTATCTGAAGTAGAACTACAGACCACAGAAGACTGTCTGAAACAGAACAATCAAATATAATGACCCTCCCACCAAGCTTAAACATTACAGTTATATCCTTGTCTTTCTCAAAACAGAAGAGTCATTCAAGTGAGCAGCTGGCTTTTGGAACTGTCAAGGCTTGGGGCAAAACTACATGCAGCAAAAAGTGTTAACACTAAACTAATTTTCTCTGTATTTTGATTTAAAGATTTGAGGTGCCTATCAATCTGTAACATCTGTTCTTATAAGCTATGTTTAATATTTGACTACAGATTTCATCAAAACATTTAACATACAACAACAGGGCCCCAAACAACCCTGACATAGACAAGCTGAAAAGCCCTCTGCTTAAATATCCTCACCACTATTTCTCTGTTGAACAAACTTTAAGTTCCTGAAGTTTTTCACTTAGATAGGTAGTATCCGCCTCTGTCAGATTTTCTGAATCTGACAGGTTTTCAAGGAATCTGGTTCCTGCACAGGGCTTTCCTGTTATTGGATCTATGACATTTCCAACCTTGAAAACAATTTCAGCCAGTTCATGTTTCACGTGTTTGCTCCTTCGCTCAGGCAAAGCTTTAAGAAGAACAATGTCGCCGACAACACACTGCTGCAGCGGATCATGGGCAAAATAGGTTTTTCGCTTGTTAAAGAACTGTAGAAGGAAAAAGGAAAACGTGGCATTAGATTTGAGAAGGAAGCAATTGGAAAATATGTAGTTAATATATAAAGCAAACTAGATTTCATTCAGTAGAAATAAAGTCTCATATATTTTTAATGGGATTGTTTGGATCATGAAGATAAATGCAACTGTGCACTTTCCTGTTCTAAGGAAACACCACACTACTCTCCCTTGACAATCTGCCTAGTGAGGAAGTTGTTGCCAAAAAAAGTATCTGTTTATAGCAAACAAGTGGGTACAGGTAAAAATAAGCTCTTCACTTAACACAGATCCCCTGTCTCAGCATCACTTTTCACTGGCCTCTCTCAGTTCTAGCTCTGCTGTGTAAGTCTTTCCTCTCCTTCGGATGCTTCATCAACACCGTTTCAGTAAGACTTTGCTCTTCCAATCCGAAGAGCTTTCCTCTGCAAACCACACTTCAAGAACTAATTCTCCTTTACACTAGCATGTCTAAGGTTCATTATCCCTGAAGTATTTTGAAGTTTGTCATATAAGAGTTTTCTTGCCTACTTACTTCCTTTCCTATAAAAACTCAGTACTCTTATTTCAGCAGCAGAGCTCAGAATAATTTTTCAAGAAACAAACAGGTGGTTCCACTGGATGAAGTATTGAACTGGGATCCACAAGACCAACTATCTAATATGTAACCTTCTGGTCACCAAAAGCAAGTTATCCCACCTGTAAGTATCACAGTTCCATCTAAAAATGGAGAAAATACAAAGTTTAACCTCGCTGTTTGAAATGCATTGACAAGAAGTGGTAACTACAAAGCTCATATAGCATACCACCACACAGATTCAAATACTACATTTGCTACAATCATACCCACAGAAAAGCTGCTACAAAATTTATTGTAAAAGTGACTAAATAAAATGTCAAGTTTCAAAAATAAGGCGTACTGCAAATCAATACAAATAATCGTATTTATGCATGAAACCAGAAAAACTTACCTTCTCAACTGAGATCAAATGAAGGTCATTAACAAAGCCCTTCCCAGAAATACATGTAGCAGATAATTTGTAAGGAAGTGTTTACAGCCTTTTTTTATCCATTGCAGTCATGCCCACAACCAAATCACTATGCCAATTCCTTATGGGGTTTCTATGGTAAAGAGCTATCAAAAATTCTAAGAGTCAAATTAATAAAACATTCTTCCCCACAGTGCAAACGTTTCTGTGCAAGACAAGTTAACCAGCTCTTACCTTTAGTAAGTATGGATCTAGCACAAGCCTCGTCACTCTCACTTTGGCAGTTTTCTGCATTTTGGTTCCTATTACTTTCCCTACTATCCATTTTGCATGAACAGCTCCACGAGGTACAGACATTGTTTAGGTATGGTCATCCAGTGCCTGGCAACAAGCAAGGGGACACGTTATTTTAACAAAAAAAAAAATCATAACCAGCTTCTGATCAATACTAAAGTTACGATTTCCATTTCAGACAAACACCTTAATTAAGTCACATTATTGGAAAAACTTACATACAAGCAGATCAAAACTCCATATATTGCATCACCTCAGCCGTGCTTTACAATACAGGAAGGGATATGTAAATGTCCCCATTACCAGGGAAAGTTACTTCAGGAGGGCAGTAAAAATAGTTGTAATAGTGCAAAGATGAGACCTTACCCCAAGGGCCACAAAACACCCTTGAACCATATAAATTGTCACATATGTAATTCAGAAATGTATAGCTCTGGCAGTCATTGTGAATTTAACTCAGTAAGCGGCTTTTGTTGGAGGCCTGTTGATCAAGTCTGTTTATGACCAGAATTAACCCAAACAGGGAACAGCCCGCAACTTTTATTCAGAAAGTCATTTGCTTCTGCACATCTCATTATTAGCTGGGCAGATGAATCCTCATAAAAGGTAATAAGCTTCCCAATGCTTAAGGGACATACCCAAGAGTTACCTGAGCTGCTGTAAGTGCAATCACTTTTGAGCTAGGTTTTCTCTGTAACTAATTACACTTCCTTACCTTATTTGTTGTTTGGTTAGCAAGAGGTTTCTATACTATTCTTGCAAGAGGACCAGGCAAAATACAGTACCTAAACATTAGAAGACTTGACTCAGTAGAAGACTACTGACCTCTTTCCCCTCCCACCCCGCTGCATACTGTTAAGCACGACTGACATCGACCAAATTCTCCATCTGTTTTGTGAGTGACACTTGCTTTTACATCACACCACATCAGTTTAGCACCACGGAGACGTCCATAGGACGAAACGCTTCCAGCAGCCATACTCGGGGCTGCTTTTACCGCCCCTGATTCAGCTGGGTGAAGGCTGAGGAGGGACGCGGGGTGAAAGGCCCTCCCTGCCCTAAGACGGCTAGCCACCCGCAGCCAGAGCTCCCGGGCGGGCAGAGGCAAACGTGTACAAATGAAACACCCCTATAAGGGCCCTGCTAGGAAGCCGGGAGCCGGGCAGCTGAGGGGAATAAAGAGGCAAGCTCCAACAGATGGAGAGCCTCCCCCTGTGCTGCCCAGGTCTCCACAGCTCTCCGCATCAGGCCCAGCTTCAGCAACCGCCCCGCCAGCAGAACTGAGGGGAGGGTTCCCCGTCCCACAGCCACCTCCCAGAGAGAGGCTCCGGCCTGAGGAGCACCCCAAAACCACAGCCCCCACCCCAGCTGTCCTCACCGCCAACACGTCGGCCCGGCGCCTCAGAGGCCTTAAGGAAACCGAGGCGGAACGGGCGGAGCCGAAGGCGGAAGAGCCTCCCGGCAGCGGGGCGGGGCCAGCGGCGGGGATGGGCGGGAAGGGTTTAAAGGCGCAGTGAGGCAGGTGGGCGCCTCAGAGGGGCGAGGATGGTTTATGTGTTTGTTGTTCTGTCCCTAGGCTTGTCTCAGCGCGTAGGAAGGTAATGGAGCTGAGGGAAGTTAGTGGGTTTTTCCCCTCTCCTGGCAGCCCTGCCTGGACGTGCGGCCCCGGGAGAGTTGGGAATGGATGCTGGGTAAGGGCCTTGGTGGCCACCCTGACCCTGCCTCTGTGGGCTCGCACAGCTGACTTCAGCCTGGCATTTGGTACAAATACCTTGTCTGGGTGCTGCATCCAGCAGCTGTGCATTTTGCTGTGGGGCTGGACAGGCCTTGGTCTGGAGGTGGTGGAAGGTGAGGACGCAGAGGTGTGAGGGCTGAGGAGCTTTTACACTTACAGATGTCAGTGCATTACATGTTGTGTTTGCATTTTGCATGCTGAATTTCAGGGGCTGAAGCTGACTCTCAGTCCAGCCTCTCTGCCTGGGAATGGAGGACTGTTGCCCGGCAAGTAAATTCTGTGCTCTTCCACCTGCTGTTAAGCTATATGAATGAGCCAAATCTTCAAGGTTTTCCATGTAAATCTGGAATAATTGTAGTATGTAGGAAGTGAGAGCTAGCCCATTGCTCGTTTATCTGTATCCTGGTAGAAATTCAGTATATCTGTATCAAAAGTGAGGGGTTGGAGATAACCCAACCATACACACTAAATAATGGCAAAAAAAGTCCTCAGTTTGCTATTGCTTTTGAGGTAATGTGCTCCTGGCAGCTCATGGAGCTTTGCTGTGCTCCTGTGACTTAAGGCCGAGAATGTCTACACCCCTTCTTTTTTATTTAAATGTGTTCATTTATCTTTTTTCCACTGGCAGGTCTTTTGGCTGCTGCCCACTTTTCAGGCTTGTTCCCCTTAGGCATTACTGTCGCATCATCTCTCACCACAGGAAGAGGGCAGGTAGGGAGTGTATTTACTTATCAGGACAACACTGCAGCTTCCCTTTTTAAGGTGGCTGGATACGGTGAGAACAAGCTATTCTTCGTACAGCTGGAGTCTGTGTTGATATTGCTTGATCAAATGTTACCAAAGGAGTTGTTTGGAAGTTTGCTATCAATTCTTACAGATATCCAAGTCAAGATTCCCGGGTTTCCCTTGTTTTAGTGCCTTACTGCTTGAATTACAGTGAGAGAAGTTGGGAGGAGTCTTGCTGGCACAGGCAGGAAATGGTTAAGAGCCTTTCATATCACCTGGGAAAGCAATTCTTTGATTTTTCAGAGGGCGCTAACATGCTGCAGTTCATTGGAAACAAAGGAAAGGGGATCAAGTATAAAAGTTGTTCTTGGATTTTATTTTCAGTGGCAGAACTTGTGAGGGTTGGATATTGATGTCTGTTGAAAAAGATGTGATTTTGGATTAAAGAGACTTTTTTTCTTCTTATCCTCATTAAGAATATGATCTGTGAGGTAAGTCTTGATTGCAGATGGTGACTTTAGGTAACTTCTTTTTAGGTTGAGAGGTAAGAAAACCCTTTATATTGCTGACCTATTTTAGAGCAGTGAATTCTTTGCTTGAATTGTTACTTGGGCAGGGAGCACAGGCAGAAGTGTGAGTCAACAACTGTAAAAAGCCCACAGCGCTTTCCTGTATTGTCTGCATTCAAATTGCTTGCCTTAATTTCTGAGCTTAAGCATAGAAATTCAGGAACTGGGAGAAACATAATGAGTAAAAGGAATTTACAATTAAGAGTTGCAATAAATGTTTCAGCAATGACAGGACACTTTCAAATTGCAGTAGTATCTATGTTAATGTACTTTTGCAGCTGATGCTTCAAGGATCTTCTTCTGAGGGCTCTTAAAGTACTTCCCAAATCTTATTTCTCCAAACCACGCTGCACTCTCAAGGGTTTTGTCTGCCCAGTTTGTTAAAGGACTTCCCGAGCAGATGATACGGTTGTTGCCCTGTGCATGTGCTGCTCCTGAAGGACAGACTGCTTTTGGGGGGTATAAAAGGGGACTCTCTCAATCTCCATTAATTCCTAGGCTGTCTGCAGGTGAGACCAAGGAGGTCTTGCCTTAAAAAGTCCCGCTGGCTTTTTGTGTGTGAAAACAGATGCTTCTTCCCTGCAGCATGGCTGACCAAAGAGTGATTGGATGGTAATAGCTCATGCACAGTTCTCACTGAGGGCAAGTGCCATGTGAAGGGAAATCATCATATCCCATGGAGAGCTATCAAACCATCCATTCACCTTGGAAATGCTAAACTGAAAGTAAATTATACTTCTGAGGAGGTTAATTACAGCTTGCTTATTGAGCTATTTCTCGGTGTTGTTCCCTAATGTACTGTTCTGGTGGGTTTATTGAGGGTTTTTTAGGGGGAGGGGGGATGCTGATTTAATTTTCTTTCTCTTTGTAGTTTTCAGTTAATATTGTAAGTGGTATCTGATGTGTGGATTATTTCCCATTTTGATAGTGTGCAGTGGGGTAAAATGACTGCCTATCCAGAGCTGTGATACAGATAAGCATCAGTTCTTGCAAGAGCCGCCTTGCCAGTTCTTCTTGCTATTGCTTGCTGTTCCCAGTTTCCCTTGCACCCCCACATTTTGCTTGGGCACTGGTTTCTCACTGTCAGGAAGGAAGAAGACTATAATCCTGTTAGAGCTGGTGGATGTCAGTTCTTTCATCTTGGACATGAACACACTAAAAGGCAGTCAGGACAGTTGAGTACCTGCAAATTATATTCCTCATCACTGCACTTCTGTTTGCCTCATTAAGCAAAGCTTTTATCATCTTTCTGTTGGCTTTCATAAGGTGCAGGAGAAGCTGTAGACATTCACAGCTTCTGAGCTAGCTGTTCCCAGATGATAGCTAGACAGGAATTTTTTATCACCCCACCCTAGTTTGGATTAATGTGTTACTTGGTAAGGTTATGAAATTCTCTGATCTATTGCATTTTTCTGTATCTGGGTCTTGAGCTAAGGTCCATGTGGCAACTGCAGAAATAAATCACTGGAGCTCGGTGACAGAAACAATCTGGAAGCAAGTTGCACAGGATTCACAGTGAAAAGCTGTTCTTATCAGGCATCTAGACTGTGGATTGCTTGTGCATTTAAACCAAAGATTGCAAACCAACCCAGACTGTCTTATTCGGCAAGATTTGTCTTATCTGAAGAAGTTATTTTTCTAAACTTGACTGTTAAGTGCTTTTGCTTATGTTCTCAGTATCTGACATTGGTTTAAGCTGTTCAGTGTGAAAACCTTTTCTGTTTCTTTACCAGTGCTATTTATTAAAATGCAGTTTACATTTCTCGGGAAAATTTGATATTCAAAAATGTCTTTTCACTGTGACTCAGAATGTACTTTTCCATGGAATAAAATGTTTGGGAAGGAAAAAAAATGCTGTTGGAAAGGTTGAACAAATTATATTGTCATTTCAACCAAGTTATACAAAAAAAGGAAAGAACTTAAAAGTCAGAATGAAGGGCTGTGGTGTTTCTAGTCATATTTTGAGAAAAATTAGTACATTCTTCTGCAGTTGTTCAATTTTATCTGTTCAGCATTTTCCATATGAAAGTCTTTGAGAATGTTCTGTACTGGCCTTAACTCAGAGTTCCTGTTTAATTCAATCGGCCGTTTCAAGTTACATATTAGAAATGAATTATGAAGCTTTTTTCTCCTTTGTCTTCAGCCATTGGTGTTTCTTCTAGAACTAATAGAAGAAAGGTTGTTTCCATTATTATATAGTAGTTTGTAGTTCTCCTGCTTTAACTCCTGTATCAGATGGTACAATTATTAACAGCAAACCTCTGGTGTGGAAGAAAGCTAGACAGGGAAGACCTTTGGAATGTAACAGGTTAAAATGGAATTTTGCTATTAGCTGTGTTGCAGCTTGCAGATTAGAGACCAAAAAATTACTGAAATAATTACTGCTGTTTTGGGTGCCTTCATATGATGCTCTTCCTGTCAATATTACTGTGGTCACATACCACCATGGTCACTTTCTGGTTTTTAAACATTCCTTTCCTTTTAATTGAAAACATGTTTCTATGCACTGAGATGTTACCTAAATTAGAGAGGAATTGCATTCTGGCAAGATCTATTTTTCTCCCCTATTAAAAATCTTTTTGGAGGACAAGGGGGTACCCTGGTGGTTATGGGATTTGGGCTCTGGATATGCCTATCTTTGAAGCAACCTGGCTTGCTCTGATTCTTGGTAGTGTGACCTGTCCTCTTCTAGGCACCAGAAGGCCCAGCTTGGGGAGAGTGCTTTGAGGGCATGTAGTTCTCCCAGCCTTGAGGAGGGAGGACATATAGTCATACTGGTTTGGGTAGAAGTTCAGAAAGGTCAAAATCCCATCTTGGGCTCTTTCAGCATCATAATATTTGTACTGTTAGTGGATCTTTCTCAGTGTGCAGCCTGTCTGCAATTTAATTAAGCCCGTTATCACTTGTCCTAACCATTGTGGCCAGGAAGAGCACACATTAGAATGTCTCATTGCGCTTGTCCTGTCTCTGTACTAACTAGTACTTTCATTTTACCACAGGTTATTTTCTAGCCTTTGGATCTCTCCTTTGGATTCCTTCCAGTTAGGCCTTTATCCTTCCTGAGGTGTGTTGCCCCAAACCAAAGGAAGACTTCAGCAGAAGTTTCACCACAGCCAACTGGGGGGAGAGGAACGGGCTCAGAAAGTGTCAGGAAGATGAATTTCCTCCTGAGCTTTTCTTCTTCGCTCTGAGTTGTCTCCAATACTTGTTCTCGTCTCTGCTGCTGATGTCCATATGACCTGGTAACTAACTTGTCTGTTCTCTGCCTAAACTACCCTACAATTTGAAAGGAAAAACTTCTATATACATTTTATCTACTTGAAATTTTTGGATGAGGGGCACATGCAAAGTAAGTGAAAAATAATCAGTACACTTGCAAGCCAATTTAGAGCTCAGCAGAAGCAAATAAAGAGACAAGATGTTTTATAAAGTCCTGGAAGGTACAGACAAATGGAACTTTTTAGTTTAAACTAGAACTTTATTTTGGAATTCCTTAAGGAGAGATTGGAAGTCTGCCATACTGCAATAGTCTCACATTGTAGGAAACCAAGAATGCCTCAGTCTCTTCTTGACCTGTATAATTCACAGACACTAATTAGGTTGTGCAAGTCTGAGTTGTTAATTTGATAAAGTAAAAAGAAGAAGAAAACTTTACAGGCTGATTTCCTGTGCTCAAAATAAACATCTGAGAGCTGTGTAGTGCAGATTCACACTATCATTTAACCCCAGCTTTCAACATTTGGTTTGAGTGGTATCCACAAAACCCTTGTGGCTATGGACATGGTGTGTTTCCTCAATTTTCTTGATGACATGAAATCATTTGCATTTAGCATAGAAAAACTGTGAAGGAGTTTTCTGTAGGCCTCTGCAAAATCAAATTAATTTCACAAGAGTTCCACTGGGAGAATTTCTGCTCTAACTAACTTTCATCATTGTGAGTTAGTATGCCCAAGAGAACACAGTAAACTCAGTTTATTTGTATCATTTTGGGGAGTTAAGATGTCATGTTGTAAAGAAACTCAATAGGTTTCTGGCTCAAGGAGCCATAACTGATGGAAAACAATTGAACTGGATTTGGTATCATGAGGTTTTGCTGTGATGTAGTGCTCTACTGTGTGTTTTATGAGCAGAGCTTCCCCTGATGCATTTGGTGTTGGTACATGCTGCAGAGGCCTTTGAGAAGGGGAATTTTGCTTGGATGTGTAAAAGGGATAAGGAATGTCATATTTCTGTTGGCATTAAAAAGTCAGGTACTATTTTTATGAAACTTTAAGCATTCATCCATTGCAGAGCTTTGTTGCAAGAGACTGCTGAATCGCATGGACATGGGTGATTGGAGCACAAGGGCTGGACTGGAGCTTCCCTAGATGTCCTCAGCCATAGCGAGAGGGACGCCCCTGGATCTTGCAATGTAAGGTCTGCATGATGCTCCTTCTAGTGCTGCAGGAACCCAGTGTCAGCCAGAGTCTGAGGAAAGACAGGAATGACATTTCTGAGCAATTTATTCTAAGGAACAAACTAAATTTAAAGGTCAGATGGTCAAACCGCATCCCCCCCCGCCCCTTCTTACTGTCTTGAACACAAAATTGCATGTTTAAAGGTGGCTTTATTCTGCAAGTTTGGACACATCCTATTTAAGAATGTAGCCAAGAAAATGTTACTGAATTGTCAGCCCTAAAGGCAATGCACGTTTAATTTCAGGTGTGGCTATCCTCATAAGCTAAAAAATATGTCCATCCGAGGCCTGAAGAAGAAACAACCAAAGACTTTTAAAGTAAAAATCGTAACAGTGGATGCTGAAATGGAATTCAGCTGTGAGGTAAGAGTCCTCAGCAGAATCCTAGGAAGTTAGAGACTGATTTCTGCATTAGTGAGACATCAATTTGTAAAGTTCAGATTATCAGTTGATGAATGGTCTTAAAACAGATCTGTTTCTGCAAACACTGGATTACTTAGTCTCTGTTGTATGCTTTTGTTAAACAACTCTGTTCAGAATTTAAAGCTGTTTCAGTGAAATACATCTGACTGTGACACAGCCAAATTAGCAGTTAGCATGCTTTCTTCATGAACATTCCAGCACATGATGCCAAGCTTGTTTGTAAGTACACCTGCTTTGACACAAAATCCTGGTGGTTTTTTTATGAGTGAGACACCTCTTTAAGACACTGCTGGCTTAGCTAAAGAAATCTGGTCAGAGCTAGTCCTAAGAAATTACTCATAAAGCCATTTATAAAATGGTACTTCTGTGCTCAGTTGATCTGGGACGTTCTCTTTCAAATTGCCATTTGTAAACTCCAGTTTATTTCTTTAACTGCAATGACTGGTTAGTATCTCTGGGCAGAAGGGAAAAAATGATCAAATGAAAAAGCTAGCTTTTCTTCTACTAGCTACAGCTGTCTAGTAAATTGGATAGAGAAGTCATGACTGCAGGAAAACAGGGAAGAAAGCCAATATAGTAAGTGATCAATTGCTAAATGAATTGGGCTGCCCTATTGAGGAGACAGAACTGTGCCTGATTAATTCCTAATCATCCAGCAAAAGCAAAAAGATGTGCAGTTATTTTTGAGGAGTTAGAAAACTGATTGCCAGTGGGACTGGCAGTTCTAATGAGAGACTTGACTATCTTGTGGGGGCATTTAGTATTTAATTTACTGCATTCTTCAGAGACAGAATATAGTCACAAGCAGTTCACTGCTGTGACTTACTGATCTAGAATACTTCCAGGCAGAGTTGTGAAAATAAAGGATTTGGAAAATTTGAGACATCAGAGTCCTTGTTAACAAATCCAGCTTGATGTATTCCTTCCTTTGCCATCTCTCCTTTCTCCCCAAATTGTGTTCTTTTGCTGGGATGATTTCCTGCTTTCCATCCAAATATTGCCTAAAAGTTCTATTTTTGCCACTATGTGTTTTAGTGGCTGACCCATGCCATTAGACAAAATCATCTTTTTATTGTGAAGCAGCAGATGAAGAAAAGCAGTGAAAAAATTGTATGTGTTTGAATGTTGCTTGCTATGGAGCCAGGCAACTAAATTACTCTGGAAGACAGGCTCCTGTTCTTTTAAATCTGAGTAGCATAAAGGCTGAGCTTGTTGCCACTGAAATAGCTGAGGAGTGTGAAAGATGGATTTGCTTTCATTGGCATTTCTGTGTTGTGCCATGATGCTCCTTTGATTTCCATGGCCTTCTAACAGTCTTTCCAGTTTAATATTTGTAAAAAATCTTAATATATTGTTTATATAATGAAGTCTTGCTGTGTCCTAGGAAATCAATAGTACAAGTCTCTTTCCCTGTGCTCATAAAGTGCTTGATGTGTGGTTAAATCACTGCAGCTGCCCTGGAGGAGAGGAAGAGGAGTTATAGGGCATTGTAACTACTGCTCCTCTGTTGCAGACAGCAGTAGGCATATTTCATTGGAAAGCTAAAGGTGAAGTAAGAGTTCATAGGAGAAAGGCAAATGATAGCCCTGTTTGCTTGAATAAAATGGAGGAAATTAATTTTAAGACATGTGTGTTTTTCTTATTTTTCTTTTTTTTAGATGAAATGGAAGGGAAAGGACTTGTTTGACCTGGTGTGCCGAGCACTTGGTTTAAGGGAGACTTGGTTCTTCGGCTTGCAGTACACAGTAAAAGGAATGTGCACCTGGTTAAAGATGGACAAAAAGGTATAGGAAACAAGGGATAACAGCGTGGCAATTTTCTACATACAGAAATATTTACTTTTCTAACATAGGTGGTAAAAGAATGTGTTAGAGGACAACTCATTGTTTTAGGTGGTATCAATTTTTTAAGACTAAAGTTTGTTGTGTTACTTGGCTGATTGTTTCCATCACTTGGCCAGACATACCACACACCAATCGCCACTATATGTACTGATTGCTATTAGATTCAATATCAGCATTGCCCTTCTAAAATATGGAAAGGCTGCTTTAAGTGGATAATCAGCTGGTTTCTGATTTTTCTCTGGAGTATTATTTTGAGAAATGTATATGCTATTTTTGCTGATTTTATTTTATCTATAAGCAGGTTTTAGATCAAGAAATCCCCAAAGAAGATCCTGTTAGCTTTCATTTTTTGGCTAAATTCTACCCAGAGAAGGTAGAAGAGGAACTATTGCAGGAAATTACCCAGCATTTATTCTTCCTTCAGGTCAGGAACAGTTTTTAACCATTAATTCTTTCTGTATTTACTCCAGGCCTTTTGTATTGTCATTGATCTTGTTGGTAACTGTTAGTCTCAGAATGAACCTGCTGGCTTCAGCTGTATTGGTGTCTCTTTAAAGATCTCTTTTGTTTCTTTTATGAAATGCATACCTCTGTCCTGACTGCTGTGGTTTTGTGTGCTGGTAAGCTGAATGTTTGTCTTCTGCAGGTTTTTGTTCTCTTGATGGCTTCTCTTGCTGTTTGTGCTAGGAATGGGAGACCACTAGATTTAAATTGCTGAGACCTCTAATTTAATGTAAAATGACTTTTACACCTCACAGTTTGTATCCAGATATTCTAAATGTTGTTTTGCTCCTATAGTATGAGTTTTTAAAAACTATATCCATGCAAGGAAAGGCTGGCACTGCTTGAAGAACTGTGAGGCTTGTGCCCAAACTAGTCAGTGTTGAGAAATACAAAGAGAAGCCATTGTTCATCAGAACTTTTTTCGGAAAGTCAACTTGGGGACTGTGTCTGCTGGTCTGCTCTGGGTGCAGCTAAATTGGATGGAGAGTCTCAACAGCTGCTTGTTATCATTGTCTTAGATGTGCTGGTGTAACCTCTTGTGTAACCATTTCCTAATCTAGCTCATTTAAAATGAGCAGAACTAGAAGAAACCTGTTATTAAATATACACACTGTGTGTGGGAGTGTCTACACAAAGCAATTGTGGTGACAGTTGTGACGGTGGAGAAGGAGGAAGGAATGGTGGTAAGCAGCTGGGGGACAGTAAGTTTTTTCACCAGTACAAGCTGCAGATAGAAGTCCTGTGACTACAGCCTGTACCTGAAATTACAATTTGTGAGTTCCTAAAAATAGTCCAGGTGCTTAATGGGAGATCTTGTTGCGTCTAACTGTAGAAGGCACAACACTAGAAAACAAGATCTCCCTAACCTGACCTCCTTAAATCTTCATATGGGATTGGAAAGAAAAATTATCATAGAATTTGATGGCCATTCTTAAATAGAGGTTTGCTCATCTAGCAAGTTTCAAAAGGAGTGGAGCAGTATACACAGCTACACCTCACACAGAAGATTCACCACCATGTGTGATTCCTTTTAAAGACTAAATCTAGAAGCTACACCTGATAGTCCCTAGATGAGAAGTGCTGTTTCCTTGGTACAGTGTTGGTTTTCTTCTGAAAAGTCCAGACTTGCACACACTGACTTCTGCCAGTGAAGTTAGCCAGTTTGAGTTGTCTTCCTGACCCCACTGAACTGCTACTCATGCTAGCAGAATAAATCCCCAACCCTGACAAATCTTCATTACAGAACCGCTTTCAGCTCTGCCATAGCGGGGCAGCTACCAAGGAGCTGAAGGACAGCAGTACTGGGCTCGAGCACAGAGTTGTTAGCTGTGTGAGCACAGCTTGGTCTGTATGGTGTTTTTTATGAATTTACAAATTTCCATGAGAGATGAAGCCAGTAAGAGTTAACCCTACACATGCACTTAATAGCTTTGCAGAGGCAAGATGGTGAAATTCTGCTTGGTTTTCTTTTGTCCCAGTAATTGTTAGGGTTCCCTTAGCTCCATCATAAAGTTGATGAAGGAATAAACTCTTGGAGTACAATGCTTCGTTATCAAAATAAAGATGCATCAACCAGGAAAAGCCATGCTGTGGCCCCATAGCCATAGCAACAGCAATATAAGAATTGAGTTTGGGATGGCTACCTGTTGGTAAGCTGTTTTTTCCAGTGTCTCTGACATCCATCTTCTCTCCTGAGTTGCTGTGGATTCCTCTGCAACAGCCTTGTGGTGTGTTGCTTTTATTCTGGCAGCTTTCAGCAGTGTATGTCTGTGCAAATAGATTTAGTGTATGGAATAAATTAATTCTGCTTATCTAAATACTCTTGTTCCCTGAGGAGGATGTGTTAATGAAGAAATGGGGCAATACTGTTGTTCCAAGGGTTAATATACTAACTAGAACTTCATCCAGAACCCTTAACCACTTGGCAGGTGGTTTCATACGCTAATTTTGGAAAGGAATGAGAGGGGCAGAACTCTTTTCCTAGTCTTTTAATCCTGATTTTTTTTCACTTCTTTCTTTTCTCCTTGAACCTGCCTTGACTAGCAGATATGCAATTAGCAAATTCTTCTCATTCCAAAGTAGAAAAACAAGGCTGAAACAAATTTGAACTTGCAAAGCTTCCTGACTATAAGAACTTAAGATCACACCTGGATGCTAATAGGAAAAACATGTATGGACATCTGGATGCCTACAGATTTCAGCTCCACTGACTATTGAGACCTTTACAGATTAATGCAGCATAACAGCTTTTTGCAAAATGCGTGGATAAAAGTAAAGGACTAAAGCTAAATACTCTCTGTTTAAAGGTTAGGTAATTTGCTGCTTCATAAAGTATAACAACGTGTCATTGTAAGAACTGATCAGAAAAAACCCAACAAACCCAGACATTTATCTTGGGGGATTTATCTTAAGTTGTAGTGCATGATTTGCACCACAGAGTATGACAGCTGGAGCATTCCAATTTGGATGAAAAGCTTTTTTCAGTCTTTTCATTCTTTCCATTTTAACAACTCAAAAAGAATTTTCTCTGTGCTATAACTCAGGTTCGTATATTGTGCTCACAAGAGACTAAAAGAAAAACTTTCTTGATAGTTCATTCCAGTTCAAAATACCTACAGTGCCAAGGTGCATTTGTAAAGATAGCTCAGTGCTATCAGGTAATTTTTCTTATTGGAAATGTTCAGGAATGTGCATTATGCAGAATTTTCTTGTCTTGTGCTTGTTAGTGGACTAAACACATTACACCTGAGAGGAGGCTTTGTGAAGATGAATTTCCCTTTCCCTCTTCAGGTTTTCAAGTAAAAGTTACCCAGCCAATTTAGAATCCAACAACACCTTACAAACTATTACACCTCTGATCTTGGTAGCACTATAGATTTTTAAAATGAAAAGAATGTTAAAAGTCTTTGCCATTTATACTTTTTTGTTAAGCCCCTATGGTTTTGTTGTACTTAGACCACTGTAATTAAATAAATTAAATGTTCTGTTAGTCAGCTTCCCTTTGTAGAGTATCCTTTCTTGTCTCATTCTGGAAAGCTTGAGAACATACGATTATGGTTTTCAGCATGTCTCTGTCCTTGGCAGTATTAGTCAGCTGGACAGCCCTGAGCAGTATGGTCTAGTTGGACCTGCTTTGACTAGATGACCTCCAGAGGTCACATCCAACCTAAAATTTGATACTTTACATGTTGCAAAGCATACATGTTGTACGTGCAGGCAATAAAATAATTTTATAATAGGTTCTTTTTCAGGATTCCTTATATAAATACGTGGAGATACCTGACTAGCATTTCCCTGAATTTAGAATTAAGATACTTTCAAAGGTCATGTGGTTTATTCTTAAATGTGATACTAAGTAAAGGCTTCCTGTGTTTCTGAATGCCATTTTTATTGTTGCTGTATTAACTCATAATGGTGGTGATTGGTGCCAAGTTATAGTCTGGACATGTCTAGTTTCATTTGAAGCCTCACATTAAGTTCTGACTGTAGGCTCCTTCACCTTGCTCCTTTTTTCTCTTGATTTAGGTTAAGAAACAAATACTGGATGAGGAAATCTATTGTTCTCCAGAAGCAACAGTATTACTGGCTTCATATGCTGTTCAGGCCAAGGTTTGTGCACAGAGGTGCTCTTTTTTCTTGATTTTTGTGTATATTTATTAAAAAAACAAAACAAAGTGGTATGTAAAACATAGTAGTGTTAACATTTGCTATTGAAGTAGATCATCCTGAGGAGGCACAGGCACAGCTAGAAAAATAAGCATCAGATACCACTCCCAAGGATTTTGGTATTGCATACTATGCTTTTGCAACTTAGGGGATTTTTTTTTTTTTTTGGACCTAACATTTTAATGTCCTCTTTCTCCCAAGTAGAATTAGTTCCTGTTGTTTTAAAAAATGTCCATGGATACCGAGCTCACAATCAAAGGACACGATGCTTTGTAGTATCTCTCAGAATGTAATTCAATTCATGCCACCAAGAACCAAACTTACATGATGGCAGGAGGCAAATGAAAGTACTTTGCAGGGCTGACCCACTGCAGCAGCCCAGCCTATATGCAGTAGGCTATAGGAGTAGGGAAGTTGATCTTCCTGAATGTAGCCTGTTGTTCAGAGGAGGGTATGGAATCGTGAGAGATTTCTTCCTATCTGCCGTTACTGAGGGCTCCAGGCCAGGACTGAAGTCCATCTGAGTGGCTTTATGGAGCCACATGCATAGCACAAAATCTGGCACTTCCTTCCGTGGAAAGCTCAGATGAGGGGAGCCTGTTTATTATGTGTTACCCTGTATAGAGGAGAACCAAACCAAAATCTATTGCAAGCAATTGCATCAGGCTACACAAGCAACAAATTCTTCACTACTCTGCATCAAACTGAAATATCTTTTCTTCTCTTGGGACAGTATGGTGACTATGACCCAAATTTTCATGAGCCAGGCTTTCTAGCCCATGATGAACTTTTACCCAAAAGGGTAAGTCTTTATTTGGTGTAAAACCAAATCTTTTGATCTACTTTTTGCAACACAGATGCTGCTGTGGGATTAACCAGAACATCAGAAACTCTTTGCATTGACTCTGCATTTGGCAAAATGACAGAGCTGTGAACTGCATGGCTGCGTTCACTTTGCTTGGGGGAGCACATGTGTTTGTATCTTCAAAGGAAACCAAACTCCTTCTTTTCTCTGTAGGTCCTCAGGCAGTATCAGCTGACAGCAGAGATGTGGGAAGAAAAGATTACTGCTTGGTATGCTGAGCACAGGGGTATTGCCAGGTATTGAAATTTCATTCTTTGGAAATCCCATACATCTCAGTACCTGGTTATTTGCTGTCTTCAGTGAAACTTGGCTTTTGTTGATTGAGCAAGAAATACTGTTTTCCAACTTGTGATGTTAATAGGTTAATTTATAACTAAGGATAAAACCACCCACTCATCTGGGGTAAAAAGTGTCTTGCATAGGGCACCAAGTGATTATCAAATGGACTTGCTTTGAAGTCTGCAGAGAAGCTGAAGGATCTTGCAGCATTTCATGACCTGACATATCTAAAATATGAGTCTTGTCTTGTCTTAGAGTCCAAGTCCATGTATGCCAGCAGAGAAGTTCCTGCAGAAAGTTGAAGCTGTGTTGAATTTGCAGTTAGCGCTGGGAGATTAATCTTGTCATTTAACGCTGCTAGTTACCTGGAGTTGCTGGTGTGTCCACGCTATGTGGATACTGATTTTCTGGAGCTGTATCACACCAGTCTTCCCTTAAAAGAAAAGAATGAATCTGATATATTTTATATCTTGTGAATCATGGCTGTCAGCATACTTCACAGGGAACCAAAACAGTGAAGATACAACATCGTAGTTCTAGGGCTGAATTTTGTTGTTAGTCCATGTGGACATTTAGCTACTTCTAACATACTCAGTATGCCTAGAAATTCAGTTAAACACGTAGGAGCTGCAGGCACCCAGAGGCAACCTTCCCTAATATTTTGGTTAAATTTCTCTTTGGCTGTTCTAGATGATGCTTAGCACTATTTTTACTGAATATTTTCTTCAAGACTTACTGATTTACCTTGAAGGAAGAAGAACAGCGAGTGGAGAGGTTCTCACCTTTCTCTGGCCTCTGCCCAAAGCACTGTTTAGAATTTGTTCAGGACTTCTCCATGAACTCTGTTTCCTAAAGGAAATATCTGCATGTCATGGAAAACAATGGTAGGGTAGGTCTCCAAGACAATACTGATGGAGTCGCAGAACTTCCACAACACGTGGAAGTGCCAATTCTGGACTAGAATTTTAATAAAGATTGCACTATATGTGATTCAAAATAGGTATGGCTTTACTGTCTTTATTCTGTAGAGATGCTGTTTTCATTAGCCTTTTTCTATTGTTGAAAGATGGTGAAATTAAATGAAGTACAAAGAACCAGGTTGCCTGTTATTTTCTAAGTGGGAAATGTAGAGTTAGTTAGGACAGAAAGGTTGGAAAGGAATCTCCAAGTATAATCATGGCCTTATTCTCTAGGGATGAAGCTGAAATGAACTACCTGAAAATTGCCCAAGACCTGGAAATGTATGGTGTCAATTATTTTCCAATTGCTGTAAGTGCTTTAGTTTAGCAGTTTTCAGTTGCTGTAGATGATTATATTGTCCTTTTAAAATCCTCTGGAGAGTTTGGAACTGGAACTCCTGGCTTCTGCTGGGCTGTGTAGTGATTGCCTGACTTGGTTGACTTGCCTGCTAAATGAATAGGGGAATAAGCCAATTAAGATTAATGTTTTGTAATCTGGCAGAGTTCTTGGCTAGCTCTGGGTATGTAATAGGGAGGAGAAAATAAACTAGAAGTTTGAGTGCTGTGGTCCAGCTAGAGGACTGGGTTTGTTAGCTAGGAGTGACAACATCCGTGAGATTTTGTGGAAATACCAATATCCTAAAAATACATATAAATATCAGTGTGTTAAGAAGAGTGATTCCTGTCTGTGGTTGTGTAACGTCACCACAAAATGGCTTTTACTGATGTCTATTGTTTTTTAGCAAAATAAAAACCATACAGATCTCCTACTTGGAGTTGATGCCAAAGGTATTCATATCTACAGCATTAACAACAGGTTCTCTCCAAATAAGTCGTTTGAATGGAGTGCTATCAGAAACATTTCCTATAGTGAGAAAGAGGTATGATGGCTTTGATATGTTATTCTTGTTATATGGGCATGGGTGTGGACTGGGATTCTTGGAACAGCCTGAAAGCTGTCTCTGTTTAAATAATTTGGGGGAGAAGGGGAAATCCTAGGGAGCTTTGTTACAAAACTAAAAATAACAGACCTGCCTTTCAGATGTGCCGTATAACCTCGGTTCCCCTAGGAGCCAGAGGCTGCTCTGAGCTCTGCAGTCTTGTGTAGGCTGCTGTTCTGGTTCCTTCCCTGCTGCTTGTCCTTGATGAAACAAGTGTGTTGATCTCTGAAAAAAGAGATTTGGAATGCCACCATGACTAGCTGCTTCAGTTATCTCAGCAGGAACTAGATGATCTCTAAAGACTTAATGCCATTTTCATGTGCAGAAGCTGTCCTTGCAGATGAGGTTTGGAGCACTCTGGCAAGAGGAGACATGCAGGGAGATGTACATATTTTTCTACCTGCATTCTGCTGGTTTGTCAGTGCATGGTTTCAGTCTTCAGCACAACCCTGCTGTTGCCATTTCACTGTGATTTCAGAGCCTGTCTTTTACGTGCAGGAAGGGCAGTGGGGAGTGGCTGAAATTTAGTGTCTAATTACAAATTGTGTAGCTACATAGAAAGCCTATAGTCAGATAAACAAAACCAGAACTGTGTTGGTACTGGAATACCCAGAATTTATCAGCCAAAGGACAGCACAGCCTGTTCTGTTCTCTGTGGGCTCTTTGAAGAACATTAAGGATGAGATTTGCTGTCCAAAGTTAGATGTATGTACATTAAATCAGGGCAGCCTGCGGGAGTTCTGCCTCCAAGAAGTTTTTGGTCCTTGCATGATATTAAACTGTGGTCTAGAATAAACTGCTTTAACTCCCTATTGTTGGGAAATTAGGCAGCCCTGTATCAAAGCTGCAGTACATTGACACCTTCACAGCCCTGCTCCTCATAAGGCAACACATTCAACCATGTGTTACCTGCGGGGTGAAACGAGCTGTAGGACATTATGATCTTGGTGATTCAAATGACCTGAAATTATACACTGCATTGCAAATGAATTATAGGAATAGAGTGCTAGCTAATCCATGAGTCACAGAAGACAGGATCTTAGAGAATGGAGCCATATTTTGTTACACAGCCAAACCAAGCACAACATGTGAAATGAAACTGTGTGGACTCACCTGGCACCATGAAAACCCTTCACGTCCAGCGGAAACAGCCTGGGACATTGGACTGAAAATGTGAGAAAGCAGGCGCCCTGGGACTGTTATCTGATGGTCAGAACAAGTCCTTCAGGCCCTAGATACATTTTGTTTACACCTGCAGTGGTTGGTATTCAGGGAGGTGTTTGACAACTCCCTGACTTTACTCCCTAGAAGCAGTCATATTCTTAGTAATGTACTGTTTTCCTGACAACACTGCTTGTTCCAGTGTTTTTAGGTTAACTTGCAATACAGAGGTGATATTACTATAAAAACCACCACCCAAACTGGCACTGGTGTGTGTCTGTGGCAGGCTTTATCTCCTGACAGCCTGCTACAGGAGCAGATGAGGAACCTGTCTAACAGCAGCCCTGGTTCTGATTCTTTTGAGCAAAATATTTTTGCTTTGCTCTCCCCATGTTTGTGGCATAAATCACTGCTTCCCTGGAGAGAAGTGGAGATAGGATAAAGTTTGCATTGGTATTAATAGTTTCAGCTTTGTTTTTCTTCCTTCTCACTGTGTTTCCTTTTTTCTTTTGCCTGTACAGTTAACTATTAAACCTCTTGACAAAAAAGCAGAAGTCTTCAAGTTCTTTTCCTCTCAACTCAAAGTGAACAAATTGGTAAGTGTCCTGTTTTCCTCCTTTAAAACCAATCCTGGTATTACTTACTGATACCTAAGGGAGAAGTATTGTTTGTAAAACCTGTGGAGAGGCCAGGAACACTGAGTTTCAGCATGTGTTTTCCTGAGCATTACTCTGAGAAGTCAAGGTGCATAAGTTTGTCCTCTCTGGAAAGAGGAGATGATTGGTGGAAAGTGAGATGTGGAAGAAAGCTGAAATCGGTGGGAAACCCAGATGCTGTAAGGCGAGAATATTGCATATGGAAAGGTGCAAAGCCACTGAAGCATCTGGCTGCTGTGGGTTCTTAATCAACTCTTGCCTCTTTTTGGGAGAAGCAACAAGGAAGGGACCTAATTCGTTGGCTAATTGTATCGTCACTGACTGCAGAGGCTGGGTCACTTCTTGGTGAGCTTGTGGAGGGACCATTCCCACAGGTGACCATTCCCACAGCTGTATCTTGTGTGCTCTTGGCCTAGATCTATTGCCTGTTCTTATTCAGGAAAATGAAACCGGGGGATGAAGGACAGAAGGAACCCCCTCCCTAATCCTGCTATGAACTTTTCTGCCCTATGATGTACCTGGGTATGAGCCTAACCTGTATGCTGATTTTCTTGGAAGGGAAGCAACTACCTGTGCTTGTGCTGCAGTTGGAATTGTCAGCTTCTGTCCCCTTCGGCCTGTGTGGGGTTTTCTGTCCCTCTGGCTGGAGCACAAGTGCATCAAAACTACATTTGCTTTGCTTTTCCTATTGAGATTTTGCAGTTATGCATTGGAAACCATGACCTATTTATGAGGAGAAGAAAAGTGGACTCAATAGAGATCCAACAAATGAAAGCACAAGCCAGGGAAGAAAAAGCTAGAAAAAAGGTAAATTCCTTTTGCTCCTCTATTGTTGAAAACACTGATTATTATTGCAGCTGGTGCCCTTGCTGTCCATGCACTGCATCAATATGTGTAGGAGGTAAGAGTGCAACAGGATTGAATGTACAACAGCTCTAATGTGTATGCAGTATCTGAGGATGTAAGTGATGTTTGTGAAACTGAATAGGTGATGGCAAAAACCTGGGGTAGGTAACAGATCGACCCCAGCGCTCATTCAGCAGCCTGAAGTAACCAGTATTGCCTGCTAGAGGAGTTCAGTGCTGTGAACTTAACCAGCTTCATTGTATCTCCGGTTAATATCAGTCCACCAACTGGAGGGCTGTCCGTTCTTCATTAGATTCATTTGCTGTGCTGCCTCAGGCCCAGATGATCCTCTGCTGCAAACCCACAAATGTGGTATTGCTCATTTTGTTTCCAGATGGAGAATCAAAGGCTTGCCAGGGAGAAGCAGCTCCGAGAAGAAGCTGAGCGAGCCAAAGAAGAGCTGGAAAGGCGACTTTTCCAGCTGGAAGATGAAGCCAGGCAGGCCAACGAGGCCCTGGTGAGTAGCACATTAGTCTGAATAATCTTGTGCTTGATGGGCTTTCACTTTCTTAGTTTGGAAGAATTTTTTTGGGTTTTGTTAGGTGTGGTTTTGTTTTGTTCTTCTGGCTCCTGTGAGAGACAAAGAATTACAGCTCAGACAAGGCTTGAAAGCTTCTGTCTGCTGGTAGAGAGGGCATACTGGAATACCTGGGAAAACTTCGATCTGCCATGATCTCCATTTGCTCTGAGCCATTCACTCCCTGTGTCTGGCTCGCTGTGCTTTCTTCAGGCAAAGGTGGAACAAGGGCAGCAACCTTGGAGCTGAAGTCGGGAGAAAGGGGCATGGTGCACTGGCAACTTGAGAGGCCAACTTCAATTTTTGGTTGATGTCTTTGTCCAAGTCTAAGCAAATGTGTCTTCTTGCTTCGTAGAGCTGAGAGGAAGTTAGGCAATTCATTGAATCCCAGACCCTTACAGACCATCTAGTTCCCCTGCTGTGAGCAGAGACACCCCCCACTAGCCTAGGCTGCACAAAGCCCCATCCAACCTGGCCTTGAATGTATCCAGGGAGGGAGCATCCACAGCTGCTCTGGGCATCCTGTGTCAGTGTGTCACACCCTCAGAGTGAGGAATTTTTTCCTAATACCTAATCTAAATCTACCCTCTATTAGTTTAAAGCCATTACTTTAGTAGATAGTCCTGTCTGTTTGCCCTTGTACAGAGTGGAGGGGGAACACCAGAACCTACAATTTACTAAGCTTTCAATTTTAAGGAATAATATTTTATCATGTGATCTTTTGGGAACAGCTGCCCTGTTCCTGCCTGTCTGCAGGGGTGACTTTGTAGATGCTAGAAAGGATAACTAAGAAAAATTGTTTCTTCTTAGCTCCGATCCCAGGAAGCAGCAGAGTTGCTGGCTGAGAAAGCTCAGATTGCAGAAGAGGAGGCAAAATTGCTGGCCCAGAATGCTGCAGAAGCTGAGCAAGAGCGACAGAGGCTGGAGATCACAGCTCTGAAAACTAAAGAGGAGAAACGTCTGATGGAGCAAAAGATGCGGGAGGCAGAGCTGATAGCAGTGAAGCTGGTGAAGGAGTCCGACCGGAGGTTAGATTTGCTTGAGTTGGGGTTGTATCATCTCTACTGGGATGCCTGGGTGGTGAAGGTGCTGCTTTTTATCAGTGCTAAGCCTGGGAGGGAAGGATTGCTCCCAAAGCAACAATTCACAGTGACTAAGCCTTCTTGTGTCTTGTTTGTTCTACCTGGTACAAGTGGCTGCAATTAAAGTCAAGAAGTTCACAGAGGATCAGATGCAAGGCTTGAGATGTGTAGTGTTAAGGATCCAGAAGTCAGAAACATTTTCTATTTAGCATTATCAAAAGAGCACTGGCTGCCTAGCTATCTGAATTTACCAGTCTGTATACTCGGAGTTATGAGGCTGGTTTCATTCATTAATACCAAGTGATGGTCTGTCACATGCCTTTCGGACTGAGAAGTGTAAACCAGATAAACTCATATGGAATATAAACCACTCTTACAGAGTTTGCATGTTTCATAGCAAAATGCTGGTTGAAGATGCAGAGCAGACCAGTGTTGCAGAGGATGTTTAACCTTGCTGTTGAAGGCTTACTTGTTTCAGGATACTGCCAAAAAGCTTGCCAAAATAAAGAGCAGATCTGTTGTACCTCTCTCCACCTCAGGGAGGATCTCCAACCGCTTGCAGAATCTATATCAGCAGGTCATAACTGAGCCCACAGAAATTAGGAATAGGAGAATCAGCCTGAAAATTCAGATTGTCTTTGAAAGCGTTTGTCGTGCTGTGCTCAGTTCTCCATGTCAGTCCTACCGCAAGTGTCTTTGGGTAAAGGAATCACAGTAATGGATGTTGTTCTCTGGCAGCTAGTGAGGTGCATAGCTATGAAGATACTTAAAATCATCAAAAATTCACATAAGGATATTTGTCTTACAGAGCCAAGGAAGCAGAGCATCTGAAACAAGATCTGCATGAAGCCAGAGAGGCTGAACGGAAAGCGAAGCAGAAACTCTTAGAAATAACCAGGCTTAATTATCCTGTAAGTTTCTGTTCTATTGGGCACCACCTCATCTTCAGAGATAGTCAGATGTTGATTGAATTTTTATAGCCCCCATCAAGTTGAGCTAGTGGCATGTTGTCATCCAGATGGGGAACAAACACCCATAGGACCAACCAGTGCTTAAACACAGTGTAGCTAGGGTGGAACTTGTATTTCTTCATGGCAGTCAGTCAGAAAGGCAAGAGAAGTTAAAAACAGGACTGGTATTGGCACCAAGGGAGCAGAGACTCTCTTGCCTGCATTCATGCCTAAAACTGACATCTCATCTTTGTGGATGTACTGAGCCAGCTGTATTGTCCTGGCATGTGAATTGCCCATGAGTGTCTTTAGGCAAAGCAGATGAAGCTGTCTTGAGCAAGAAGACAGCACAAAGGCTGTGTGCCCCAACTCCCTCTTCTGCTCCAGTCTTACCAAGAATGGATTTTCATTTGCTGCTGAAATAGATAGGAATGTTGCAGCCAGGATACTTCTCTGGCCTTGGATTTGTGGATTGTGGACTTGGAGCAGTTCAGCTGGGGCCATTCAGAGAGGAGGGGCTGCAGAAGCATCTGTGTGTCTCAGAATCCCTGGGTGACTTAGGAAATGGCTCGGTTGCAGAAGCTGGGGGGGAGAAATCCAAACTCAGATCTTACTGACAGTGCTTGTGTTGCTTCTTTCAGCACATGGTCAAGTACCCACAATACTTGCCAACTGACACCAGAGATGCCAACTTTGACAAAGGATCCATAAAGCTGGATTTGAAGGATATTGACCTCAAGAGACTATCCTTTGAGATAGAGAGAGAGAGGTATCAGTGTGCTTATGGTGTAAATAAATGAGAATGTTAATCATGTACAGCAATAATCTCTGAGTCTTAACAGCTCAGGATGGCCTGCTACTTCTGCATACAGCAGGAGGCCTTTTATTAAGCTGGTGTGGATTATGTCTGTGTAACACTAGTTATTCGGACAGAGGAAGAGCGTCCTGGTGGCATCAAACCATGACAAATCCAGACCTCTTCTGTCTTGGAGAGCAAAATGTCAGGGGCAGAGTACTTTGCCGGAGTTAGAGCACGTTGGAGGACAGAAGTTTCCCTCTAGTGTTGAAGTGTGGTATTGCGTTGATCTAATCCATGAGGTTTTTCCTGTGTCAGTCTGGAAGGAAATGCCTGTTAAAAAAAGTTAGCATGTGAATGCTGAGGGATGGAAGCGAACCCCCTTCTCCCTGGATCAGGGGAGTGAGGCTGACATATGGCAGACTTCATTTTGCCTGTCAAAAAACCCAAAGTGAAACAAAACTTCTGCTCTCCTTCCCCACACACCTGTTCTTGAGCTATGTCATGCCAATAAGCTTTGTGTCTCCATTGTGTGGACTACAGGCTAGACTACTTAGAAAAGAGCAGAAAATTCGAAGATCGGCTGAAGGAACTCAAGTCTGAAATTCATGCTTTGAAACTAGAAGAAAAACAGTCTGGGCTTTGCTCTCGTTGGAATGAAGTCCTGGGATCCTTGGATCGCTCCTTAGGAAATGTATGTACCCTAAACACCTGCCACTTTTTCCAGCATGAACTATAAAAGAGAATAGTGTGGTTGTGCCAAAGGTAGTTGCTGTATTTCAGTTCACAGCACGTGCTTTAGTACCCTTGACAGTAAAGTATTAAAAGTATGAACACAGACAAGGAAAATCCATGTAAAAATAAAATCTAAGAAGTTTTTTTCTTTGGCAGAACCATAAGCAAAAAAAAAATCATCTTATTTTACAGATTATGAAGCCACAGTAAGGGTTTAAGGTCTTGGAGCAAACTAAATTGTTGTAACTGAAAAACACATTTAAATGTGGTTTCTCATAGTTTGCATCACATTCTTATTCACATGCTTTATGGTTGCTAAAAGTCCTAGAAGTCTGTCTGTTTTTTTCTTTTTTAAGGCAGTGAGGAACTAAACCCAGAGTTTTGTCTGAAGTTTCTTGTTTTTTACAGAAACATTCCAGCCTCTTGAATTGGTGCAAGAATAGGGCTGTCTTTGTCTTTCCAGGTTGTTCCACATGTAGCAAAAATTGCTGAGTCCATGGTTTTAGAGAGGGAAGGGAGACTTGGAAAAATTATGAGGGAAGATGGCCTTTATTTTCTGACTGTGCATCTGATGTTCTTTTTGGCCTAATGAGTGTTTATATGGAGAGGTCATTAAATTTCCATGTGTCTCTTTTCTTTTAGACCCCATCATGGATGAAAATCTTTGAAACTGGAGATTCATTGGATATAAATCATCCAAGACCTTTCCCTGCTTACTCGTTAAATACTACAAGCAGCTGGCCTTGTACCAACAAAGTTCAACATGCAGTGCCAGTTGAAAAGTCATCTTTTCAAGCAGATTCCTTGGTTGCTAACAGTGTGGGCACAGGAACTAGAAAACAGATTATAAAGGTAATCAGACTTCTGAGTAAGTTCTCAAATGTTGACTAAAAGTTCAGAGAACTAAAAGTTGAGAGGTAAAGAGTGCCTGGCTTTAGGGACCTGTTTTGTCCAGCTCTGTCACAGCCTCTCACATGATGAATCAGCAGGTGGCTGGTGCATGAGTTTGGAGACCATTCACTGGCTGTTTGGGACTGTTTATAACTTGAAGCCACCTGCTTTTTCTCACTTAGGATCCACACAAGAATAGAGCTACAAGCTCTATATGGTAAATGAGAGGCATATATGCAGTAGGAGGATCTCTGTTATATTTCATTTGTATCAGCCACACTTGTAAGTGAGAATTTGCTCCCAGGTTTAGAAAGCTTAAAACATACTGTGCCTGTCTTGTGGTTTGAAGGGGCAGGGTGTAAGATACCAATAAATGCCTAGACTTCCCAACAGTTCAGTTCTCTTCCAATGCATTCCCTTCCTGTGGAAGAGTCCTGAAGAGCTAACAAGCTGGGTCTTACCAAAAAACCTGCTTATTAAATTTCACTGGAATGGAGAATCTAGTATGCATTCAAGGGCATGCAGTCTTGAACAGTGGGAAGGAAATCAGCTTTCTCTAGGCCATGCTGAGTGTGCAAGGTATAGGGAATAAAGACAGACCAATGTATTTACTGCTGTTTTATATGAACAAAACTGGGAGGTTTTAGGATCAGTTAGAGGCTCTAGTATATAACATTCAATACCTGAATCTTCAGGGTTGCGTGCTTATAACTAGAAGGAACAGAACAGATGAGGGAGCAGCTCTTTCTAATGCAAGTAACAGAAGCAGCTTTTAACAGTAACCTAATCCAAGCAGCTGGGGTGAGGCAAATATGCTTTTTTTAAGAAGGAAGAAAAAGCTATTGCAGAGCATCTTGCAAAAGGCTAGAGTCAGAGGTAAAGGAAGAACTGGACCAAAGGGAGTTACTTTCCTTTAAGTAGGTGTTCAGGGTGAAACTAATTTTTCCTGTTTATTTGCCTCTAGGTGCAGCAGCATGACTCAGATGTGATCTACATTTGAAGTTTCCTTATCAGCGTGGTAGAACCTGGTGGCCATCCTTTTGACTGCTGCAAAAGGCACCTGTACAAGGACGCTTGCACAGCTCTGTCTGCTGACAGGCATTGGCATAAGAGACATGGTACTATAGTTAGTGTGGTGCCCTTCAGCTTCCAAGCAGGTAATATAAGCCAGGAGCACTACATATGCCCCTGTAAAATGGCTAGTGTCTCTGGGTACAGTGGTAAACATATAGAAACCCAGAGGAGTGTTTACTACTTATGCACTTTTAAAGAAACACTTTATACTTTGCTAAAACTTCCTTCCCCAGGTGTTTTTACACACTGACTTACCAATATGGTACTCTACTTTTGTAGAAAGGATGCTGGGCAGCGAGTGTGCAGGAGATGTTTGGGATGAGAAAAAAAATTGTACATGAGCTCACTGTTTACCTACTCAATAGACTATGGTTTTGGTTTGGTCCATGGGACATTACTCCCACAGAGCTGCTCAATGTTTTAAGTGTTTGCCTGCAAAAATACTTCCTTCTCCCCAAACATTTCTTGGTTCACTTCATTGATTTGTGTTTCTCTGTGAGAAATCTCAGCTTTTCCAGATGTAGAAGTGGACATCTTCAAATAACTCTCATTTCTGGGGGAATTCTTTGTTTGAATGCAAAGCTTCTGTTCTCTTTACCATTTCTCACTAGATCAAGCACTTTCTGGTGCTTTTGCCACTCCAGCAAACTTTGCATAGGTTAACTTGTTTTAGTTCTGTGCAGCACAGCTTCCAAATTAGACAGAGACAAAAGACACTATCAGTGTCTGCTAAGGTTGGACCTGTTTGTGATGGAGAGGTGCATGCAGCAAAATGTCTGCCTCATTAGTAAAACCTACCTGCATTTTCTATGTGTGTGTTTAAGTGCCTGCTTCCCCATAAATCTTCAGTCTGAGGACTTCTGGGGAAGCAGACAATAATGCGGCTGTAGCTAAAGTGGCAGCACACTTGAATGGGTGATGTGATGTAAAAATGAATGTTAATGTTGTTTAAATATCTTGTTCTGAAAGCTAAGACTAAAAAATATATATATTCAATAAAGAGCTTCAGTTTCTACTTTCTAGTACCAGCTTTGAACTGCATGTTGTGTCGATATTATAGCTTTAACAAGGTGAGTTCTGAGAACCAGCACGCCAATCTCTGTACAGCTCTGCTCAGGGCGCGGTGGGGGACAGCATCTGTAGCCAGCTGTGTGGCAAGATGCACAGGGCAGTGATCCGCAGTGCTGTCCTGTTGTCTGTTTCCTCAGTCTTGAGAGTAGTTGCTGCCTTGGTTTGGCAGGGGTGTGGGGTGTGCTAATTCTCTTTCCAGCTGTCTGAGAGGAGATACTTGCAGACTATTAGCTATTATGTACATCATTTCTGACCCCTCTGGGAGAGGCCTCGGGTGTGATGCAGAAGCTGCCTGACCTGTCAGACTGAAGAGGCAGATGCTGACAAGGTCCCAAGGTTGTGAGGTGGCATTGGCCAGTGGTGAGGTAAGAAATGGTCCTAGAGCAAAACAGTACAAAACAAGTCTGAACATGATGTTCTTGGATTCAGGAGTAGGGAGGAGAGCTGGGATTTCCCTGGTTTTTCACTTCTTGTATCTTGCCACTGATAACTAAGCTTGTACCCTCTTGCTGTTGTATCTCAACTGCATCATGGTATAGGGCATAGAGGAGAACTGTTCCACATGTATGACTGAGTGATTTCTTTGGGCTTGGTCCTGTGTATCACAGTGGAGGAAAAGGACAGGGTCACATTGCTGCTGGCTTAAAAATGGAGCCTATGTGCACAAGCTGTTCCCAGCTTGCTGGCTCATAGGTATTTTTGCTCCACTTTGCTCATGTGCAGAGGTGTATTCCTGTGTACTTGTATGGGTCTCTGAAAGATTAGATGGGGCAACCAGAGCTGGAATCTGTTGAAGAAAAGCTTGCACAATCACAGATGATGGCTGATTTAATGGGCTGGTGCTGGAAGGGCACTGCAAAGAGAAGTACCACCCAGGTGTTAGTTTGCTTAAAACACAAACAAATATTTGCAGCAATTAAACTTGGCATGTTGGTGCTTGTGATGCTCTCACTCACTTGCAATACTGACTACACAAAACAGACAGCTACAGATGTGTTGAAGATGTGAGACTGGCTTTTGATTGAAGAAAGTATGAGAAATGAGCCCTGTTTTTCCCCAAAGCAGGAAAGAGAACATAAACTTGTTACCTGATAACACTTGTTATCAGAAATGGCAAGTTTTGTCACCCTAAAGACTGAGGTATTTATCTGATGGTGCTGTCAGCATCTTTGAACAGTGGGGGCCTGACACAGAGCCGACTGTGGTGAAGCCCCGTGGCCCTGCAGTCAGCAGGTGGTGCTGCATTGCCACTCCGCCGCTCAAAGCAGCTCAGAAACGCCCGGCTCGGAAACCCGGCATTGCTCCTTGAGGATCTCTGCCAAGCTGTAGGATCTCACACTAGCCTGAACTTGCTTATATTCTCTTCCTGGAGTTGAACTTGGCATAATTTTTGGTGGGGGTTCAAAATGTGCAAGCGCTATCCTCTGAGCAGTGGTTCAGTGCCATGGCTATGAGCTAGCTCCCCCTATCACAGAAAAATCCCCTAAAATTTCTGACATACCCTCTGTGGGTTTCATCTGTGACTGCCAGAAGCAGGTGGGACCCCACGGGGTCAGCACTACGTGGTGTTTTCATTAATGCTATTTGAAGCAAACAAAGACCTGTTACCTTGGCAAAGCATGGATGAGTTGTGGTGTGCAGAGTGAGTAGGGGAAGCCTGAGAGCAGTCTAGAGGATTACTGCAAGCAGAAAGAGCACATTCATCCTTTGCTTTCACACTGGGTAAGACACAATGTGCTGGTCTTTTGAGACCAGCAAAAAACTGAAGAGAAAAATATTGCAGGTAGTGAGGAAGTGCTAGTAGATCACCTGGAGAGTGAGGAAATTTGTTCCTGCAGTGATACCGTGAACATCGATGATTTGTGTAGAAGCTGATGACTCTCCTCAGCCCTCATTCCTGTGTTTCTCTGAAAAACTACTTGCACTAACCCCAAGGGGCTTTCCCTGCCCTCATAAAAACCTTAGATGGCAAACTACATATTCCTGCTCAGTGGGGTGCTCCTGATCTGAGCTGTGGGAGCCAGCAAATGCTGGCGAAGGCCTTGGAGACAGCAGGGTCTCTCCAGGGACCAGCCAGTTCTATTCACCTAGCCTGGATCCAGGGTTAACCTGGCCCTGGAAGATGGGCACCGCAGTGCGTGTGGCTGACCCTCGAGTCATCTGCTCTTGACCTTTTCCCCCCATAATGCTGCTGAGAGGTGAGTCACCAGCAACCTGGTGATTTCACATCCTGCCGTTATGAACTGCTGTTGCAGAACTAAGCTCAAGCAAGCTTCTTCCTCTTCTTCCTTGCAAACAGGCTGTCATCCCTGCATCTTGCTGTGTTGCTACCATGCTTCTAGCCTGGTGCACTCTCAGCCAGTGAGGTCTGTCTCTTGTGCCAAAGGCATTTGTTCTCTGCTGCTGGGGGGCAGATGCCAACTGTCTGGTGGCTCTCCCAGAGCATCCCTGGCACTTGCACTCAAAGCTGGAGTGGAGGCGGGGGGGCTAGTAGTCTAGCACCCCTCACTTGCCACTGTCACACTGTCCTGGTTTCAGCTAGGATAGAGTTAATTTCTAGTACTCCCAGCCTGCTGCTCTTGGTGATGGAGAGTATGGTGGGGACACAGTCCTGGCATGGGGACAGCTGTGATAAGTCTTTGGTGGCAAACAGTCCTAGGTGAACCTTTTTGCACAGCTCTATGGGTGAAAGGCCCAGGTGTAAGACTCAGCAGGGTGTTTTGGGGGGGTTGCAGAGTCTGCTCTGGGGACACTGGCTGGCACTGCACCGAGTTATTTAGACTGGGGTAGAAAGTAGTTTTCACACTAAAGATCACTTTGAACCAGGAACAATACCTCTCCGGGGAGCAGAGGGCTTTGTCATGCTGAATTACACCAGCATGGTTAGGACCTGGAGTCTTCAGGAAGGATCCGTCTTTTAAAAGGATAGTAAAGAGCTAATGGTTGCTATTATTCCAGGCTTGGTCCTAAAAGCAAAGCCAAGATGTCAGGTTACCTGCGAGGCCATAAACCTCTGTGCTCTTTCTGAGGAATTCACACTTCAGCTGAAAAGTGGAAGAGACTCTCTAAAGAGCCAGCTTGGTTGCTGGGCCATAGGAGTGAGGGTGTGCTGTGCGTGCTGGGGTTCACAGGCTGGGGGGGATAGAAATAAGATACCTGGAGGGACCATTAAATAATCCTGCCTGCAGTGTGATTCTGTCCCATGTGCTGTGGTTGAAAGGAGCGAGGGCAAAGGGATGTGAGCTGACCCCAGAAATAGTCTTGTGCCAGTAAATTTGAAAGGGAGATTCCAGAGAAAGAGGAAGTCAATAGAAAAAGCCTGAAAATTTAAAATAGTGTTATAAAAACCTTTTGACTCATCAGAGGCAGCTCAGGAAGCTCTGGGGGAGTGGAGAGGATGGTCAGTTAAGTGGACAGAAGAAACAGAAAAGAGAGAAACAGAAACCACTGGTGATCCCAAAGGAGATTAAGTGTCCTTAGGTACTGCAGTGAAGGTGCCTGTGTTCCTGGGGATGTGACATCAAGGACAGCGATCTGGAATGGGTAAATACATGGAATGTGATGAGTAAAAGGCCATGGCAGAACTGAACTCACTCCCAGGGAGCAGAAGGAGTTTAGGAGATGGGGGTGTCCGCACTCAGGAGAGACTGCCTCAGCCCTGCTCCTTCAGGGCAGAGAAGAGGAGCTGTTAGAGATGGGACCATCCAGAAAGGGTACTCTGCAGGAAATCTGTAAGAAGCACTATTAGTCAGCGATTCCAGAGCAAATGGTTGAGCTCAGCAGGCTAGAGATGTTTCAGAGTGAAGCCGTTAATCACACACCAAAACCCCACAACCGCTGAAACCACCTCCAGGCCTGGAGGGGAACAAGTGAATTTAGCGCTTGTCCTGGGAGTGGGAGAGCAAGCAGCTGCTGTCTGCCTGGCCTGATGGCATTTGTACAGCCTTGTACAACACCTGATTCCAAAATAACCGTGGTTAGTGACACCTTTCAACATGGGACTCTCAAATGCCTCTGTGAGTAGGCCCCTGTAAAGACAGATGGGTGGAAATTCAGAAGGAAGATCACAGCTACAGCCTGGATGGCTTCTGCCAGGTGCTGGTTGCACAGCAGGACAGAACCATCTGAGTGGTGGTTAGGTTTTATTTGCCCTGCTTGAGTCAGAAACCTGCCTGCAAAACTTACTGGGTTTATGTGGGATCTGACTTCCCAGCTCTTTGTATTCCCAGGCAGTTTCTAGCCATCTGCCCTTATCTCAGAACCACTTTCCTTATCCCAGTGCCTTACATCCTTATCCACTGCAGCTCTTTCACACCCCTGGTGTTGACTCTGATGCACTCACACACATCAGGTCCCTTGTTTTCCAAACCCCTTGCATTGACTTTTCTTATGTCCTGTAACACCCGGCTCTTGTCACAGTCTTGTGATCTGTAGCATGGGTCTTTCCCTGCCCCAGATGCTTCCAGCTGACAGCCTCCCAAACTGGAAGAATTACAGAATCACTGGGTTGGAAAAGACCTTTAAGATCGAGTCCAACCGTCCTTGTCCTGTGCTGAACCATATCCCTGAGCACCTCATCTACCAGCCTGTTAAACACACCCAGGGTCAGTGTGTATCTCGTGTGATGCCTGAGGATCTAGAGAGGAGAGTTCAGTGGGAGGCATATGTCTGAAAAATGCATGATTATTTACATTAATCAGGGGAAGGGAAGACTGTGGTTTAACGGAGCCAGTTGATGGAGTGACATGCCAGCAGGTTACATCCACTCAGGAGTAATTTGACATAGTAATTTCTGTTTCTGAGATCAAGTGAACTGCAGCTCCTGGGGAAGAAGAAGGCCTGTGGTGATGTTTTGGTGTTTACAGACAGATTTTAAAGAGATTTGGGTCCTGAGTATTTGGTCTGTGTGACTTAGAAGTTTCTGTTCTGTTCCCCTTCAGTGACATTCCGGTTCCCTAAATGCCATTTTCTGTAGAAAATGAGACTTAACATCTCCTTACTTTCTAGAGTTGATTTTTGGCGCTCCAAATCCAAGGCTTCAGCAGAATATTGGAGTGCATGAAGGATGGGGCAGAAACTAGTTCTCCAAATGCCGTCATGTGGTTGTAGAAACCAGCAGGAGGATCTCTGAAAGCTGCACTCAGCTCTGATCATTTTGGCTCAGAGATGGATAGCACCGAACCAGAAGACTTTGAGCCAGGTGATGAAAGCCTTTAACGACTTAGAGATGAAAGATTGAAAAGAGTGGGGCAAACAGATGAAGGGAGGTTAAAAAAATAAGCATTCAATATTGATTTCTTACCCTTTCATGCAGAAGAAGAAAGGGACATGGCTGTTACCATTTAAAGAGAGAAACCACGTACTAAAGAGAAATATTTTGACACACGGTGTAAGGCACAGTTAACCTGAAACTCTCTGCCAGAAGGCCTCATCAAGGGCACTAAGTGGAGAAGAAAGCAGCAATTCCTTTGAGATAACTCCAGCTATGTAAGCTTTTTTTTAAAAAAAAATTTATTTTTAGCCTGTTTTCATGGAAATAGGGCTTGTGCAATCTGCTGTCTGGGTGCAGGAGGTAATGATAGCCAGTGTTGGCAGACTCAAGAGTGAAATCGCTTTTTGCAATCACTTTTTGCCCTCAGACAACTTCTTTCTCCAGTCCCAACGCTGCATTCACACAGGCAGGTGCAGGCCTCTGCAGAGGCAGTAGCCAAGAGTCACTGGCTCCACACAGAAGAGCTGTAGGTCGGTCCAGCTGAGAGACCAGAGTCTGTGTGTCCCTGTAAAACCAGAACCAGCCCCAGTGAGAGTTAGTCCCAGGCCTTTCCTCTACCTGAGCACAGGGCCACAGGGCCAAGTCAAGAAGCACAGGAGACAAAGAGCAGGGCAGGGGGGGTCTCAGGATGGGGTAAGTATTGGGGGGAGGGAAGGGGAGAAAGCAAGGTGGGGTGGGGGGCTGTGGGTGCTGTTTGGAGGAACTAGGGCTGAGCAAAGCTGGGTTCACAGCATGGCAAGAAGGTTCCTGTGGGCTGGTGAGTGAGCTTCTAACCTGTTTCACTGTACCTTTTGCTCCAAATCCTGCTATGTCCAGAGGGGGTGTGTTTAGATGAATCAGGGTGCTTCTTTCTCATGTAAATCCTTGCTTTGCTCATGCAGCATTGTATCTGCCCTGGTTTTTGTTGCAAGGAATGTATCTGCTTGTCTTAAAGAGCAAGGGTCCCCAAGGTTGGGGACTTGGAGCTGATACGATGACACAAACTTGTGTGTATCTGCTGGAAGGCAGGATGGCTCTGCAAAGGGACCTGGGCAGGCTGGAGCGATGGGCAGAGGCCAACTGCACAGGGTTCAACAAGGCCAAGTGCCAGATCCTGCACGTTGGTCACAGTAACCCCAGGCAGCGCTACAGGCCTGGGGCAGAGCCGCTGGAGAGCTCCCAGAGGAGAAGGACCTGGGGTGTTAGTGGGCAGCTGGCTAAACCTGAGCCAGCAGTGTGCTCGGGTGGCCAAGAAGGCCAAGGGCATCCTGGGCTGTCAGGAATGGTGTGGGCAGCAGGAGCAAGGCAGGGGTTGTTCCCTTGTGCTCAGCTCTGGTGAGGCCGCACCGCGAGTGCTGTGTCCAGCTTTGGGTCCCTCACTACAGGAAGGATGATGAGATGCTGGAGCATGTCCAGAGAAGAGTGAGAGAGCTGGGAAAGGATCTGCAGCACAAATCCTGTGAGGAGCAGCTGAGGGAGCTGGGGCTTTTTAGTCCTGAGAAAAGGAGGCTGAGGGGAGACCTTATGACTCTCTACAGCTCCCTGCAAGGCAGTTGCAGAGATGTTGGGGTTGGTCTCTTCTCTGGGGTGACAAATGACAAGATGAGAGGAAATGGCTTAAAACTGCACCAGGAGACAGGTCAGATACCAGGAAGAATTTCTGTACTGAAAGGGTTGTCAGGCATTGGGACAGGCTGCCCAGGGAGATGGTGGAGTCACCATCCCTGGAGGGATTTTAAAGGCGTGTGGACGAAGTGCTTAGGGACGTGATCTAGAGGTGGTCAGGGTTAGGCTGTGGTTGGACTCAATGATCTAAAGGGTCTCTTCCAACCCAGATGATTCTATGTGGGGAATCTGGGCAAGGTGACAGAAGCTGAGGCTGCAGCCTCAGCTGCAGGGTCAGTGACAGTCTCACTGCAGGGTAAGACTGACGGCTGATCTGTGTTCTTGCAACCTGTAGCCACGAGACTCCTTTGCATAATTTTTATCAATGATGAGTGTCACTTCCTAGATGGATGTTGCATAATGTCATGTGGTTTTCTCTCTGTGCTTGCATGGGATCACGATGTTGGCAGTTTCTTTCATTTCTTTGTCTCATGGAAGGCAGAAGTGCTGCTGTGGTCCATTCAGTGCTGTCAAGTGCAGGGCCCCACGTGTCTGGCAGCCTTTCCCAAAAGAGATGCAGACAGCACCCCTCTGCCCCGATGGGGTCAGACGTACAGCCTGGCTCTGCCAGCTTGCAGGGGTTTGTTCCTGGGGTAGACCCTCTGCAGGGGTTTTCCTGCAGTGGGCTGCAGGCTATGTCAGTGGTCTCAGCTTTCCTTAGCAGGCAGAGACCTGGAGCGATGCTGTGCTCGTACAGTGACCAAGAACATCCCTCGTCTTCTCCTCTAAATGAATCCTGAGACATTGTCTGGCTGCCCCCTCTAGACAGGAATTTTGGTGCTGCTCTTTTCTTGCTCTGCTACCACTTATTTCTTGAAATGCAAGGCCCTAAGGGGCAACCTCCTCTCCAGCAGCATTCACCCCAGTAACTGAGCAAATCCATGGGGCTGCTCTGACTGTGTGCTGTCCCTGCTGCTGCTGGCTGCTCTCGCATGTTGCCATGCCTGCCCCAAAATGCTGGTCCTTCTGCTCTTTTAACCCTGATCACAGTCCCAGGGGAGGGTAATGTGCCTTTTAGACTTGAATTCCCTCATTTTCTGAAATGGATGCAGGCAAGGCAGTGCCAGAAGCATCCAATAATGCAAGACTCATGTCATGTTTGCTGATCGACGGCTTTCTGGTGCTTCTCCCACTCCATATGAGTTGCCCCTGATAATCATCAGTGACTCAGATGTGGCCATAGCCCAGTTAGGGAGGATGCTAGAGAACAATTTGGGGCCTTTTTTGTTTGAGGTCACCTGCCTCATCTATCTCTTCCTTATTTACTCCTTTCCCCTTCCTCACCTGTGTGTGCTAAGGTTGGTTGTGTTGAGTACCTGACCATAACCTCTTGTCTTGTTTATGCAAAGATGAGCCAAGGAGAGGTGACACCTTTTGCTACTTGCTCCCTTCCTAACTAATGGGCTTTGACTTTCTTTGGTTTTGCAGATATGAATCTGTAAAACTGGGTTTTGGGCTCCTGTGTAGTGTCCTGCTCCCCCCTGCAAGTTTTTCTTGTTTCTCAGCTGGATTAGAAAGCCATCTGCTTACAGAGGTCTTCCATGACAGGAGAAACAAAACCATAAGTCATTTCTTCACTCTCCCTTTATATCAGTTCCTTATATTTTATTCTTCAAACACGCTTAAACTATCTAATTTGCTGAGCTGCAATTTTGTGCAATTCGTTGAAATATTCTCAATTCCAGTTAGAATGGAAAGTATTTCATCAGCATCCACTAATAGTCCCATCCGGCTCTCACCTAAATGAGGAACTGAAAGCCTTCTGAGGCAAAGAGGAAATATTTTTGCCATTTCCATCAGAAATAATCTTTGCAATTGTGAGATTCTCTGTGGTTCCTACCGGATGGCAGGCTTTCCTCTGGTTGCTGCAGAAGCCCAAGCCCACAAATTGTCATGCTCCTGTTTCTCATCGATTGTGGTGATCTCTGTTTCTCATGCTTGCTGGGTGTGGGATATTCCTTACTGCCATCCTGGCATCTTTTTTTGTTTGCTGCTGCTACTCTCGTACCTGTTTCACTCCTTTTCTCTCTGCTTGGGCAGGCAGAGGTGCCCCTGTCAAGCCAGTGTTGCCCACTGCAATTGCTTGTCCCTGCCTTTGGACCCTGTGACTTGGTTCTCCTGCCCAAGCCAAGCTCAACTCTGGCTCGGGGCTGCTCTCCCCAGAAGTATCCCCCCTGGGGTTCAGGTAGCTCAGCTGGGGCTGCTCAGCCTGGAGAAGAGGAGGCTGAGGGGAGACCTTATCGCTCTCTACAGCTGCCTGACAGGAGGGTGTGTAGTGAGGTGGGGGTTGGCCTCTTCTCCCTAGTGACTAGTGATAGGACAAGGGGAAATGGTCTCAAGTTGTGCCAGGGGAGGTTCAGATCAGATATTAGGAAAAAATTACTCCGTGAAAGCGTGGTGAAGGGTTGGAACAGGCTGCCTGGGGATGGAGTGGAGCCGCTGTCACTGGGGGTGTTAAAAAAAATGGGTGAATGTGGCGCTTTGGATGATGGTCTAGTGGTGTAGGGCTGATGGTTGGACTTGACGATCTTGAAGGTCTTAATTCTATCTTGTTCATATAGCTGACAGCAATTGTTGGTTGCCTTCATTACAACAGCCTGCTGCGTGCTGTTATCCTCCTTCATGCTTGTTAAACAAAAGCAAAGCTGGCTCTGGTGAGGGCAGGAGAGATGGTGGAATGGGGTGGTTGGAGGGCAGAGGTCCGGGGCAGTTCTGGTGGAAGACAAGGGGGTTTACAGGCAGAGAAGTTCACAAAAACACTGGCTTCTGCCAGGTGACCCCTGCACTTGGGATTCCTTTGGACACAGGGGACGCTTTGGGGTAAAGAGAAACCTCTTAGGGACTTGGCAATGGCATTACCAGATAAAGTCCTGCAGATTTCCAGTCCTCTGAGGAATCGAGCCTTTTCCTTCTGCTTTTGTGTATCCAGTGGCATTTGACAAGCAGGAGCATTTACAGCAGGTAGCACCTCTTCTCCAAGTCCTCCTCAAATGCCCCAGATTGTGACCTTGGTCACCATTCGTTACAAAGGATTTACTCATTCGTACCCCAGGCACAGAGCAGCATTATCAGAAATACCTGGAACCTGGGGATTGCAGAGGTGGCTTCTGTTTGTGCCACAGCCCTGAGGCCAGAGCAGTGCTGCCTGTTCCTCCTGAAGGTCTCTGAGATGATCTACACCGTGATGTTCTCACCTCTGTCCTATCTTTTTCTAAAAGAAACAATAATGACCTTTTCCTCTGCTCCTGCACCTCCTCTTGAACAAGTGCTAGCTTGGAGGGACACGTCCTTCAGACTGGGACCTGTTTGCATGGGGAGGATTTCTGGGCAAATGGTCACTGTGCCCACCATGAGGATGGGAGGACAGGCACAGCCCTTGCTCAGCATCCTGGTGAGTTAGACTGACTCTTCCTTTGAATCGGGGCGGCAGGAATTAGTCATGCCAGAGCAAGGGTCAAGAGGCAGGTGGTTGGAGGCTGGGGGTTTGTCTTCGAGCTGGGCAGCAGAGCTTTTGTGGCACTACGTGGCAGCATCTGGCCAGAAAAAAGATGAAGTAGCAAGGTTGGCAGCTCAGTCTTTCTTTCTGGCTCTGTACTGGTGGGGGTGTTTGGGAGTGGCCCTCGAGGACTACACACACTGCCCCTTTTCAGTCACACAACCATCTCCTCGAGGCAGGGCAGCGGCGAGCTGATCTCAGTGGGCACGAGCAGAACCGTCTCCCTCCAGCTCTGACTTTTATGGCCTATCTCTTGGCACAGATATATTTGCTTTGTTGGGGCTAAGGCAGTAGAGAGTGCTTAAACTGTATGAAATTCTCCTGCTTGGGAAGAAGTGGGCAAGCAGAATGCAGCCCAAACTAAAGTCCTTAGAGAGGTGTAAATCTGCTCTTCACTCTGCGGACAGGGAAGGTGGCTGGCTAGGCTGCAGCCCAGGTGCACTGCTCCAGCCCTGGACCAGGGCAAGAGTCCCATCTCTACAGGCTATCCAGTCTTCCACGTCTCCACAACCTTTCCAGCACAAGAATACAGATGTTCACTGTATTATCAGCAGAAAGGAGCAAAAGTGAGACCCTCCCCTCTTCCTCCAGTGACTTCCAACTCAACACAAATCTTTCCTACACGTCAAACGAAAGCTCAGTGCTACTGCTGGAAAGGAACACGTGTGATACATCGTTATGGAGCTCACTGTGCATCCCTGCCACAACGACTGCAGCAGGCTATGGAGAGGTGATGTTTGGCACAGCTGGGGCTAAGCTGGGACATGACACCTGGCAGTGGTTTTCTGCCAGCAATAGTGGCTGGGGGTGTCTGTGCCACAGCACCTGAGCTGGGCCGCACAGAGCAGCTCTGCTGCCCCCGGGACAGCAACACTGCTGGGGCTGTTGCAAAACAAGCCTCTGCCTGGAACTTGCTGGTGTTGTTGCTTCATGGCTGCCTGCTTGGCGTTGCCATCGGGGCTCTGGCCATGCAGCTCTGAGCCCCAGCCTGGCCCACGGCCGGTGGGACCCTTGCAGCAGGGGCAGGGTTTGGGTGGGGGGGGGCGGTTTGTGCTGCAGCTGGTCCCTGCCAGGTACCCAAATGGAATCTGAAACTTGCAGTCCAGTGGCCGGCACTTCCCCTCTTGTGGTTTTCTTGTCTTCTCCAGCTCAGCAAAAGGGGGTGATCCTGACATAATTTCCCTGGTATGATGCACTCATTTTATTTTCCTTGAAACCCGGACCCACCCAGCGCCGGGGATAAAAGGGAGGCACCGCCACAGCAGCCAAGCATCGTGCAGAGGAGAGCCTTGCAGCCCCCCACAGCTCCAGCCCTGCTTGCCGATCCCTCAGCCTTGCAGCACCATGAAGGTCTCCACAGTTGCTCTGATCGCGCTCCTCCTTGCAGCTTCCTGCTCCCCATCCAAGGCCCATCTTGGTGAGTGTGGAATTGCTGTATCCTCCCTGGATCCTGCGGTGCTATTGCTCCACAGAAGCTGCTGGGGCAGCTGGATGGACCCACCCCTGTCAGCAGGGTCCCTCATGGCTGTGGGGGAGGGCTGGGAGCATCAGACCCCTGCTGATGCTGGGGGTCAGGCTTGGGGCTGGAGGGCCCTAGGACACAAGGGTGGGGATGGGACATGGCAAATCCCTGGGGCACCCACCCCAAGTACCAGTGGGGTCAGAGCCCGTGCTGCTGCCTGGGATCTCACCAGGGCTTTCTGTCTTGCTGCCCTCACAGATGGCGTCCCCACTGCCTGCTGCTTCAGCTACCAGCAACGTCCTGTCCCACGGAGCCTCATTGCCTCTGCCTACATCACCAGCAGCAGCTGCACCCAGCCAGGAGTGATGTGAGTACCCACCTCTGGGTGCGATGGTCGGGGCCGTGTCCTGAGGGTGGCTGGGAGGACAATGGGCACACGGCCAGGGAAATCTGGGTGCTGCTGGTGAGACCCACAGCAGGCACCCCCTGCTCTGGCCGAGCACTCCAGCGTGGGTTTTCTCCTTGCAGCTTGGTCACCAAGAAGAAGAAGGAGCTGTGCGCAGACCCGCAGGCACCCTGGGTGCAGGCACACCTGAAGCACTTCCAGACCCTGAAGAACTGACCCTTCCCACTGCTGCCTGCAATGGCCCTGCAGTGTCCCGGTGGCAGGCTTGGCTTCCAGCCCAGGCCCCCAAGAACTGTAACATTCTTCAACAGGAGCATTATTCTATTTAACTTATTTAAGTTAAAATAAGTATTTTTTCCTAAGGGTTTTTTTGTATTTTCACTTTTCTTATCTTTATAAATATATTAATTTAAGCCTCAGTGACTTAAACTGTTTCGATGTGCCTGTTAAGGAAGAGTCAGGAGATCTGATTCCTAAATAAAGTTGTTTGTGCTATCAACTCTTTTGGTGTCCCTGAAGTCCATGCTGTTGCCTGGCCATGAGGGAGAGGGGACCCACCGGGATGTCCCTGCCCTCCCCACATATTGGGTTTGTGGTGGTTTGGCCTGCACCCTTGGTACCGAGTGCTCCCCTGCTACCCCAGGCATCCTGCCTGGGAGAAGGATGGAGCCTTTGCAGACCTTTACCAGTGGTATAGCTCCTGTGATGCTGGCCTGAGCCTGTGTCGAGCAGATGGAGAAGAAAGGGCAACAGTGGCCTCATCTCCTCATTTGGGCATGGATGGAGGTCCCCTGCGATGCTGAGTTGGGCATGGTGCAGGGCATGTGCTGGCACCTCAGCCCCAGCTGCCGGGCTGGGGAGGAGGCGGGAGGCAGGCTCAGCACAGCACTGGGGCTGGCACCCCACAGCCCGGGGTGGGGGGCTTTGGTGGCAGCGGGTCCTGCTGTTCCCCAGGCCCTGGAGACTCTTCCTTTGCAGCTCCTGTGGCTCCCATGTGACATACCAGCACTGCTCTGCTGTGGAAGATGCTGACTCTCAACTTCACACTTGGTCATGGCTCTTTCCTCTTTTGGAGCACCTGGGGCTGTCAGCATTGTCCCTTTGGGGTTTATATCCTCCCCAGGGGCTCGCTGCTCCATCCCCAGCTCACTGCAGGGATGCTGAGGCCACAAGTGTTATCTGTTTTCTCTTGCAGGATTTTCATCATCTTACTCCAGCTGCAGGTCAGCACGAGGTGTTTTATTGAAACAAGCTATACAGGAGTGTAGAGGCGCTGACAGCATGGGAGGGGACAGAGGTGATGAAATAAATAACTTAATGCTATGAAAATAGACACATAGTTAAGTGAATAAACAGCTTATATCAAAAGCAACTTCATGGTGTGGTTCTGGTTGACTCCTTCATCCGCTGGTACTCCTGGAACCAGCGTTCCTCTGGGTCCACGCAGAGCTTCATCCCCCTCCTCAGCTCCACACTGTCAGGGAGAGAGGGGCTGCATTAGCTGGGGGGTGTAGGATCCAGTAGTGCCACCCCTGCATCCCCCAAAATTGCGAACTTCTAGCGACCTCTGAAACCTCAGCTTCCTTCTCCCTTTTCTGGCTGGCTGCTGCAGTGGGGATTTGGGGGCTATTTGGGATAAAGCAGCTGCGGAGGGAGGTGCACGCAAAGACCCAGGGAGCCCTTTTCTGAGTGGCGTGTTTTGGGGGATCCTCAACGGGAGAGTAACCAGTGGGGAAGGTGGACCGCTCGGGGTGAGGAGTTGGGTGCCAGGAAGGAAGGATGCCTGTGTTGAGGCTGGGGTTACTCACCGCACGGCCTTGCGGGAGCAGTGGGAAGGTGTCTGCTGGTAGCTCTTGATGAGGCGGGCAGGGATTTTCTTCGGGACAAACATGTCCTGGAAGCAGCACGGGCCAGAGGGGCTGCGGACTGAGAAGTGAGAGGGGTTAGAGCTCTCCCACACCTTGGGTGCTCCCTCAAGAGCTGTGGGTGCTCTGCTTCTGCTCCCAACCCCCATGAGGGTCCCCTCTCAGCCCATGGTGGGAGCCTCTCATGGTCCTGCCCACTGGGGGTTGTCCGTGAGATCCTGTTTGGGGCGCTGGGGCTGAAGCCATCCCCAAGCCTACTTTTTGCTGATTTTGAGTAAGACCAGGACAGTCCTGTCCTTGGGCAGCTGGAGATGCCCCTCAGCCCCTCAAACCCATGGCAGAGACAGGAGTTGAAGCTCATGTCCCCTTTCCTGATCCCCCAAAACCCTGTCAGTGGAGGAGCCGTGGATGGCGCCAGGACAGCTGTGGGGAAGGTCTCAGTGTCAGTACTTACAGGAGAGGCCTTGGCTTCCAGTCCAGAGAGCCAGCAGCAGCAGGGTGAGCAGGGCCACGGAGGAGACCTTCATGTTCAGCCCAGGGCACAGCACCAGCAGCTCTTGCTGACTTGTGGCCACCAGGAGCTACCTGCCTCTCCTGCCTGCACCTCGGCATGATATACCCCCCGGCCAGGCTTTCCATGACAGGTCTGGACTCTCCCTGGGAAAGAACCGCCCAGAGATAGTGATAAAGGGCAACTGATGAATGGAAATTCCTTCTCCTGGCTACTGTGGTACCTAAGGGCTGCTGGAAAGTATGGTGAGTAGCCTGCAGCTCTGCACCACTGGTGATGCGCTGGGGCTGATAGTCTATTTTGGGTTTGGTTTTTGCTGCCAGCAAACCACACAGGATGATGCTTGCGCTCGCCAAAGCCCTGGCTGAGTTTATTTTAAAAAACCACTCCTTGTCAGCCTAGCTGTGATCCCTCTTTTGCAGTTTTGCACCAGGGTGAATGGCTTGCTGGTGGCTGGGCTCACCCCAGCCCATCCTGAGATCCATTGCTTGCTGCCTATCATGTGGCTGTGCCCTTCACAGTGCCTGTCACGGTGGCAGCACCCATTCCATCTCCTTGTGGCATCCCAGGAGCGTGGGTTGTCAGCGGGGCCTGACCAGGCATCCCTAAAGGGCAGCTCTGATCAGATTTGGATCAGGGGTCTCCACTCAACTGGATGGCTGACAAGGACCGTGGGAAGCCCCCTCCTTGTAGTCCATGTCTGCCTCTCTCACTCACAGCTTTCCAAAGCCCATATGGACATGGATTGGCCCCATGCACACGCCAGGCCCCCTCGCAGGGCTTCATGGTCGGGACTTCAGCTCTTCCTTACTGACCCCAGCAATTACAGATGCAGTTTAATACCCAGGTAGGAAAGCTGGCAGCAGGATCTGCCCCCTCTCAAGACACATGCGCAGACAAATGTTTGTATGCATGAAATCATGTTTAATTCTGCTCAGTGTTGAGTACAAAGAATAACCATGGAGCTGCTCCCTCTTAACTCCTCCACTGCTGCTGGGCTGAGGAGCACAGCCTCACTGACGTGCTACTGCTGGCTGTGAGAGGTGCAGGCAAAGCAGGGCTGAGAGTATGGGGGCTGGCAGCAGATATGGAGCCCAGCACCCCATGGGGCTGGCACAACCCATCCCTGTGAGATGCCAGGGATGGGAAAGGCCCTTTGCCTTCAGGGAGGTGGTGAGGGTCATTGCAGAGTGATGGGGAGGATGTCTCTGAGAAGCTGCTAGATCCAAATGCGGTGTCCACACAGCTGTGTCTGCAAAGGGAACTCCTTCACGGTGTCCCTGTGGAGTGCCATCCACAGGGAGTGGAGTGGGGGTGACCTCTGGCCACCCCACTAGCTGGGGATGGAGAAGGAGCTGAATGGAAACCTCTGCTGGTACTTCTTCACCCAGTCCCTGTTTGCTGGGGCACAGACCTCCTTCCCGTTCCTCAGTCTGAAGCTGAGGCAGAGAAAGGATGGGATTAGTAGTATGGTGGTATGGAGACCCTGGCACTGAGTTTCCAAGGGGCTTGGAGGCACAGAGCTTCAGGATTGCACCCACCAAAGCAAGGCACGGTGTCTGGCAGGGTCTAGAGGATCTTAACCNTAGCCTGGTGTGAGCACTCGGGGCTGGTGGGGTAACTGGTGACGATGTTGTCTCTCATGATCCTTCTCATCCTGAAGTTGAAGCAGCACTTCTTCGGCACGGTGGGGGCTCCTGGGGAGACAGCACGAGCTTGGCTTGGCCTGGAGACCCCCACGCCTCATCTCGGCCCTCCCGCCGCGGGCAGGCTGGCTCTCTGGGAAGACCCCCTGCACCCCAGGCATGAAGCAAACCCCATCCCCAGGGCCCTGGGCACTGTCCCCATTGGGGTGGATGGGGACAGGGCAGGCAGCAGCACTCACTCTGGGGCAGGCTCGGGCAGCACAGCGTGGCGAGGAGGAGGAGGGTGAAGGCCAGTCGGGCTGCCTGCGCCATGCTGGGCCGCGGACGGGCTGCTTGACAGCGCGAGGGCAGAGCTACTGCTTGCTGGGGTCAGGGCTGCTGGGCTGCTTTTATGGGGGAGCAGCGGGGCTTCCCCCAGGGCCAGCAGTAGTGTGAGAAGGAGGAGGACCTGGTCTCCTGCCATATCCCAAAGCACAGATGGTGAGCAGTAATCATCCCCTCCCGCCCCAGGATGGGAAAAACCTGCTCCTGGACTGTGTTTTTGGCCCTGATGGGTGTGGGATTTTTCCCAAGCTCCTGCCGCCAGCATTAGGGCTAGTGGCCAGGTTGCTCCCAGTGTTTGGCTCCACACACCATCCCCGTGGCAGGAGCCCCACAGTGGGCGAGAGGGTCTGGGAATCTCCCTCAGATGAGACCAGGGCTGGGCTCAGCACCTTGCATGGCAGAGTTTTGCATCCTGTCGCTTTACATCCTGGCTCAGGGGACAAATGGCCAATTTCCTCCTTACCTTCATAAAAAGGTCATAGAGAAAGAGCTTCTGTTGGGTTGCACCAGGCATGTACATAGCTCTGTGCTGGTTTGGGGGGTGATTGGGGTGCATCAGGGCTGGGAGAGGCCAAGCAGATGGCTCTCCTTCCCTCTGCCAAGCACCAAAGCAGCACCACGTGCTGTTGGCCGTACTGAGCTGGGAAAGGCAGAGGCCAATTTGGGGCTTTCCCAGTGGATTTTGCCTGTCTGCAGCTGTTGAAAAAGGCCCCTCTACCCCCAGCCCTGGCAAATCCTGGGTGTGCATCCCAGCTGTCGTCAGCTGTGGGATGGGAGGAAGCAGTGGAGACAGGCAGATGCATGTGCAGGCAGCCACGTCCCACCATGTCAGACTGGGGACACTGATGGTACCCTGCCAGTGTTTTGGCCACCCTTGGCTGCAGTGCAGCCCTGTCATAGACACCCAGCTGGGGAGGGCATGGGGTGTTGGCCCAGGCAGGGTGTGGGGTGATGGGAACAGGGGCCACCTCCACAGTGCACATGTCCTTCCATTTGCTCTTCTCCAAAGCCATTTCCCAGAAATCTGCCTCATGTTTCTGAGGGCACATGTGCAGGTTAGGTGCTGCAGGTGGGGCTGGGAAGTGCCCCAGGCTTGGCAGGTGTGGACATGGTGGGGGTTCATGTTTTCCTGCTTGGCTGGTGGAGCAGAGCACCTTCCAGTCACCACCCCGACTCCCATTTAATCTCTCTTCAGGGAAACCCCCTGGGAGCAGAGGAAAGCAGATGACTGGTCCTGGTCCAGCACAGCTGCCTGGCTCGCCTTTCCCTTCCTGAATCCATCTTTTCCCTCTTCTCCCCCTTACTCCCACGCACCGATGACCTCCTGGCCCAGCTGGGGTAAATCAGCTTCCTAAGGGTAGAAAATGTTCCCTGCAATAAGAAAACAAACCAGAAGCACCAGGAAAACAGAAGAGGGTTTATTGCGCTCGTAAATCCCCCTTTTAAAGACTCCCATGAAAAATGTTGGGATACATCTGGCCAGGGAATTCCAGGGATGACATTCCCTGCACCTGCAGTGTCCCTCTGTCCCAAGCCCCAGGGCTGACGTCTGCCTCAAGGGGTTTTGGCACATGGGGGACCTTCAGCCCTGGTTTGGCCCATGGAGCTGGGCACTCTTGAGCAACACTGAATCCCTGGGGCTCACCTGCATCTCAGGAGGAACTTTCCCCGTTCCCCTCTCCACATCGATCAGGACTCGACTTCACTGGGCTCGCACAGACCTGGTGCTGGAGCCAGGGATGTCCATGGGGGCTCAGAGAGGCCAGAGGCAAAACCAGGTTCTCCTGAGACTCTTGATGAATTTAGGAGAAACTGGCCTTCATCTGCTCCAGCTCATCAGTCCCCCCTGTATTTGACGCAGAGAAGGGCATGGGACTTGGGCAGACCCATTGCTGTGATGAGCAGATCCAGTCTCTGCTCTAGGGTAGCCCTGTGAGCCCCTGGCCCTACGTGTGGTCTGGGCCAAGAAACACTATTTTCCTCCTTGTGTGCACGTGTGTGTGCACACATCTTCAGATCATGGCAAGGAGCAGGGATGCTGGGGACAGGCCATCAGCCTCCACCTCTGCCTGCCCCCTCTCCCAGGACTGTGGTGTGGGGTCCTGGGGCTCTGCTGGCCCTGACGTTTATCACCCTTGCTGGGGAAATACCTCTGCGAAACGCAGGGGAGACAGGCAGGGACCCCAGGAAATGCCACCTCATCCCCACATCCCTCCCACGACCCTGGGGTGGTTGTTCTCCCCCCACCCCTTCTGAATGCTCCCACCACACCAGGGGTGGTAGGAGAATTGGGAAGGGGTGGGGGAAATACAACTGAGCTCCATGGGGAAGGTGGGAATTGTTGGCTCAGCACCCATCCTGCTCCGGCTGCCAAGGTGCCATGGGGAAGTGGCAGGTCTGGTGTTTGGGACCCTGCTGGGGCCTGAGCTCTCATCTCCCACTGCTGGAGGGGATGAGGATGTTCCCATCCCACCGGATCCAGGCAGGTGTTGCTCCCCACGGCTTTTCTGCATCCCTGCACCCCCCCCCCCAGCGAGCAGCTCCTAGGGAAACCACTTCCTCTGTGGGAGCGAGTTGGTGCTTAACCATCCTCTGTGCTCAGAAACAGCCCCAGGCTCATCTCACCAAGCACTACGTTGCTGGGGCTGCTGGAGAGCTCTTCCAGGGCTGGATGGACACTGCCAGGCACACCAGGCCACCTGCTTGGTGGCACAGTCCCTCTGGAAATGCCACTCAGCCCTGGGTGAGAGTTGCTTTTCCAGCCATGTTTGCTGATGCTGTGGCACTTCTCCTTTCAGCCGATCAATAACCCTGGGGGAGGAAGATCCACGTGCAGTGCCAGTGGGACAGATGGCTGCTGGGGCACGATGAGAGCAGCTTGGCCAGGTCAGGTCTGTCTTCTCTAGAGGGTTCACTTGTTTTATTCTTCCCTCCTGTGAATTTCTGTCTGGGTTGGATCAGCGTTTCCATTACCTTCTTGGGGCTGATGGTAAGATAACCACGCTCCACATGTGCTGTTTCCTTTTTTAAGGTCCTTGCCTGGTCCTGGCCACCTGGGACTTCCCCAGATGGTTTACAGTGAGATGGGTCCACCCTCGCCCGTCCCCAGGAAGAGATGGCTCATAGTCCCCGCCCCCGTCACCCACGTCCCTGCGCTCTGCAGGTGATGTCTCCAATCACTTTCCTCAAAAGCAGAGGAGGTTTTATTTTGTCCAAGGCTGGAAAACCCCTTGGGGATCTGCATCTCACCCCTAAAGCTCCTCGCAGGGGTTGAAGGGGGTTGTGCAGACTCTGAGGCATCATCCAGTACCCCGCAGCCCTGAGGCCATGGGAATGGGCCCATCTCCTGCTGTCAGAAGATGCAGACAGAGAAATAAGACAGAACCATCCTTGCCCAGGGGATAATTCACCAAGTAAGTCGTGGTCAAGACTCAATTTCAGGCACATTAATCATGAGGGACCACTGGTGAACACACTGAAGGTGTTGCTGGAAGAAGCTGCAGCTGCATCGCCAGCTATGGACCAGCCCGTCCCTCCCCTGCCTGCCTAACCCAGGCATGGGGAAAGGCTGGCAGTGGTGGCCCCCGACTGCAAAAGCTGGGAACCCACCAAAATGAATGGCATTGTGTGGCTTTGATGTAGAGCTCTGGGGTTTTGGAGCCCTCTCTTGACTTTGGAGTCCACGCCCTGCTCCTGGAGGGTGTCTGTGCCAGGGCAGCCCCCTTTCTCCTGGCTGCCAGTGCCAGGCAGGGGGATGTGGGTTGTGCTACGTCCCTCTGGCCCCATAATGGGGAATGCAGCCTCAAAGGGAAAAGGTTTTCAACCCAAAGTGGTGGGTGAGGGGCACGGGGTGCCCGTGGCAGAGCTGATCCCAAAGGTGAAAGCTTTTCCTCTGGGATGATGGTCCCTTTCTGCATCACCAGGGGAGGGGGCTTTGTGGTACCCATGTTGTGCCGTTCAGGCAGCTTGTCCCCCCGAGTTTTGCCCTCTCTCAGCAGTCCCAGGCTGAAGGTTTCCGCTTCCCTGGTGTTCCCCTCTGTGTGCTGCCTGACTCATTTCCCCTGTCCTTTGGCCCCCGGCATCCTGGCTGCCTCCGCATGGGGAACTGGCCCTGGCTGAAAGGCTGATTTCACACCAAACTCCTCTGCTCGAGATTACGATCGGGGCTGGGCTGCTTGCTTCCCCCTTACTCCCCAGCACTGGCCTTTGAAAACCCAGAGTTTAAAACTAAAATAGACCCAAAGCCCTATCTGGCTCCTTATCTGCAGGTTGCACAGGCCTCAGGGCTACACAGACACCCCAAAGGTAAGAAGCAGCATTTCAGGGTGGAAAAAAGAAAGAGGAAGCCTCAAACGAGCAAGTAAGGTGCTCATGAGACCCACTGCACCCAGGAGCTAGGGACAAAAATAACAATAATTAAAAAATCACACTAGGGAACTGCTGGGATCTTCTCCAGGCACAGGATCCAAGGCTGGGAAGCAGCTGGGAAGCAGGATCCAAGGCTGGGATGCGGGAAGGAGGTGACAGGCAATAGGGCTTAGCATCACTGGGACATGGGGGGGAGGCTGTGCTGCACCACCCTGAATCTACCTGTAACCTGGTCCCAGGTCCCTGGGGTGTAAAAAACCACAGGCTGCAGCTATCAGCAGCTGCAATCTGCTTTTGCAGCATTAGTGACTGTTAATTCACACATCTATTTTCTGAAACCACCTGCCCAAGGAGGGAAAGACACTGAGTGGAAGATGAACTCATTTCCCTTGGGACCACCCTGGGGGGTTTTCCCTGAGCATCCTTCCCCTGGCACCCCTCCAAACTGGGGGAGCCAGAGCCAGCGTGGGCACGCAGCTGCCCTTTCCCCTTGGCATGAGTCACTTTTGGGAATGCCCCTGCAATGCCTGTGCATGTGTGTCCCGGGTCAGCCACGGGAAGGACTTTCCTCCCCTCCGCGCTGCGGAGCGTGCTGCAGGGAGGAGAGCTGAGGAGCGGGTGTGTTGGCTGTGGCACGGGTGAGGGGATGAGCACCGGCTCTGCGGGGCTGGGTCCCGCCAGCCCTCGCTGGGTTTGGTTCCCCGGGGCTGGACCGTGAGCTGGGCGAGCTTTCGGACCTGCTGGGCAGCTGCCCGGGCGGGGTGGAGGCGGTGGGGGAAGAGCCGAGTCTGGGGGTTGGGGCTGCGCTTCCTGCGGCCCCCCGCGCCCCGGCTGATGTCTTCCCCCCGCTTGGCACAAGGTGTCAGTGCTGCCCAAGGAACGGCCGCGGTGCAGCCCCACCGCGGGGCCTGGCTGGGCCCTGGAGCTCCTTCTCCATCGGTCCCCAGCCTGGGGTGCTGCCCGGGTGCTCCCCAGGCCCGGACACGCACCGCCCCCCCCCCGGCCCCGCCCGCGAGGANAGACACCACAAGGCTCTCAGACCACCCTCCCCCACGCCCCCACCCCGGCCCCCTGGGAATCACCTGGGAAGGAATCTAGGAGCTTGGAGGTGGAAGGTGGAGGGGGATCAGCCCCACCCTCCTATTCCAGGACGCTGCCATCGCTGCTGCTTGCCATCCTCCTCCTCCCCGTGGTGGGCAGGGGATGGAGAGCGGCTCTCCCAGGGGCTGGCAGTCCTTGGGAGGAGATGAGATGTTCCAGGGGTGGGGAACAAAAGAGAGTACAGAGGGGAAAGAAGCTGGGAATGGAAGAACTGAAACCCTCTACCAGGCACACATGGAAAGTGGGGGAAAAAACCTCAAAAGAGTGTTGACAAGTCTTGAGGCTTCTGGGACCTTGGGTGACCAGAAAAATAACACATCAAAGACCTCGCATATGCCTGAAGACAGATAAGAACTCTGAGCCAAAATGTTCTATGAATATTTAACTACCATCAATATTTAATTAGCAGATAGAGATTAAGAGCAAAGGGATCCATCCTCTGCATTTGCTCCAGCCCTGCTCTGTGGGTTCGTGGGGGCTTGTGGCAGTAGCAGGGATCCCAGCACTGCCTGCAGCTGGGCTCGGTGCCAAGATTGGGGTGCAGGGACCCCAAGGAAAGGGAAGGAGCCCCTCAAAAGGAATGACTACTTTCCTAGACACCTTCTGTGGGGCTGGATGGGAGAGGGGAGGGATAACTCATGCATGACCCAGGCATTGCATCTCCAAAACAGCCACCCAAAAAAACCTCTGCAAAAAAGTCTTTTAGGAGATTCAGGATGCTCAAAAAAGGGCATCTTTTCCCACCAGCACTGTGGCCTCCCCCTCGTTAGGATGAATTGGCCACCAAGGGCAGCAGACAGAGCTCAGGATACTCTGCAGAGAGCGTGTCAGGATCTGAGATTTCCCAGGGATGCAAAGGGCCAAGCTTTCAGGTAATGCAGTGCTGCCTGGGGTGCTCTGTGGGGCCAGGGCGTAGGAGTTGGCCCTGGGAGGGGATGCTGGAGGCAGCTTCTCCCCCTGCCCCCTCTGTGTCCATCCAGCTTTTGGTCCATGCCTTGAAATCTTCCTCCTGATGTCTGTGAACCCCCCTTGGCTGCAGACAGAGGGGCAGAAAGGTGCCTGCCTGCTCCCCAGGCTGCCCCTCCCCTGCCCATGCTGCTAGGCTGTGAGCTAATGCTTCGCCCTCGGTGTCCAGACCATGTGTGCCCGAGTGTCTGGGCCACCGCTGATCCCTGCTGACTGATGCGCTCGGGTGACAGCAGTGGCTGGGAGGGGATGGGCGCTCCCTGTGCCACTGCGGATCCCTCCTGGGCTGTCCCCCTGTGTCGGGGGATATTTCAGCAGCCCCCAGCCTCCAGCCCGACCGCACGGCTCCCACCCGTGGCGGGGGATTTGCCCCGGGTCACGGCTGTCCCTGGAACGGGGGTGGGCGCTGGGAGGGGGTCGAGTACGGGCAGGGCTCACCTTGTCCATCCTTGGGTCTGAGGGAAGAGCTGGGGAGCCCCACGACAGCTCGGCTCTGGGCTTTGGGACCTCCCTCTCGCACGCTTCGAAGTTGTTTCCCTCCCCGGGAGCTGCCGTGGCGGGAGCGGGGCTGGAGGGGGCGGTAGGAGCTCGGCCGCGGTGGAGCCCCGTCCCTGGGGCCGGGCGCCGGCAGCTCCGGGGGGTGCGGCCCGGGCGCTTCCGCAGCACGATCGCAGCCCCGAGACGCCCCAGGAGCTCCCCCCAGCCCCCTCGGAGCCAGACTCTGGCTTGTGCAAGTGAACCGCTTCGTGGGCGCAACTATGAGGGTGTCTGGATCCCGGCCTGCGCCAGGTCTCGGAGGTGAGGATGCAGGGCTAGGGGCTGGCTTTGGGGCAGCGTCGGGGGACCCCCTGCACTGCCTCGTCCCCTCTCTCCATCCCAAAACTGGCTCCTACAGCCCACGCCAGTCGGCTGATGAGCCATGGTGCCACGTCTTCCAGCCGGGGACATCCTGGTGGCTTTACTCCCCCAGAGCCAGGGTTTCCTGGCCAACCGAGTCCTGGAGCATCTCCTGGGCTGCGGATACTGCCCAAGGGCTGCTTCATGCCGGCTGCTGGCAGAGGGCAGCCAGTAGGTTGCTCGGCCAGATGCTTGCCCACCAGCTGGGGGGCGGAGGGGGGATGGAGGTATTTTCCCCTCTTGTTTGTAAAGCAAAAGCCCTGGATGCATTTTCTCCCTGCTGCAGCGCCTGGGGCAGCGCTGGAGCTAGCTGTGCTGGGGGCAGGCACGGGGGGGTCCCCACCCTCCATCCGCACTGGCTAGACAGAGTTGAAGCGGCACAAGGAGAATTAAACCAGCCTCCCAAAGCCCAGCCTTGTGCCTTTAATCACCGAAAGAGGCTGAGCGTGGTCGGCATGGGACTCCACAGCCCTGCGCAGCCCCGCGGTGGCCCCACAGCAGCCCCTGGCCTCAGGAGGATGGGGATTATGCCAGCTCACTCTTGTGTGAAATTGCTCCTCGCCCGTCGAGGAGCCCATCGGGCAGGAGGAGCCACCACGGGCTCCGCTGGCTGCTCGGGCGCGGGGACCTGCCAGGCCGCGGCCTCCAGATCTGGGCCATTCACCACTCGAGACTCAGCGCCCGGAGCAGCGGCGTGTACTGCTGATGAGTTCTTTCTGCTCCAGTAATTACAGTGAGGAATTTGTCAGAACGAGCTTTCTAAAACCTTCTTGTCTTGTTCCGATTTTACCTGGAGTGTAAAAAGTCATTAGTATGGTAAAAGGGAGGCTGTGCTAAGCCAGCCAGCCAGCCAGATACGGCAGCTGACACCCAGGGCACACTCAGTATGCACAGAAAGGGAGAAAAATAGGGAAACAACGGGAAGAAAACAAGCAAGGGGCAAAAATAAACGCTGGCTTTCTCTTTTACCCAGATGGAGTTTTCCATGATTGAAATTATCAGGGTGGGAAGGCTCGTGGGGAAGGTGGCAGGACTGTGGGCTGTGCACGGTGGGATGTGCCAGACGCCTCCTCGCCTTCCGCCCGGGGCATGGAGAGACCTGGCTGCTGGTCCCCTCTGCAAGGGACCAGCCCTGCCATTTGGGACAGTCTGGGTTTCACCCACATCCCCTCTTTCAGGAGCTTCTCTTCTTCCTGCAGATGCAAATCCTGGTTCATCGGCTGCACGCATCATGGTTTGGTGAGGGTCCTGCCCGCCCCAAGCCACAGCCTGTGATGGGGTCATACTGTCCCTGTGCAACAAAGCCAGTGGGAAGCTCACCTGGGCGATGCCCTGGATCCATCAGGGCTGCTTTGAGCATCCCACAGCAAGGCATCAAGTCCAGGGTGGGGAAACCCCCTCCTGATCACATCATGGCCTGAAAATAACATCGTTTGTGGTTTCAAAGCCTCCCATCCCCTTCAGGCTCCAGGTTCATATTAGCAGATGTCAGGGAGTGTCTGGGGAACTGAGGCTTGAAATGAGCCAGGAAAAAAAATCCTATCAATAGGAAAAAAAAAGGCACTGAGGCCATGAGAAGTTGTGAAGCAGGTGTCAGCACCCTCCCCACAATTTTTATCCAGCAGCATGAGAGGGCCTCTGCTCACAGAGGGTCACCCACCCCACTGGGGGGAAGATGGATGGGTGTGATAAGACCTGGGTCTTTTTAAAAAAACCCCAACTTTCCAGACAAAAACTAATTGAAATTTAACAAGATGTGTGATATGGCAAAGAGAATTTTGTTTGCAGACCCCTCCATGGTCGCCCTGCAGAGATGGGGCCTGCCTGGGTACCACATCCATCCCTGATGCTGCTTCATCTCTGTTCTCCCTGAAACCCAGTGGGGAGCTTCCAGCCCCCACAGCCTGTGGGATTTCTTGTTAATAGGAAGGTTTTAAAAAAAAGAGACACTCCTGTCTTGGGCTGTAATCACTCTGGAGTTAATGAAATGATAACTTGGGGGGGGACTGAAAGGAAACCCTTCAATGGGGCTTGCTTGGATTTCAGGGTATTTCTAGCACCCCTGAAGGCTACTTGAGAGAGAAGTGATTGCAGAGCATCTCTGTTGATGCAAAACCTAAACCTTCAGATTTCATCCCTTATTATTTACTTTTATGACAGACTTGGCAAAGTTCAATCAAGTTTGGAGATGGTTTTGGTGTCACCAGATCTGGTTTTCAGGCCCAGAAATCCTGGGGAAGGCGATAACATTTCATGCCCAGCGTTACCTCCTTGGAGACACAAATACCAGGCAGGAATTTGGGTGCTGAGATGGGCATCTAGGGAATGATGTTTATAAGCCAGGCAGCAGGTAAATCCCCATGCACAGCAAAGCTTGGCTTCTGCTTTCCCCCTTCCTTTTCCTCCCAGGAGCTATTTTGGGGTGCAAAGACCCGTTTTCCTTCTGCTGCACCCCAGCTCTGCCTGCCTGAAGTGCCCTGGTGTGCAATTTGCAGCACCTCTGATTAATGTTAATTATTCCCTCATTAACAGTGTAGGACCCCGTATCCGTGTACCCCGGAAGGGCTGGCAGCTTGGAGCGCTGCTGCCAGGGTAAATGGCAGGTGAATAAGATTAGGAGCTGCCAGTGTGTGCTGTCTGAAAGCCTTAACTGGCAGTTCCCAGAAACCAGGGCGAAATAATGGAATATTATTTATGTGATGCTGCTGTGCCAGAGCTGGGCTTGGGCCAGGGCTCCCTGCTGCACAGGGAGCTGCCTGGGACTCACCAACGGGCCTCCTTGATTCCTCACCACCCTGATCATGCTTCAAACAGGGTGTCAGGAGCATGAAAGGGATGGATCTGGGAGAGCAGTGGTGATGGGAAAGGTCTGGGTGCTTCGCTTTCTTCCCCGGGTCCCCCCATCTGCCTCTCCTGGGTGTCCCTAGCCAGATGTGGGTGCCCCCAAATGGCACCTACAAATAAGACACCACAACCTCCTTCCCCCATCCAGCTGTCACCCTGCAGTGGTGGTGGGGCCATGGAAGCCTGTCAAGGTGCTTTGGGGTGCTAGTAAAGCTGCCTTCAGTGCCAGTGCCAGAGAAGAGCAGTGCTCATCTGGCTACTATTTTTATTTTCTGTAAGAGCAGTGGTTTGGGTTTGGCAGAGGGAAATGAGACACTGGTTCAAGGTCAGGCTCTAGCAGCTTTGGCCAAAAACCAGAATAACCCCATGCGGGTGCTTCAGAGCATCCAACCTTGTGGGCCTGGAGGGGAATTCTCTTTTGCCTCTTTGCCCAAACCCAGAGCCAAAAGCTGGCCCCAGTCACGGAGAAACACAGGGCTGGGGACCCTGCCATCCCATGCTCACTGCTCCCCATGGCTCCAGCTCGGCCCTTGCCTGATTTTCATGACTCTCTAGCCCCATCCCCAGTTTCCAGCATTTTGGTTATTGCCCCACTCTGCAGTGCAGCCCTTGGCTCTCCATTTGCCCCCCTCCTTCACGAGGAAGAGGAGGCTCTGTGGGATGGAGCCCAAGGAGTGGCTGGAGGGCTGATCCAGGATGTTGATTTAATGTGAGCGCTGCAGTTTACTCACTAAAAAAGATACAAATGTCACCTGTCAAACTTGTAACCTGGGATGTGGTTGAGAGGAAAGGGAATTCAATTATTTGTCAGAGTACATTCCCTGTCACTCAGCGTGGCTGGCGGGGGCTGCAGCCTGCCCCAGTGGCATGTGCCCACCCCATCCCTGTGCCACCCAGATGTCCGACTGCTACTCCGGGACATGACTTCACCAGTACACCCCCCTCTGCCAAGGCAGTGATTTTATTGGGCTGGGCCAGGATTTCTTCACCTCCCCATCCCCTGCCCAGACGTTTTGGCATCCCAGGGTGAAGCGCCGGTGATGGGGAAGGGAGTTGAAGTGGCTGGAAAATGCTTTCAACAAGCCTCAAAGCCACTTTGCATCCTCACATTGTTTCCAGTAATAAAGTCAGGTTATTACAAAAATCTATTACCGTCAAAAGCTGCTGATAAACCTCCAATCCATCTGCCATGAGTTTTAATATTCCTCCTGGAGAGCTGTCCCTTGACTGCAGCACCAGGCCCTATCTGCCATCACCCATTTGGGTGGGCTGCCTTGTGAGCAGATTGGGTTTGCCATTTGTAGGGGGGTTGGGGGTGGGGGTGTGATTTCTAATCTGCAGGATTTTGCTTTTGGCTGTTGAATCCTGCTGGGGTGCAAAGGATCCACACAAAGGGGATGGGCAGGGAATTACGGGTGATGCTCAAAGGTGTGACTTGGGCCACCNAGTAGAAAAATTATCTGACAGCAGATGAAGGGCAGGGCGCTGGGGTTTGAGAGCTGTTGCAAACAGCATCAGCTTTTGGGGCCACCCAGTTGGGCTGGCAGTAGAGTGATTGGCAATGGGATTTTCTTTCCCCAGTTTCCATCAGTTTTAAAGGGACAGAGGAGGAATCTTCCTTGGGATCTCTGCAGACTGGCTTCTCCCCCTCCCCAAAGTGTGGTCAGGTGGAAACATGGAGGAATAAGGCACAAGGAGTGTGGAATAAGGAGCCCCAGGCTCCAATCCCAGCCCCAGGGACCAGGACCACCCTGACCAGGAAAGCCTCCTCCAGCAGCCCGGTTCCGGGGCCGCTCGTGCAGGGGATGCTGCTGGAGCCAACACTCCCTTCCAGGCAGCCTAAGTGGGGTCTGAGATGGAGACATAAGTGACAAACTGCCTGCTTTTTAGTGGGGTTAAAAATAGGCTGCGGGCTCCTGGGGTGGCACGGGCGCTCGGGCAGAGCTGGCTTGCTGCCGGGCTGATAGCGCCGGCGCCAGCGTGGTTTCTGGAGAGCTCTGGGGAGCCAAGGAGACAGCGATCTCCAGGGCCTGGGGGAAGGGGGGCAGGAAGGCAAACCTCCTGCCCAGAACCAGCATCGACCCGGGGCTGCTGTTAATTGCTGTTGGGAGGCGTGGGGCCTCGGGCAGGGGAAAAGCAGCTTGGCAACCCCTGGGTGAAATGGGGAGCCTCTCCCTCCCCACGTGGTTCTGGGAGAGGAAGATGAGGCTGAGGAAGGATGTGGTTGTCCATCAGGGCCCCCCTCAAGAAGGTCCCAGAAGGACTGCAAGTGTTAGAAAAGCCATCCCCAGCTGAGCCCCTCTAGCAGGGTTGATGTAAAGGGTGCATCAGCCACATCACCGCAGACGTCAGGGGCTTTAATTGAGATGTGACCACCTGTAGCCAAGAACTGAATCATCTTTGGCCAGATACCATCAAGGTCAAGAGCATTTATTTCAAAAAACCAATGAGCTCTGATAAAAATTGCTGCTATAGAAGTCTTAAACACCAACTTTTATTTTACATGGCTGCTGTATGTTGAGCAGAGAAATGATGATGAAGGAGACTGTTTCGACCCAGTGCTACAAGTATTCCAGACTCCAACCATCTGCATGGTTCAAATGCTGTTTTCCCTGATGCCTCCCAGCCCTGGCTGGCAGCTCCTTTCCATCAGGTAAGGGATTACCTGCAGTTCTAGAGGCTCAGCTCAGGTGATGGGGGGGTGCAGGCAAACCCCTTTCCATGGGTTTCCCAGCGGGTTTTAGCATCCTGAGATTTCCCAGGTGCAAAACAAAGGGGTTTCTGTTTGGTTCGGGCTTGTTTTGGATGAGACTCCATTTCTGCTGCCTCCGGGACTGCCACTGCCCACTCCCTGCCAGCTCAGGGCTGTACTGCCTGCGACATGGGTCCTTCTGGTGCAGGCAGCAGGTTGCTGATGGACTTGGAGAGCAATGCAACGAGCCTCCTGCTCCAACCTCTGCCTTCTCCCCTCCAAAATCACAGCAGCCCACTCCCTCTGGGGTCTGCCTCCTCCATCCTCCCTGGGGCTGCTGAAGGGGTTAATCTGCTTTGTGTAAAACCAGATGGGAAAACATGTGCTAAATGAGCTCCTGAAAAATTCATGGGCCTAAATGGTCTTCTAGGGGGTTCTCCCTCTGCCCCAAAGGAGTGGGAAATCCCAGCTGGGAGCAACTAATGGCAGGACAGAAAGGGCTTTGCTGTGCCCCCCTCCAGATGGGAGCAACTAATGGCAGGACAGAAAGGGCTTTGCTGTGCCCCGCTCCAGATGGGACCCCACACCCCCAGGACACCCTGGCTGTTACTGGGGCTGGCCATTAGGCAGCACTGGGGCTGGCCCAGATGAATTGGCAGCTGCTCCATTGTGGCCCCAGCACAGGCAGGTCTTCCTGTCCTCTCCCCTCTCTGAAGGGCCCTTTCTTCTTTCCATTTCTGCAGTACCACCTCTGTGGGGCAGGCACGGCTCCGATGCTGGGGCTGGACTGGTGGAGAAGCCACTTCTGCTGCATTTCTCCTGCCCTGCATCTCACCCTGTCTCTCCTCGTGCCGAAAAGGATCTTTCAAGGTTGAGATGTGCATGTGGCTTTTTCTCAGTTTTCTGCCTGCTTCTCCCCAGCTTACAGTGAAACCCTGTTACTGGGACAATTGCTGGGTGCCAGTCTTCACTGTGCCCCACTGAGGCTTGTTTTTCAGGGGTTGGTGTGTTCATCAGCCGGCCTCAGGAGGAGGCACCTCCCCAGGAGGTATCGCTGGGGGTGGGAGGGGGGATGCAGTGGGTGCAAGGCTCAGCGTCCTGGGAGTGGGGGGACTGGCCAAACAGCCTTGTTCATGCATTTCCCAGCTGAATCCACCTTGGAGATGGCCTAACCTCCCCTCCAGGAGCTGCGGGGGGAGTGCAGAGGTTAGGCCATCTCCAGGGCGGATTCAGCTGGGAAATGCATGAGGACCCACAGGTGGTACACACCACTGAACATGCCCTGCCTGATTTGGCACCCAGGATGTTTCCCTGCCCTCCACACTGCCAATCAAAGTCTAACCTAACCTCTCCACTGCCTGCAGATTGCCCAGGATCAGCTCAAGCCCGGAGGACCCCAGCTGGGGAGATGGAAGTGGAGGGAGACAGTCCCCCCCAACGTGCACTGGAGGGGACGTGTCCAGGAGCTGTTTGGCAGGATGGAGGGGACACCATGACCATGCTGGGGTTGTGAGAAGGCTGTACCCCATGGTGAGCTCATCTCTGCAGCACCATTAAGGGCTGCCCAAGCTTGAATCCTCCCCCCCCTCCGCCCCCACAGCCCCTTATCTGATTAGGGACCGGGGAAGCCTAAAAGCCTCCGGAAAATCAAACTGTCTGAGCCGAGCCAAGCGAGGGGGCGACTGGAAACCAAAGCAAATGGGCTCTTCTCCTCCTCTTAAGTGCTTTTCCCTGTCTGTCTGTCCATCTTGGCAAGAGAGGCGGGGAAGGAGGGAGACACAGGGATGGAAAGGCAGGTCGGGGCGGTCAGGAGTTCCCTGCTGAGAGCACGGGGCTGCTGATGGGGAGCCACCCTGGGGACACGGTGCTTTCCTGCACCCCTGCAAAGTGCTGAACAGCACAGCATGGGAAGCCAGGCTGGAAGTTTATTTTGTGTATTTATGTATGTGTATGTGTATATATATGTATGAGGTCTGAGTAACTCCCTTGGGAGCAGGGTCCCTTTGCAGCTGGGGAGTTGTGTCCACCCTCCCTGCCTCCTCCCTGCCCTCCAGCCCGCTCAAAGTCTAGAAATACGTTTGCAGCTCCAGAGCTGTTTGGGGATGAAGAGCATCTTTCCTCACCCCACGAGACCCCCGACAGCCCTTCGGGCTCATAGGAGAAGCCAGGTGCAAACTCTTCAGCCTTGTGGGAGGGAGCCAGGCTGGGAGCAAGGCTCACCCTGCTCTGGGCAGCTGTATATCCACAGGGGCCGTGTGTCTCAGGCACTGAGTGCACCCACGCTCTGGGTTTTCCTTTCAGCCCTCCTGCACCACCACCTGCTTCCGCAGGTCAGGATCCGGCTGGTGGTAAAATCCCACCACGGTCTGGGTGCAAAATCTGTTTTGCTTAAGGCAGAAGCCATTGCCTTTGATTTCCTGGCACCTGCCAATGCCTCACTCACCTCCTGTCCATCGAAGGTGCTGCAAATGCCCTCAACCCCTCCAAAATAACGACAGAGTAACAGGGGCTGCTCCTTGCATCCAACAGCACCCAGCGCCAGGTGCTTGTGGCCTCAGTGCTGCCATCAGCCCACCCTTGATTTCACAGGAGCTGCTTTTGAACTCGCACAAGTGGCTAAATCCTCCCCCAAATCTCCATGGGGCTTTTTTGGGGGGGAGGGGGGAAGAAGGGGGGAGAGAAAAAAAATAAAGCAAACAGCAAGGCAATAAAAGAAACACTATTGCTGGCCTCCCTGGCTGCCAAGATAACCACCCCCTCCTAACGAGCTGCTGTAATTAGGTGCCTTGAATCCCCAGTGCTGGAGAAACACGGTGTTCATCAATTTTCTGTGAGGATGCCTGCCGGGATGCTTCGTTTTAATCCAGGGTGTTTCAGTGAGGAGAGGATGCTCTCCTGGACACGTGAGGCACAGCGTGGTAGCCAGCTGCAGGGATTTACACCACCATCCTGCCTTGAAACCCAGGCTTCAGCACTTGCATCTGTTATTCCTTCGAAATACAACCAAAAAAAAAAAAAAAGGAAATGGAGAAATTTCCTCAAGGGGTAAAAAAATTTTTTTTTTGAAAGAAAGGGGGGAAAAGAACTAATCAGTGGTGAGGGACTGAGGGTTTCCCCTCGGAGCCAGCCAGTCCGCAGGGCTGCCTGCTCATGGGGCCCTTTCATCCCCCCCACTCCCCCGTGCTGAGCCCCAGCAACGTTGGTAATGTTGACTTGTTACGTCAGATGAAATATTCAAGCCTGTGGTATGGCCTGAAATTAATATTTTAATGGAATGTAAAAGTTGAGGCAGAGAAGACTCCGAACAGCAGAACTGAAATGAAACGTTTTTATCTCTCAGGAAGGAAGGGGCTCGGCGCTGCGGCTTTGAGCCACCCTCCCCTTACTCTTGTGCACTATTAAAATATTAATTTTAATATTATAAATATTGCATTGGGTGTCTAATGTGCTGTTACACTGTTTGGGGCACCCAGAAGTCAAAACGACTGGCTGGCCGCGGGTACCCTGAGGTGTGTTGGGGACCTGCAAGCATCTCGGGGGAGAAGTACCTCATCCCCTTTCTTCTCCCACCCATTTTCCCCCTGCCAGCGTCACCCTGGAAGGAAGGAGCCCCGTGTGATGGCCCTGGGGACAAGTGAGGTGGACAGTCCCCGAGCAGGCAGAGACAGAGGAAGGAGCAGGACAGAGCTACAGCCCCACGTAACGAGCCACAGGCCCCATGAACAAACAGGTTGGACAGTTAATTACAATAAAAGCTTTTTCTTTTTGCTCCTCCCTTGCCTTAGAAATTATAATATAAAATTAATTCATGGCAATTGGGGGATTTTCTGTCTTTGTGTCATTATCAGACCTGTACAAGGCACGGCGGGTGATACAAAGACATTGGAAGGGGAAGGGATTGATAGATATTTTTAATCATGTTCTAGGATCAGCCACTCCAGAAAGAGCTGTTGGGCCGGGGTGTGAGTGCTCCAGCCATTAACAAGGCTGCTGGTGGGTGAGGAAATTCCCTGCTGGCATTAACTGGAAAAGGATGGAGAAGCTGGGGGCTCGGGCTGAGGGTCCCTCTGGCCCGGGGGTGCCCTCGCCTTCTTACAGCTATTCATTTATTTATTTGTTGCATTTCTTTCTGGTTTGTGGGTGATTTATTGGCTTTGGAGGGTCCTTGGGGTCACAGTGTGGTAACAACCCGGGTGCCCCCCTGGGTGTAAGCCCTCGGCACTGGCTCTTGGCTCTTGGTTGCAGCCTGCCCCCAGCAGTGATGTCTGGTATCCAGTTTGCCTGTGCCACTCTGTAAATTCACACCCCTTGGGCCCTCCCCACTGCAGCTGCTGCATGTCTTTCATAGGCCTGTTCTTGCACTGCCAGTGGAGCCAGTAAGGCTCAGATATGCCTTGGGGGGATCATCCCTTGGTGTGCCTCGGTTTCCCTGAGCGAAGGGAAAGGTGCACCCCCACCAAACCCCTTGCCCATCACCCAGCGGTCCCTGGCAGCACCCACTGCCTGCCTGCCCCACAGCTCAGCTCCCCCTGACACCTTTGCAGTGGCTCCCACAGGGATTAGGCTTGGATTGGGCAGCTAATGCCTCCTGGGCACCGTTGATCCCAGTGATTAGTGCTGTCCCAGGATTACAGGCAGGTGAAATGCAGGCCAGGGATTACTGGGGAGAGGACTGGCCGTCTCAGCACTGTGGATGCTTTCTGCCCAGCTCAGCACAGGCACTCTTCCTGGGGGTTTCCTCCCACAACCATGATTTACCCACATGGATGTTGGTGCCTCCAGCCCGTAGAGTTTGCACCTCAAAATCCTGCCCCGTGTGGGGCCTGAGGGGCTGTTGCAGCTGGGAGAGATGCAGTATCACCAGGAGCAAAGCCAATGCCACCGGGGTGGGCAGGACACGTGGCGGGAGGTCACCAGTGCTGCTGTCCCCAAGCTGCATGGGGGTGATGTGGGAAGCCCTCCCAGCCCTGCGTGGACTTCCATCCCTCTTTTTTGGGGTAACTCCTTGGGAAATCCATCTTCAGGCTTTCCAGGCACCGCCTGTCAGAAAGAACTGGAGATGCTCAGGTGGGTCCTCACAGAGACAGACAGGACCCTGCACTGGAGTCCCACTGTGACCTTCCCTCCCTCAGCTTCTGCCAAAATAACAAGATTTATCCCTGGCATCTCCCCAGTGCAAGTGGCAACCTTGGCTTTGGCCCTTGCTTGGGAAAGAGAGATCACAGCTGCCGCTCTTGCCCACCCCAGCCCTGCTGCCTGCCAAAGCCAGAGCCATAAGTAAAATCCAACTGGGGTAAAAGGACTTATTTCTGTAACAGTTGAAAAATATCCCAGTGGCAGCGCCAAGAACCTGCCAAAAGCACCCCAGGGAGGTGCTGCCCCAGGGAGGCAGGAGGGATGGCACCCAAACACCGTGCTTTAAAAGCAGGGGAAGGTTCACGTGGTGGGGCAGGATGCAGCACGCTCCCATCATTCATCACCCCCAGTTCCCTGGCCCCAGGGTCCATTTCCAGTGGGGAAACTGAGGCTCTGCCCCATCCCCCTCTGGGTGGGTGGGGGAGGGATGAATCATGGCCCAGCCACTGCTTTTTTTTTCTGTCTGCCACTTTGCCATCACCAGGGATTCAGGCCCATGAGTCAGCCGTCCCCTCCCCAAAGCAGTTGGGAGATTGGTGTATAAATCAGGGGGTTTTATGAAAACAACTGGTGGTCGCCTGGGTGGTGGCATGGGACCACTCAGCACAGCAGCTGGGCCTTTGTCGGTCACCAGGAACGATGCTCTGCCCGTCCCATGGGGCTCTGGGTGGTGGGTTTCAGGACAGGCCCACATCTCCCTCCTCATCTTTGCCTTTGTCCCTCCGCTGACCCCCTGCACTGTTTGCAAAGCCCTCCCAGCAGCACCCAAAGGTGCCAGGGGTGTGCAGGGGCTTGGCCCGGCGCCGGTCCTCTCCCCTTGGCACTGTCAGGCTGCCGCTTCTTGGGGGCATCTTCAGCTTCTGTCACTGCTCAAGGTCAATGCCATTAATTGCTGTGAATTATTTTGGCATTAATGGAAATGTCTCATGCACTGCCACTGTAAATGAGGCTGCCAGGGGGAATGCACCAGCCAGTATTTCCTGGTGAAGGGAGATGGGGATATATGGCTGCAGGGAAGGAGGGCAAAGGCACCTGGGATGCTAATGGGCTGGTGGAGGCAGGGAGACCCACCCTTGGGCTGGGGTGGCCTGTGGTGCGGGCACGGGGAGGGGATGCATGAACCAGGTAGGAAAGTGCTCTGACGGTGACCCGGACCCCCAGTGCAGGCACCCCTGAGGGCGCCGTGGGGCTGAGGGGAGGGAGCCTGGAGCTCCCCAGCTGTGAAGGTGGTGATGCTCCCTGAAAACCTCTCTCTCTCCCCTGGCTCGGTGCTGGCAGCACCAAGCTGGGATGAGGGGAATCCCCACCCCCAGCCACGCTGTGAGCATCGTGGGATGAGCATCTGTGGGAGGGGGTCCCTGGGTGTGCGGTGTGGAGGGGACCCGGCAGCCTATGAGGGATTGGGGTGAGGTGGTGGTCGATCCCCCACCTTCAGAGGGGCCCGGGGGGTCCCCAGCCACCTGTGGTCAGGCACATGTTGCAGGGAGCAGGATGCCAAGGTTGGTCTTC
>VZTU01011091.1:68945-79951 GCA_013400835.1 Zapornia atra
GTGCAGATTAGAGTTTATTCCGGGTTTAATAAAATGCCAGCTTGTGCCTGGGGGTGCCTGCAGCAGGCTGCTCCCCCAGGCAGGGAGCAGGGCGGCAGGGGGGGAGATGGGGTGTGGGGGCTTCAGTTCCCCCCGGCCCCTTGTCGTCTTAATGCAGAGCTGCTTTAGCAGGAGGATCAGGGGCTTTATCTGCTATTATCCACTCGCTTATCCCCCAGACCTGCACCCAGGCACTTCCCCAGCATGTGCTGAGGTTCGGGGTGAGCGCTGCCGTGGTGGCATCATTTTGGGGTGTGGGGATGGGGGTCTCCAGCTCCTGCATCCCTCTGGTTTGGGTTTTCTGTTTCCTCCTCTATGAATGTTGGGGCAAGGGTTTTCGGGCCGGCCTGTCCCCTGCCTGCGGCCTGGGCAAGGGGGGTGGGGGGAGCCCCGCTGCCAGTGCTCACTTGCCCTGAGTTGCATCCCAATCAGTGCCGTGCCCTGGCCCAGCTGCAGTGCCGTGTCGCTCTGCCCTGGTGACAGCGCTGGGGACACCAGCACCTGCTGCTGGGGGCTCTGCTTTCTTTGTGAGCGATGCTGCAGTGGGGTCACACACCCTGGGGCACCTGGGGCTGATTTCTGAGGGGTTTTTTTCCAGATGGTTTCGGTGTAAAAGCCAGCCCCACAGCTAGCCCAGCCAGAGCTGCTTTCCCTGGCAGCCCTTCTGGCTGAACGGAAAGCGAGGGGCTGCTTGCAGTTTGGGGGGAGCCACCTGGCCCCCTCCTGTCAGCCTGACTCCGGACATGACAGGTCCTGGGGGCTGTTTTGTTTCCAACAAAACCCCCTCAGGAGCCGGAGGGGTCTCTGGACCATGCCCAGCTCCATTTCACACAGGCAGCCTGTGGCCAAGACACTTTTAGGGCTCAGGCAAAGCTTCATCAGGCATCTGCATCCCCCTGGGGTTCTCTGAGGAGCGTGGGGAGCTGCTCGCCCACAGTGGTGAAACAGGGAGGTGGGGGGGATGTTGGGAGCATTGCGTGGGGCTGGCAGGAGGTTCCCCCCCTAAAAAAACTCCGGCTCCAAGACAGGAGCAGAGATGCTCCAAGCTGGCGAGCACCACAACTTTATGTAGCATCCTTTGGGGTGACAGATGCTGTCTCCTTGTACCCCCATACTGGGTTGCTTCCCAGGCAAGGTTTGCTGGGCAGAGCTCTCATCTTTGGGACCACTAGGTCAGGGAGTCTGTGGGCAGGGGGCTGGCAGCCGGGGGGGAGCACAACCTCCTGCTCCTCAATTTGTCTGGAGGAGATTGAGCTGTCTGGGCCGGTGCTTCCCCATGGCTGGTGCTCTCTCAAAGGTGGCTGCTGGCTTTCCTGGCAGGTGATGGGAAATATCCCTGTGGGAGCAATCCATCGGGAATCGCCTCTGGTGCTGGGGCTGGATGCAGCCCCCACTGCCCATCCCTTCCCGAGCGTTTCTGAGCCTCCCCTGTTGCTGCCAGGACACCAACAGCCCAGTGTCAGGCCTCAGGTTTATCTCAGGGCAGGATCTGGCCCTGGGTGGCCCCCTCCTTGCTGGGGGGTCCCGCGGCAGCAGTGCCAGCGCGGAGGGGGTGGCGGTGCCCGTGCCAGCTGCGGGGCTGGGGCTGGCCGTGCTGCCGTGGGAGGATGCCTGCGCAGGGAGAGGAGCCTCTGCCAGGAGTTTTTAGGCTCATTTCAGGATGCGCAGCTGCCTTCTCTGCTGCTTTGGCCTTTCCTGGACAAATAAAGGTCTCGGAGGGAGCCAGAAAAAGAGGCTGAGAGCTCCTAATGCCCCCAGTGTTCCTTACAAACCGCTGGGGCTGGCTGCAGGGGTCAGCCAGAGGCAAAGCAGCACCCTGATCTCCTGCCCGGGGGGTTGGTCTCTCTTTTCCTTTTTTTCTTTTTAATAGCAGAACAGCCCTCAGCGCCAGACTCACTCCCAGTGCACTCTCCTGCCCCGGGAGCTGCTTGGCTGCTGCCAGCCTGGGGATCAGCGGCTCCCAGAAAGGGATTTTTGGCACCGCTGGGGTGGGGTGGCCCCAGGGTTTGCGGGAGGGACGGCCTGGCCCCCGGGCTGAGGTGCAGCGTGGGGTGCTGGTGGTGCGGGCTCGGGAAGCTGCCAGGGACCTGTTGGGATGTGGCACGAGGGGGATTTGCCCACCGTATGCTGTCTGTGGGCTTGAGCCTGGACTCCTGTGTCCTCTCTGAGCAGCTTGCCGTGGTGTTGGAGGCGATGCTCGCCAAAGGCTGCAGTCGGGGGCTGCTGGGTTTGTTCACCTGTCCCCACATGCAAGGCAGGCTTGGGGTCCTGTGCTGGATCCTAAAGCCGTGGTGCCTCCGTCCCACTGATGGTGGGGATGGGACTGTGCTGCTCCCCCCGTATCTTCCCCCAGTTATTCCCAGGCATGGTGCTGGGGGTGCTGCATGATGCAGTGGCCCGTGGCTGCATCCTTGATAGGGGGCTCCATCCTGAACACCCTAAACCCAGTGAGGGGGGGACATGTTCCCCGCCCCCCCCACCTCCAGTTTCAGCTCAGAGCATCTCCCAGCTTGGGAATTTTCAGGCCAGCAGGTGGAGATGTGCAGTAACTCGCTGCCGAACCCAGCGCACACCCGGCTTTGCTCATTTAATGGCTGAGCCGGGAGCGCACGCCCGGTCTCTGCTCATTTAACGCCGAACCAGCGGCGTGCACCCGGCGTTTGCTCCTTGGGCAGCCCCATCCCGTCGTGCCGGTGGGGCTGGAGCGGCTCAGCATCCTGAGCCCCAGCCAGGGGCAGAGGATGGGCGATAGGATCTTCCTTCGCCCTGGCAGGCAGGTGGGAGGACAGGACCCGGCCTTTGGGACGGGTTAAACCTGGCAAAGGTTTTGTCTTCAGCGCTGTAGGAAAGGGAGCTATGCTGGACACCCTGGAACCGAAAGCCAGGAGCCTTCGGGCTCTGGGGTGCCCTCGCGTGACCCCAGGGCCCACTCCACCTCGAACCCCAGTATCTGAAATCCCAGCAGGACGCTTGTGCTGGGACACGGGGTGTAAAGCTGGGCATCCCCCTGGGAAATTGCCTTCTCTTCTAGCTCTTTTGTCTTCGTGTCATGGAGGAAGGAGAAAAGGGTGAGGGATGCTGCTGGTGGCATGATGGAGATCTGAGCCATGGTTTTGGTGAGCCTCAGCCGCAGGGTTTGCCCCTGGGCGTTTTGAGATGTGTTAGGTACCTCGATACCCGTGGCCAGGACCATCCTCTTCTGTGTGCCTGTGTCTGTGGATGGTGCTGCACCCTGGGCTCAGCCCTGCTGCACCTCTGAAGGAAGCTGAGGCAGGGCATCGTGTGGCATCAAGACCCTTGCTGTCACCACCTGTTTTTTAGAAACCTGGATATATATATATAATATATATTTTAAGTGCTACTATTTCATTCGCCCCACCATGACTGGCTGTTGAGGTCCTTCCTCACCCAAATTCTCTGCATCCTAAAAAGAGAAGAAAAGGAAAACCCAACCCAGCCGGGTCCCTGTAGAGCATCCCTGATGTGGCATCAGCACATCCCGGTTCCATCCCCTCCTGTAGCCCCTCAGGCTCCAACAGGGAGGTGAGCAGCAGGATGTGGGCTCATCCTGGGAGCTCCAGAGAAGATGATGGGTGAGGGAAGGGGTGCTTGTGTGGTACAACCTGGTTGTTACGGGGGTTTTGTTGTTCCTGCGGTTGCCTGGCTGAACCAGCCCGCAGTGGGGGTGTGGGAGGATCGGGAGCTGCCAGCGAGCTCCCCGCCCGCGCAGCGCTTGTCCTGGGAGCCTCCCATCCCTCTGAGAAAGGTCATTCCCACTGATCTAATCAGAGACTTTCATTGTTACATACACGGCTCTGGTAAGGAGCAGCCCCCGGGGAGGGGTCGGAGTGGCTGCTCCGGGGTTGGGACACACTGTGGCGGGGCCGGGGAACCCAGCAGCGCCTTTGGGGATGGGGTCCCTCCTGGGGGGTTCGTGTGTGGCAGCGGGAAGAGGAACGGTGGAAAGCGAGGTGGGTCCTGGTGCTCCTTGCTGAGGGGGGAGGAGGCTGGAGCTCACCATCTCCCTGAACATTGGGAGAAGCAGGGTCTTCCAGCCACGCTTGATGGTGGCCCAGTGATCCCCACCCTACCAGCTGGGCCGGGACATTTATGGGCTGTCACTTCTCCCCCAGGTGCCCCTGCTTGGGGATGCAGAGGCTGCAGACGTGGCTCTCCTGGGGATCGGTTCCTTCCTTCCCCTTCAGCTGTTGCCCGACCCGTTGCTGCTCCCCGCCGGGCTGGCATCCCTCCCGCGGCCGGGTGCTGAGCCCCTCACTCGCTGCTCCTGCCTCCCCGGGGGATCCTGTAATCAAGGCAATTGGCATCTTCTGATGCGAGCATTTCCCTTCGCTGGGACAGTATTTGTCGTCCTGGATTTCTCAATAGCTCTGCTGAAAGCCCGAGGGGATGCTGCTGCTGTGGGTTTGCCCCTGCTTGCAGGCACCAGCACCTCCAGGGCCCTGCCAGAGTTTTGCTGGGGTTAAACGGGCCAGGCTGGGCTCTGTCCCAGGCTGGTAAAAATTGAGAATTCGTTCTTTCCTATTTGTTTATTTATTAATTTATTAAGGAAAAGCTGTGCTTTCCCTCTGGAAGATAAATAAGGCAGAAAATGCAATACCTGCTGCTGCCAGCTCGGTGCGGCTGCTGGATGCGCTTCTCTCTGGGTACCAGCTACACTGGGAGAGGAGAGGGATGTGCCTGAGCTGTACGTGTCTGGTGCTGAGACTGCTTCTCTGGGTGGCAAGGTGCTGAGCTGCTGAAGTCCCCAGCCCAGTGCCTGTCCCTGACCCTGCTTTTGGGGCCACTGAGTGGGGTCTGGGGCTGATGCTGGACCCCAGCAGTGGGTATGGGCTGGGTTTATCTGAGGCTCCTTGGATGCCTCTGGAACTGAATCCCACTCTGGCTCTGAACGCAGCCTGACACACGTCACCAGGGGGGAAATTAATCGGCGTCTAATCAGTCTGAAACGTGTCACTCAGCACAGCCTGAGCTGGTGGGGGCTGTGGCGGGNGCACACACAGCCCAGGGGATGTCGTTGGTGTTGGAATTTGGAGGGGTCTAGGAGGATGTTCCTGTTCCTGGCCATGGCAGGAGAAGGGGACAGGGGGATCTGTGCAGAACACATGGCTCTTGGGGGGGCCATTGCATCACCTGCACCCCAACACCGGGGGCTTCTCCCGTGAGAGCTGCTGTCCCTTCTTCCCCAGGGGCCAACAGCCACCCCGCTGGGCTCTTCCCCGCTCCCTGTCCCCCACATTCTGGCTTCCCAGGGGGCATTATTTGGGGAAGCCATTTCTGCTCACCTGCTGCTACAGGCAGCCAGGGTGGCTGCTCCCAGGACCTGGCATAGGGAGAACCTGGCAAGGTGGGGGACACCCAGCTGGGGACCCACCACAGTGTGTGCTGGGGGCTCAGGGGCTGCCAGCTTTATCCAGGGCTGCTCCATCCCCCTGCCTTTTGGAGCCCCCGGCCATCCCTGTGGACGGTCACGGTCAGGTACTTCCTCATCCTTTTATTTTTACCCCTCTTTTAATTAATTTCTTCATTTTTCTTCCTGCCCTGTAAAGGCTGCCTCTTCCCTGTCCCCTGCCCTGTCCCTTGCTGTGATTTGTGGATATTGCTCTGGAGTAGCTGCTGTGTAAAAGCCGTGCTGGCTCGGGGGATTTATGGCTGCGCCTGTGCACGGCACATCCCATTTAGGCCGTATTTATTTATTCCTTTAGGTTCCTTTCTGTGCCCCCCCTGCACCCCCCAACCCCCCTCCTTTAATAATTTCCTGTGGGAAATGCAGAGCTCAGCACCACAGCCTGGTGTGGCGCTGGGATGGCTCCCTGTGCCGTAGTGCTCCCGAAATACAGGCTGTGTGCTGGCCTGGGGCCGAGTCCCACCAGCATGGCTTGTTTTAGTGCTTCCCATGGAGCTGGGCTGGACCTTTTGGAGGGGGAGAAATCTCAAGGACCTAAAAGGCAGGAGAATATCGCCGTGCCCACCCGGCGTAAGCACAACCCCGTATTAGACACTAGAGAATCCACACAGTGCTAGTGCTGCTGCACATGGGAAGGCTCAACTCGCTTTTCCTGGCCACCACCCACTCCACTCCTACCCCGGGCTGGCTTTGGGAAGCCAGGACCAGTTTAAGCTCCTGTGCTGAGCATCGTGGTCCTTGGTACCACGGGGCTTCCCAGCCCCGTTGCCCCATCGCTGCTGAGGCCGTGGGCAGGGTTGGGGGCTGGGAGCATCCCCCTGCCCCTCCCTTCCCCACAGCCACAGCTGGGGCGCCTCGCCGTCACGCGCCTGGGGAAGGTAATTTTACATTTGTAACAATTATTCACTTAATTGAGTCCCAATTAGCTGGGACTGGAGACGGAGGCTCGCGGAGCGTTGGAGGGAAGGGAGAGCTTGTTGTCTTTTATGTCACCGAAAACAATTTCCAAGGCTCTGGCTGCTGGGAAGCAGCTCAGAGGTTGCCACCAGGGGCCTGCCTGTGTTTCCTAATTTTGGCTTCTGTTTTATTACTGGGTAATTCTTTTCCCCTCTCTGGCCAGGAGAATAGCGTTGGGTGGAGGGGGCCTCTTGGGGAGGCTGGCTGAGTTTTGGGTGGAGGTGTGGAGGGCTCCTTTCCCCCTTTTAGTTGGTTCTCAGTGTGTTTCGAGGTGCTGACCCCACTTGGGTGGGAGTATAACGTGGGAAGGGATGGGTGCAATGCCCGTTCCCAGGGGAGGTGGGGAGATGGTGTGGGAGCCTGGCCCTCCCTGGGAGCCAGGACCATCTCTAGCTGAAGCATCCACGTGTGGGACATCCCTGGTATTTGGAGCCCTTGCTATCTGTCTGTGCTTCTCCTTTGTGCTTGGCCCTGATGGCAACAAAACCTGGAGCACCAGGGTTTGGAACTCTGAAGCCTCTGCCGGGGGTCTGTGGGATGCTCAGAGGAGCGGGGTGGCTTTGTGCTGGCTTGAAATGAGGCGCAGGTTGGGACATACCCCCCAGCTGGGGGTTCCTCCCTGGGAGCTGTGGGGTTTTGCCTTAGCTGGACACTGACCCATGGGGGCAAACTGAGGCAGCGTCTTGCCCTTGCCTCCCTGATTCAGTCTGGCTGTGGGGTGGGATCTGGGGGCAGAGGACCACTAGCAGTCTCAGCATCACTGGTGGTCCCAGCAGTACATCGGGGGGTACACTGCTGTGCAGCAGGGAGAAACGTCCCCTGCTTGTGTTGGCAGAGAGCTGAAGACAATAGTAGTGCCCTTGGCTGCTGCAGTTTACAGGGTCCCAGGCCCCATGTTTGGGCTCTTAGACCACGGATGGAGTCCCTCAGGCCTTTTCATCCTGCAGTCAGGCTGGATCCTAGTGCCAGTAACCACTGGTAGCCCTCCAAAGGGGTCCCAAGTTGGGCTTGAAGCCAGCGTGAAGCCCTTTGCTATGGTCAATAGCACAGCTCCCTGCCGTGCTCTGCCACCTCTCCCTGCAGCCCTTCCCATGCATTTAGTAAGGGTTCTGTCCTCATGTCAGCTCAAGCCATTGCTTTATGGATGACTTTCTCATCCTGCTCTGAGGCAGGACCACCACGGGCACCCAGCCACGATGGGCTGGCACGGGCTGAGCCATGGCATGTGGTGGTGGCCTGGTAGGAGACCAGGCAGCTGGGGCTGCTGTCTGGTATCACTGGTACTTTGGCATCTCCCTTGGAGCTGCATTTGGTGCGTTGATGCACCAAGCCCCCAGTGATGGCAGTTTTAACATCACGAGAAGTTTTAATGCTCCTCACATGGCTGCAAACCTCCCCCCACCTTCTCCAGTGCTTTTTCTATATGGTCTTCCCCTGCTAAGTGGGGATATATGTGCTGGGAGCCCTCTGCTGCATCCCACAGGATAAACCAGGATAAAGATCCCCCCTGGAAGGAACATGGCTAAAGTGATCCCTATAGCAGACGGCTGGCGCTAAGCTGCAGCTCAGTGCTGACTATTGGTGCTGGATAAGGGGATGAGGAGGAGGAGGCGGCGGCTCTTTGGCCTTGGGATGGCAGGAGGGAGCAGGGATGGGGCTGGAGACACTGCAGAAGGGGCAGGATAGATGGGCCGAGTCACGCTCCCCTGCCATGCCCTGTTTGCTGGGGATTTGGGGCAAGAAGGGAAGGTGAACAGCATACCCTGCAAGCCATAGCCACGTCCAGTCTGTCTGTCGGCCTCTTTTTCCCATGTGTCCATCAGTCTGTCTGGCCCCAGCAACCCCAAGCAGAGAGGATGGAGCAGGAGGGTGGCCGGTGGTGACCAAAACCCTGTGGTGGGGCCCTCTCCAAGGTGGGGATGGGCAGGAATTTCTGTTTTTTGCAGCAGTGAGACCCCTTTGCCTGGGGGGATCTTGATTTTAAGGCAGAGCTGGAGGGTGATGCTGCTGTCCCTGTGTGCCCTTGTAGTGGGCGGGGAGGGGCAGCTCAGCCCATCTGGCTGTGTGGCTGTGGCCAGCGTGGGGCACATCTGGCCAGGCAGATGTGGGGGCTCGGCAAGGGGGTCTTTGGCAGTTGTGTGTTTCCATCTCTTTCCTCCCCTAGTCTCCCTGACATGGATTGCAGATCAACCTGGCCCCGCACAGGCTGCCGTGGGTGGGAAGGAGGGGACACAGGGGACTCCTGTCCCATCCCGCTGTGGGGCTGGGTCAGCTCCTCAGCCCATGGGGCTCCCAGGCAGCCCCTGGGCCAGTTGGAGCCCAGCCAGACACAAAGATCTGCTTTTTTTGCTGGCAGTGCTGAGCTGTGAGGGTGGAAGGACCATATGGTCCCCTCTGCGCTGGCCTAATAAACCCAGGAATGCAGGTCAGGTGCTGCAAATCCCATTGACCACAGCAGGCTGCAGGACAGAGCCAGTGACCAGGGCTTAACCCTTCTGGCCCCCCAGACTCAACCAGATGTGAGGTCACAGGAGCTGTTGTCCCTCCTGAGGGCTGATAGAAACCAGGGCAGGGGCTGGGGATGGTGGTGTGGGGGCTGGTGTCTCCTGAGCTGCTTTCCTTGTCTGTCCCTGTTTCCATCCATCTCCCTTCCACCTCCTGAGCTGTCGTACTGTCCTTGTTTCGTTCTTCCTGCTGTCTCCTGAGCCATTGTGCTGTCCCTCCTGCCATCCACTGCCTCTCTTCCCTCTTCCTAGTCTCTTGCTGCCCAGCCCCTTCTGGTCCATCTTTGCATCCTCCATTCCCTCTGCTGGTTCATCTACCCTTATCCACCCTTTCTTCTTTGCTGCCTGGCCAGCAGCCATGTATCCATAGAGCCACACATCTCCTTTCCCACTCTTCCTTCCTTCCCCACCCTCCGCTCTCCACAGCTCAGGGGCTTGGGCTGGGCTGCGACCCACCCTCCTGGCACCCACCCTGGGCTGGATGCGGCTGGGTTGGAGCCTCCCTGGCAGGATTAGCTCATGGCCAAGGAATGGAGGCGCCGGCCCCGTCCCCCTCCCGGCGACAGATTATAGCATCATTTAAATGCATTTTGTCTGTGGAAGGAAATAGCTTCTCTGGGTGCCTGCAATCCTCCTGCTCTGAACTAATGGTGACCGTCACATTAATCTCCATCCCGGCTCCTTCCTGCTCCCTTCTCTCATCCGGGGAGCGGGTCTGTGCGTGGGCTTGGAGCTGCGGCCCCCCTGGGTGTCCCCAGCACAGCAGGGCTTGGCACACAGTGCCTTATCTGGGTGGCCAGTGCCCTCCCAGTGCAGGCTGGGCGCTGACGGGGGCAGCACAGAGGGTGTCTCGTTCCCCTGCCCCAGGGGTGGGGGGAACACCAGGCGTTGTGCACCATCCTGAGGAGAGGTTTCACTCGGGGCTTTGCTGGGTGTTGACAGGTGGTTTTTTGGGTGGGTTTCCTTTGTTAAATGACCTGATCCTTACCCAAACCTGAGATTAAGGGATAAAAACTGGTGCTGTGCCAGTGAGTCCAAGTTAAATGTCGCTTCTCTCCTTGCAGCCTGCCGGTACCTCACCCGGACGGTCAGGCTGGTGTCACTCGGCATGGTGCATCCTTCCACAGCTCTGCTTTTCCACAAGTAGTTTCATGCCTTGGGGAAAAAAAGACCAAAAAACCCAAACCAAACCCTTTTCTAATGACTGGGGCTGGCAGGAGCAGCAGTGGCCACGTTAACTGGGATGCAGGGAGGGTGCGGGCCATCACGCTTTGTGTTGGGAAGCAGCTTCCACGAGCTGGAGGAGCACAAACCCCCCTTGCTGGTGGCTGTTGCTGAGCGAGGCACCTGTGGGTGCTTTCTGAGTGTCTCTTGTCTCCCTGGGAGGTGGGAAAACAGAGTGGGTGAGTATGATGGGTCTGGCACCTGATGACGAGCAGAGTTAGATTGGGAAGCACTGGAGCTGTACCCGTGGCAGCGCCAGCGTGGTGGCCTCACCAGCAATGCCAGCAGCATGTCCCTGGTGTCTGCCCAGCTTGGGGAACTTGCTGCTTGGCTCTCGGACAAATTTCACCCCACGGCAGCGTAGCTGGGGATGCTGCCCGTCCCCTATCGAGTGCTGATCCCTTTATGAGCTCTCTAAGCAGCTTAACATCCCTGTGCCCCGAAGCAGAGAGTTCCCCGGGGGGGCTTTGGGGTCCTGCTTCCCTCCCAGCCCCAGGGGACCTGCCTAAAGCCACGATCCCAGCTGGAAAAAGCCGTAAGGTCCCAGCATGTTCCGAAGCCCCCGCTGGAGGAGCCGGAGAGGCTGCCCGGAGCTGTCACATCCACTCCTTTCCCTGCCGCTTGCCGCGGGTAATTCGGGCTCTCCTGCTCGGGAGCCGCTTGGGAGCGGCGGCAATCAGCGCTGGGAACGGGGGTGCAGGGGCTGGCAGAGACTCGAGGAAGGGGGGGACGGGGACCCAGACCTACTGGGAATCGCTGGCAGCTGCTGGCGTGTGCAGAGACCTTGAGATGTCTTCCAGGCTCCTGCAGCTGATGGCGCAGTGTGTGCCATCGGCCCGGCTCCCCACCGCCCGCCT
>VZTU01011091.1:80052-119175 GCA_013400835.1 Zapornia atra
CCCCCCGCTGCCTGTCCCCCCGCCTGCCTGTCCCAGCACCTGCCGCAGTGAACACCTTTCCAGGGGTTTTCCTTGCCGCTTGCTGGCCGCAGCAGCTGGGCAGCCGGCTCCCCCCGAGGGGCCCGTGCAGCTCCAGCCCCGGAGCGGGTGTTGGGGGCACCACATGCTGCCTGTGCAGAGCTGCCCACTCAGGTTTTTTTCAAAGGCAAAACAGTCAAAATGAAGCAAAAAAGGGATTTCCTGAGGGCTGTGAGACCGGGGCACCGCTGGGGTTTGCACAAGGTGGCACCAGCATCACCTTCATCACTACTCCAACGGGCTGTGTCCGTGCCTGGAAACATTCAGGCTGGGCCAGTTTTAATGCCTGGGGACAGCACTGCGTGGGTGACACCCCTGGGTGGGTGAGGGGTGACGCACTGGTGGTGACACCACCCTTACAGGAAGCCCATGGGGATGTAGTGGGTCTGGGGTGGAGGAGTCAATTTAGCCACCATCTCCTTGTGACCTGGGAGCTAAAGGCAGGGGGAGAGCCTTGATCATAGCAACGTGGTGGGATCTGCCAGCCAAAAATTAGCCTGGACCTGCCTCATTTTTGGTAATGAGTCTCTGGAGAAACTCTGCATCCTTTCCTCGGCGTGTTTGGAAGCAGGGATGCAGCAGCCCTGTTTCCATGAGTGTGCCTGTACTGTTTCAGCCTGTGCCTTGTTGTGGGTGCCACGGTGGGTGACCAGCACTTTGGGCTCCCCAGGGAGGGACAGTACCAAGGTTGGATGTGGCTCCGATGCACCCAGCCTTGGGCAGCCCCTGAGCATCCCTCCTCACCATAGGCCCTGTCCCATGCTGAGGGCAGGTTTGGTGAGGCTGGAACCACCCACCAGGATGCACAGTGATACCTGATGTCCCTGGGGAGGTCTTTCACAAGTGGTATATGCAAGAGAGAAACCCAGCCAGGCTCTTGCTGCCCTTGTGAAGGGTCTAGAGGCCGAAGCACCAGCTCCTCCTTCCTGGACCGCTCCCACCTAGGTCTGCTGTCCCAGCTCTGGGGCTTGGGATGTGCTCTGGGGGAAGATGCCCCGCACTAACCTGTGCTCTCCATCCCCCTTTGCAGCCCACGCCAAGGGGCCAGCCCCCAGCCCCGAGCCTGCCGAGCCCCCGGGTGCCATCACGCTGCCTGTGAGCTACCGCCTGTCGAACACCCGCCTGGCCTTCTTCCTCAAGGAGGTGGGAGCGGGCCCGGCGGGCAATGGCAGCGCCCCGCTGCAACGTGCAGAGCCCTTCGTTGTCTTCCAGACCAAGGAGCTGCCTGTCCTAAACGTCACCCTGGGGCCCTTCAGCACGGGACTGGTGCTGCCCAAGGAGCAGCTGCAGCCCTCCAGCACCCTGGAGGTCCCCGACCGCCTCACTGTCAACTGGAAGGTGCGCGCCTTCATCATCCAGCCGCGCCTGGTGGCGAGCCAGCCCGTGGTCCAAGTGCTCTTCTACGTAGCCGGCCGGGATTGGGATGACTTTGACGTCACGGACCGGCTGCCCTGCGTGCGGCTGCACGCCTTCCGCGACGCCCGGGAGATCAAGAGCTCCTGCCGCCTGCGGGGCAGCCTGGCCACGTGCCTGGTGCAGGCAGAGCTGCCCCACGCCTGGTTCGGGCCCCCGGCTGTGCCCCTGGGCAGGCGGAAGAGCCCTGAGAGCCTGGAGGTGCCGGGCGAGAGCCAGCAAGCCGAGCTGTACTACACCCTGCACGCCCCCGACGGGGCCGGCCAGTGCCTTGGGGAGTCGCTGCCCCGGCGTGGGGCGGGGGGCGCCAGGACCGAGGGTCCCACGCAGCACCCGCTGCTGCGCATCGGCAGCGTCAGCCTCCTGCAGCCCATCCCCGGGCAGCCCATGCAGGAGCATCGCCTGGATGGCAACGTCTTCATCCGCCTGCCCGACAAGCCCCTCAAGCCAGGCGAGGTGCTGAGCATCCTCCTCTACCTGATGTCCAACTCCACGGTGGAGCACTTCACACTCAGGTACGGTCCCTGGGCTGCCTGTTCCTGAGGATGGGGGAGCAAGCTGTGGCTGCATCCCTTTGAAGGGTAGTGACAAGTGTCTCTGGCTGCTGGACCAGCGGCCAGCCCCTGGCATGGGGACCATGGCACTTGAGGCTCTCGTGTCCTTCCTCTGGGGGTGTCCAGCCCCACAGAGGTGTCACTGTCCTGGAGAGGCAGCACTGGAGCTGGGAGACCAAACCCCTGCCAGAGGGGTGATGTGGGGGGACAGAGCCCTATGAGAAAGAGGGGCTGGGGCATACTCAGCCCTGTGTCTGTGACTGCCAGCCCGGGTTATGGTTCTGACAGGCTAGAGGGATCGGGGGCAAAACAATACCCCTGCATCCATAGTGGGGTGCCTGGGATAAGGGTCTGGCCCTGACTGTCGCTCTCTGCAGGGTGAAGGCAAAGAAAGGCGTCAACCTGCTCAGCACCAAGTCGAGGAGTGGGCAGTGGCTGGTGAGCTCGGAGCTCCTGACGGGTGGCAAGCACTCCACGGCCACCGTCGATGTGGCCAGGGTGGATAGCACCGGACCCAGGTAAGGGACCCCCCCTTTTGCCCCATCCCCCAGCACCAGGGGGAGTGAGGAAATTGCTGGGGTTTGGCCCAAAGTGGCTCTCCCTTTGCCCCTACCCAGGATGTCTGGTTGGCTGCAGTGCTGCATGAGTGCTGGCAGGGGAAACTGAGGCACAATAGCACACAGCCCAGACTGTGGGACTTGAAGGCACCAAAGGGGGCTGAGCAACTTTGGCATCAAACACTCAGTCCAGCTGAGGCTGGGGCAGGTCCTGCACTGAGGCAGGAAGGGATGGAATTTTCTGTGTGGGTTTAACCTCGTCTGGCACCGTGCAGCTGCTGCAGGGCAGGGGAGGGTGAGGTCTGTGGGCCGGGGGGGGGCAGGCAGGCAGCTGCCTGGTGGCTGCACGAGGAGCTGTGTTCAGGTGGGGTCTGCTCGGTGGGCAACACAGGGGACTAAGTTGGGGCTCAAGCAGTGTGCTCTGCGTGATCAGTGCAGCTGCATCCCTGGATCTGGGCTGGGATTGCCTGGCTGTGTCAGGTGCCAGTGGGCACCTGTGGGGAAGTGTCCCCAGGGCCACAACCCCCAACCCATCCTCTTGCACAGTCACCCCAGCACCCCGGCATGCAGCTGCCAGACCTGCCAGCAGACAGATCCTCTCCTCTCCCCCTTCTCCTAGTCTGCTGCCGCGGCTTCAAATCAGCCTGGAAAGGTTGGAGACGGAGGATGAATTTAAAGTGATTACAATCACCTCCGAGACAAACAACCCCATCAAATATTAACGGAATGGAAACTATGAATGACTCAAAGCTGTGTTGCCCTCCAGGCTGTGCAGCCGGAGGAGTTGGCTTTGCCTGGGCTCTGAGGGCTTTTGGCAGCACCAGTTGTGCAGGGAGGGGGCAAGGGCTCTGAGTGCTGGGGTGATCGTGGCTCGTTTTGGATGTTTTGCACCCCAGCATCTGCATCGTCAGTTCTCCTGGTGTGGGCAGCCCAGGTCCTGTCTCTGCTGAGGCTGAGAGCAGCCGATGCTTAAGGAAGGGGGAAAGTGGTGGCTGGTCCCTGTCAGGGTTCTTTGGATAACCAGGGGCACCCCATGGTGAGGAGTCCCAGCACTAAACCACCTCTGGCATGAAGCCACAGCTCTTGTTCGCCTTGGAACCTGGCCATTCCCAGCTGTATTTAATACTTCTGTGTTGGGAGAGGCAGTGAGCAGCCAGAACCCTTCTTCAGCCCAGGTGGCCTTTGGCAATTCCCCTTGCACCCCCATAGCTCCCTTGGGTGCACAGAGTCTCAGCAGGACCCCACTAGCCCTTGTGCATCAGCTCCCTGCCACGGGAGCACAGGGTCTGGAGCAGCCCTGGCTTCTTGGTCTCCTCTTTCTCTGCTCCCTTTCACTCATTAGATATTTAGCAGAGGGAAATACAGCTGTATCTTGCATCCCCAGTGCAATGGGACCTTCTTGAAGGCTCATCAAGAAGTGCAAGGCCAGTCCCAGTTTCTCACTCCCCTGGGATTTCACTTTTCCTCCTCCTTCCTTTTGCTGTGCCTGTGGTTCACAGGGGGTCCCCTGGGAATGCTCTGGTTTGGGGAGCACTGCAGAAGTTTGGCTTGTGGGGTTTGAACCCTGAATCCCCAAGGGATTTGCAGGTTGGGCCCAGAGATTGGCGGGCAGGATGGTGTCTGGGGAGCGTTGTCCCATCTGGTGTCTACACTCGAACTGCTTCTCCTGTCCTCGGTGTCTCCATGTGGTTTTGATGGGAAGGGCTGTAAAACCAACATCTTGGGCTGGGCTTTTGTATAGGGGCTTCTTTGCTGTCCGTGAGTGTGCTGCCCCCCTGGGTGCAGGGCACTTGGGGTTTGACCTGTGGGAGATGAGTGTGCAGGCAGGAGGAGCTGGGGCCGGTAAATCCAGCCGTACTGCTGGGAAGATGGAGCTGAGGAGATGAGGACAGCATCTGCAGCCACTGGAAGTCCCCTTGGACCATGGCCACGTGCTTGCCCTGTGATAATATATCACCTGCAGCCTTGGGAGAGCACCTGCTTCAGCTGCCAAGGTTTTTCCCACTGGGGAGAGGCAATTCCCCTCAAGTGAAATACATTTCTCTCTCCCACTGGGGAGATTCCCATGGGAATCTGCAGGTTCCCATTGGAGCAGCCCCTGGCAGGCAAGGGGACAGGACCACCATGTTTGGGAGCAAGCACAGTAGTGGCACCCACAGCACAGTTTCACCAATAGGCACGGGTACCCCAGGAAGGGACCTGCTGGGGATGCTGAGCATCACCAGAGGGGACCACTGATCCCGGGGTGTCTGCAGAACCCAGGGTGCCCAACTCACCGCGTCCCCCCCCGTCCCTCTGCCTAGGGATGGGGACTCCTCCTCTGAGATCATGCAGCTGGATTTCGAGATGGAGAACTTCACCAGCCAGTCGGTGACACGCCGTATCATGTGGCACATCGACTACCGGGGCCGCAACCCCCCGCCCGACCTGGAGAAGGTGGTGACAGAGCTGACGGTCATCCAGAGGGATATCCGGGCCATTGTGCCCCTGGCCATGGTGAGCAGGTTCCCCACCTTCTGCTCAGCTTACCTGGTTTGATGTTGGGGATGGGTTGGGTCCCCCAAGGGATCTCCCACCAACCCCATAGCACCTATAGCCCATACATTCCACTCACAGGCCCTCTCTGCCCCAGGGCTGGAGAAGGAGAGAGGACAGCCAGAATCTGGCCCTGGGGGCGCAGGATGCCCTCTAACATGATGGTCCCCTTTGTGCCCCATCCCCAGGACACGGAAATCATCAACACAGCCATCCTGACGGGGCGCACGGTGGCCATCCCTGTGAAGGTCATCGCCATCGAGCTGAGCGGTGTCATCGTGGATGTCTCAGCTATGGTCGAGTGCAAGTCCAACAATGAAGACATCATCAAGGTGGGTGGCCCTAGTGAGGGGCTGAGCTTCCCCCGGGGTGCCGGTCCCAATAGCGGTGCGGGCTGGGGCTGCTGGCTGAGCTGATGTGCTGCAGAAGCCCACCCCATCCTGAGCACCATCCCCCTCAGTAGCTTCGGTCCACATGTGCCTCTCCCTGGGATCTGTCAGGAGAAGGATGAGGCACTCTGTCACTGTCCCCAGAGAGGCTGTGGGATGTTCCAGCACTGCACCAGGCAGCAGAAATAACTACGGGTTATCATGGTACTTAGTGCTGATAAGGTGAAATATTGTCACCTCACGGTGTAAGCTGCACATTTCCATCAGCATCTTCCCTTGTACCTCTGGGTGACATTTATCTCCTGTTCAGATCAGATGCTGGGCAGAGCTCAGGCTGTGGGCTGGCTCCAGTTGAGGGGTGGGGGGACGAGCTGAGCAGCTGGGACAATGGAGGGAAGAGGGGGCCTGAGGGAGAGGAGCAAGATCCCAGCAAGGTGAATGCAACAGGCTTGCTGTTGCAGCAGCAGCAGTTGCCCGTGCATCCACCCCAGCCACTGAGGCAGCAACTGGTCCTCAAATTTAGCCATGATTTTCCCATCACCAGAGCCATTCATCCATAGACAGCTTTCTATGGCTGTATGCATCCACCTGTCATACAGTCACATGTCAGGAGTTGGAAGGGACCTCGAAAGCTCATCCAGCACAACCCCCCTGCCAGAGCAGCGTCACCCAGACCAAATCACACAGGAGATCCATCTGCCCCTATTATTCTATCACCATTTCCCTCCATCCACCCCTAGATATCATTACCTTCTCCCAAACACCTCCCACCCCTCCCTCCCTGCACACACCTTGCCAGCCTATGCTCTCCGTGTGCCCCCTGCATCGGGCAGATGGGGGGAGCCATGCTGGGGGCTGGGGCTCTCCCATGCCCCCCAGCCAGCCACTGGCTCCTCTCCCAGCCGAGCCAGGGGTGACGAGTGAAACTCCAGCCCTGCTGCCCTGTGCCCTGTCCCCCTTGGGACTTGCAGTCCCTGGGGGTCTGTGGGTGGGTGACAGCCAGTATCACAAACTGTTTACCCAAGTTCCTGACTAAAACTCCTCTCTCTGTGGGATTTACAGCACCGGGTCTAATTTATGGAGACTGGTCCTCCGCAGCGTGATAAAACACTGGAGCAATAATACACTTCAGGATGGACTCCAAGACACTTAAACTGTTTAATGTGCTGCCTTTCTACTCATAAATCTATTTACACGCTGTCCCCAGACCTGGGGGAAGCAGACACATGCACACAAGCTGGGATGAATAATGCATGGAGCAGCCCTCCGGCCCCGGTTCACCTCCCGCCCGCATCCCGGTCGCTGCTCCAAGCCCTGTGCAATTTCTTGCAGAGTTATTTGGTGTTTGTGCTGGAGCTTCGTTTCTGAGGGAGCTCTCAGTTACCTGCTGAGATTGGGGAGTATGATTATGGTGTCAGGGCTATAAACCTGTTACATAAATCAAGGCTTACAAAGTGGGATGCGCTATCTGTTACTGTAAATAATTGAAGGTGAAGGAGGGCTGGGGAGCTGCTTCTCCCCATGCTGCCTGGGGCTGGATGGTGCTTGATCTCCTGTGTAACAGGGAGGGAGGCTGGGAAGGTGCTAGTGCCAGGGGGGAGAGCATGGGTGTGAGTCGACCCCTTCGTCCCCTTCTGTGGTGACACAGGGCACCGTGCTCAGCCCAGAGAGGAGCTGGTAGCTCAAGGCAGCATACACAGAATCCCACTTCCCTGCCTGCAGCGTGGCCTCAGGGCTGCATGCGTGTGGGGAGGGGAAGGGCCACCTCTGCCATCAGTCATCTGTGAAATGCTCAATGTCACCTGCTGTGTGAACCTTTCTTAGGAGCCCCCCATCCACGCCTGACCATCCACCTAGCAGGGGCAAGTCAGCTCAGTGGGGCTGAGGACGCTGGTCACCCACAGCCACCACTGGGACCCCTGCCTGGCCAACATGGGGTCCCACCATCTGTGGTGGCTCTTCCCTGTCCTGAGGGTCTGGAAAAGATGTGTCCTCTTGATCCCATGCTTGAGGCTGTGCCAAGAGGGGAGTTCCTGGCCGCAGAAGCAGAGCTGGTGGCGCCTTGGCTGGCAGCCCAGGCAGACCTCAGCCTCCTGCTTCCCAGAGCCTTGCTGCAGATCCGGGAATTTTCTCTGAACAAGCATGCACTTCATTTAAAAGCTAATCTGCAGTCACTCCATCATCAGGACAGGCCTGATGTGCTGGGAGTTTTTGTTGTCATAGTTCCCCCCCCCCCCTTCCAGTTGCAAAGCAAGTGGTCCCCAGAAGAAGACGCTGGGGGGATTTATTAGTAAGGTAATGCAAGCAGCAGCCCATCATATTTATTGTGATGAATGGCACAATATCCAGAGCAATCCATTGCTGGAGGATTTGCCCAGGAGCTCATCTTTATTCAGACACCGCCCCACCAGAGATGAGATTGTCTTTTCAGATGTGCTGAGCTGGTGTCTCTGATACAAGGATGAAGAACAAACCCTCCTGCATTGCACTTCCCTCCTGGCCCCCAGCAGCAGGGACCTCCCGATGAGCCCAGGGCCTGAGCTCTGCCTCCTCCACCGGTCCCATGGACCACGGGCACCTTGCGCTGGGCTCCTGCAGCCCAACCATGAGCTCTGGTAGCAGTCAGGCCCTGCTTGTGGGCTTGGAAATAGAAAGCTCCTGCAGCTGAATGACCACAGGCGCCCAAAGATAAGGTGGGGAGATGCTCTCAGCTCGGCTGTCAGCTACAGGACTCAACCCCTTGTCACCCATCGGAGAACCCACATGGGACAGCAGTTGGGAAGCTTTTCTGTGCTGTTGAGACACTTGGTACACCCGAGAGAGCGACTGTGCTGCTTGCTGAGCAAACAGGTTTTATCTTTCCCCAGCAGCAAACAGCTCTGATGCAATTCCTGATGCTGTGGTGGGGGAAGGGAGGGAGGGGGGGCATGGTGNGAGAAGGTGCTGTTGACTCTGATGGCCTAAGCTGAAGCAGAGGTGATGCTGCGGTGGCATCCTCTTAGCTCCTTAATTGGCTCAGATTGGTTGGTAATAAGTGGCCCCTGCAGAATGTGTTTGTTCTATAGCAAATTTAACTATGGGCATTTGCATAAATTGGAATTAAAAAGGAGAACAAGAGAGATGGACTGAGGATTCAGATGGGCTCTGGGAAGCTCTTCGGGGGTTAGCAGGAGGGATGGGGACAAGGCGCTGGTGGGTACATGCACAGAGGCACAAAGCTGGTTCCTGCTCACTGCTGGTGCCCTCTGGGCAAGAGGGGAGGAGATTTTGGGGAAAAATGTTGAGGATGAGCAATTTACAACCTGTGTGAAGTACCCGTGGTGCTGCCAGCTGGAGCGCAGTAACGGGGTGTGCTTCAGGGAGGGGACCAAGGAAGCTGAAGCACCAAATGAAGGTGCCTGTGAGGGCTGACAGAGGAGCTAGATCAGGGGAAAGGCATGTTATGGCCATGTGTGTGGGTCCACACCTCTGAGGAGGCACCTCAGGGGGGTCGGGGGGCATCCCCATTCCTGGGCTGCCTTTAACCCGGTACGTGCTGAGTGATACTCTGTCCTCTGGCATGTCTGTGAGGACACCACTGCAACCCCCCATTCTCCTTCTCCCCCAGGTCTCCAGCAGCTGTGACTATGTCTTTGTCAGTGGGAAGGAGTCGCAGGGCTCCATGAGCGCCCGGGTCACCTTCACCTACGAGCACCTGTCTGCCCCGCTGGAGATGACGGTGTGGGTGCCCAAGCTGCCCCTGCACATCGAGCTCTCGGACACCCGGCTCAGCCAAGTGAAGGGTTGGAGGGTGCCCATCCTGCCGGACAGGAGGTGGGTGGTGTGCAGCTGCTGTGCTTGGGGTCTGTCCAGCCTGGAGAAGGCAATGTGGAGGTGGTAGTGGTCTAATTGCCTTGTTCAGTTGTTCAGGGGGTTTTGAAGATGATGGAGCCAGAGTCATCTCAGGGCTCCTTGTAAACAGGTGAGAGATCATGAACACGGGTCGCACCTTTGTATGGAAGGAGGAGATTTTCACAATGAGGTTGGTTGGTGAAACGCTGGAGCTGGTGGGGAACATCCATCCTTGGCAATGGTTAAAACTTCCACGGGTGAGGCCAAGAGCTGCTAAGCTCCAAAGTTAGCACTGCTTTGAGGTTTAGAGACCTCCAGGTGTCAATCCCAACCTGAGTTACCTTGCCCTCTCAGTTGGTTAAGGGGCAGCAATGCTGGTGACCCTGTTACCACGTGCTGCTAAAGCCCTCAGAGACCTCTGGGGCAACAGGAATCTTTTGGTGACCTTGCATTTCTCCCTGCCTGGTCACCCCTCCCCTTGTCTGTGGGGTTGAAGAGTCGTGGCAGCAGAGAGCTTGGTAGCACTGTCCACCCACTGCCCCATCCCGCAGGTTGGTGCGGGATAGCGAGCATGAGGAGGATGAAGAGGAGAGGAAGCAGAGCAGGGGCTGTGCCCTGCAGTACCAGCACGCCACGCTGCAGGTCTTCACCCAGTTCCACACCACGGCAGCGGAGGGCACAGGGCAGGTGGTCACCATGCTGGGGCCCGACTGGCTGGTGGAAGTCACCGACCTGGTCAGCGACTTCATGCACGTGGATGACCCACGGGTGGCCCACATGGTGGACAGCTTCACGCTGGCTGGGAGGGAGCCCGGGACAACGCTCTTCAAGGTATCCCCCAGCCACCTTTCCCCATCTGTGCCAGCTCGGCCGGGGGTGGCAGGTGGTGACGGGCACCCTTCCTCCCCACAGGTCGTGTCCCCGCTTATGGAGGTGGTGCTGGGGGAGACGCTGGTGACCGTGGCGGAGGAGAAAGTCAGCATCACGGACCTGAAGGCCCAGGTGGTCTCCAGCCTCTCGCTGTCCCTCCACCCCAGCCCTGGCAATAGCCACACCATCATTGCCCGGACATCTGTGCAGCAGACCCTCAGCTTTTTCAAGCAGGTGAGGCCAGGGGGATGCATGTGGGCGTGGGAGAGCTTGGTGAGGGACTTGGGGTGGGGTGAGGGCTCTGTCTGCAAACACCATCTCCCACATCCTGCCCACAATCATTCGAGGCACCCACAGCAGCTGCTGTCTTCCAGAAACCCTGGTGACCCTCAAAGCACACCAGAAACCTTTATGCACGCCCCTGAACCAGCCATGCCCGGCCTGGGGACAGGAGACAGCCATGGGGACAAAGGGGTCTGGAAGAAGTCTATACAGTTCCCATCCCAGCTCTGGGAACCACGTCTGGCACCTCGGGCTGGGGTTTGGGGTGAGCCTGGGCAAGCATGGGGAACGTGGAGGGATGGACAGGCAACAGGGCAAAACTAGCTGGTGGTCGGAAGGAGCAGGATGGAGGGGTAAAGGGTGGCTGGAGAGAAGGATGCAGAGCAGGAGGGATGAGTGGATGGATGCAGGTGGGACTGGCATCGTGCTGGGCAACCGGTGCCTGTGTTGGTCCCACAGGAAGCGCTCCTGAGCCTGTGGATTTCCTACAGCGATGGCACCACGGCCCCACTCTCCCTCTACGACCCCAAGGACTACAACCTGGTGGTGAGCAGCCTGGATGAGAAGGTGGTCTCAGTGACCCAGGACCGGGCTTTCCCCTTGGTGGTGGCAGAGAGTGAAGGCGCAGGGGATCTGCTGCGGGCCGAGCTGGTCATCTGCGAGAGCTGCCAGAAGACCAAGCGCAAGAGCGTGCTCTTCACGGCCCTGGCCAGCGTGCGGGTCCACTTTGGGTCTGAGGAGGACCCAACCTATGACTATGATCACGTGCCCAGCAAGCCGGGGCTGGCGGAGACGGGGGCGAGCACCACCCTGCGGGCAGAGGTGGAGAGGAGAGCGGAGCCAAGCGAGGACAGCAGGATGTCCAGTGCATCTCACCCCACCGAGGACTTCCCCACCATCCCCACTGGCTTCATCCAGGTGACCAGGGGGCTGACGGACCTAGAGATAGGCATGTACGCCCTCCTGGGCGTCTTCTGCCTGGCCATCTTGGTCTTTCTCATCAACTGCATTGTCTTTGTGCTGAAGTACCGGCACAAACGCATCCCACCTGAAGGCCAGACCAACATGGACCATTCCCACCACTGGGTCTTCTTGGGCAATGGGCAGCCTTTGCGGGCTCACAATGACCTTTCCCCCCAGCCTGAGAGCCCTGGGAACCCCCTGGAAAATGTCCAGACCTGCTGCCACGGGGACCACCACAGCAGCGGCAGCTCGCAGACGAGCGTGCAGAGCCAGGTCCATGGCCGTGGGGATGGTTCCTCAGGGGGTTCCACCCGGGACCAGAGCGAGGACCCCCTCAACTCACCCACCTCCAAACGGAAGCGGGTGAAGTTCACCACCTTTGCCACACTGCCCTCTGACGAGCTGGCCTACAACTCCATCCCCATTGCCGATGAGGAGGACTTGGAGTGGGTCTGCCAGGACATGGGGCTGCAAGACCCCGAAGAACTTCACAACTACATCCGCAGGATCAAAGAGATCGCTTAGCACAGGGGCAGAGGGGCTGGGGCGGTAGGGAGGGAGGGGGCTGCCATGTCACGCCGTGCCATGCCACGCCATACCATGCCACACCACGCTGGCTGCTTCCCTGGGGCTGGAGACCCAAATCTGGCACTCTCTTGCGTGATCCCTCTTCCGCACATCTCACGTCCTCCTCACCCCTTGGAAGGCACCCTTTTATTTCCTTGCCCTTTCCCGGCTGGTTCTCCCAGGGGAGGCAGCCGCGCACGTGCAGCCCCCAACCCACTGGCCTGTGGCAAGGGGGCAGCAAGGGAGGCAAACGGGGGGCAGAGAGGGACGGGGTCAAAGCCTCGGAGGATGTGCGTGGGGTGGGATGATCCTGCGGGTTCCTGCTGTGCAGGGGGTGGAAGAGGGGAGATGTCCCGTGTCCCCCCCCAGGATCCCGGTGGGGCGGTGGCAGGTGGGGGCTTCCCCAGGGCACCCCCCCCACTGCCTTTGCTGCACTTGGTTGCACAATTTCAGAAGTGAGTGCTGGTTCAGGGATTTGCTGCCCCAAGGCTGGTGGGGTGTTGGGGGCTCTCCAGCTGTGCTGCCTCACACTGCTGGTGATGCCGGATGAGGCAGGAGGGGAGGGCAGCTGCCGGAGGGCTGGAGCCCCATAGCCATGGGCCTGGAGCACTGCTGCCCCCATCACCTGCTATGTCCCAGCCCCAGAGGGAGCCCAGCTCACTCTGTTCCCTTCAGCGTGGGCCCTGGGGTATGCTGACAGTAGCCGCTGCCACGCTGGCATCCCGGGGGGGCTGCAGGTGGCTGTCTCTGCCCTACCTCGTGCTGCCTGGGAAGGGTGGTGGTCCCCAGGCAGGGGCACTCAGGGGCTGGCCAGCAAGCTGGCTGCCTGGGAGCTCTCCTGCCCCTGCCCCTCCCTCCGTTTCCAGCCATGGGGCCAGCGTTGAGCCCTCTCCACCCAATAGTCCTGCTGGCAGCTCTGGGGCCAGCCCCTGGATTCTGTCCCATGCTGGGACATGGCTCTGGGACTGGGAGGTGCTGTGGGAGCTTCCCGCTGCCGTGGGGGATGCAAGCCTGGGTGAGGACACCCACAACCATACCTGGCCTGACTCCCAGTGCCAGCCCAGCAGGGATGCCCAGAGCCAGGCTCAGCCTCCGTGGTGCCTTCTGACCGCCATAACCCAATGCCTGCCTGGTCGCTCTGTGCTGGTGGCAGCTCCCAACCCCCCTGGCTCACCCGAGAGGCTCCCCCAGCCCGGGGCCACCCCATCTCCCCGATGCATCCTCAGCCAGGTTAAACCTGGGTACCAGGACTGGTGTCCTGGGGGTTCCCAGGCTGTGCAGTCATATCTGTGGGCACGGAGCGCGTGGGGATGGGACCCCCCTGGCACTCCCTGGTGCAGGGGGAGGCTGAGGCTGGCAGTGGATTATTTCTGGATTGAAAGTTACCCACCACTGTGTCTCTCTTTTTTTTTTTTTTTCTTTCTTAAATAAAAGACCAGAAAAAAACGAACAAAAACCGAAACGAAGCCAAAAGCAAACCGTGCTGGAGCACTGTGATGAGCTGCATCTCTGCTGTGCTACCCAGGACAGGTGCCCCCAGCGCTGTGGGGATCGGACCCGGTGGGCACAGGGTCTGCTGGGGAGGACACGCCGCCACGGTCCTGGGCGCAGGGCTCAGCTTTGATCCCCACCTAAGCTCTGAGCGCTTTGGGGTCAAAGGTGTGGATTTAGGAGTTCCCACCCCGTCCATCCCCCTCCAAAAGCCTCCCCTCTTAGGCAGCCTGGTCCAAGCCCAGCGGTCAGGAGCCATGCGGTGCTGCAGCCCCATCCTCACTGGCTCCCATGCCTCAGTTTCCCTGGCAGGCAGGCAGCAGCCTGTGCTCGTGTGGGGGGGTTTGAAAGCTTCTTTTAAGAGTTTATCACATTCGAGGTATGAACATTTCTCTCCTGAGCAGCCTTAAACCTTACCTGATAGCTCTATGCTGATTTTATATATACATATATAGAGAGAGAGGGGAATTGAGATGTGCTCAAAGGGCAGGCAGCTGGTGCAGTTGGGCTTCACCGTGCCCTGTTATCTGAAGGACACAGGTCTGGCTGAACCAGCCCCCGAGCCGACAGCGGCCCCGAGCAGTAACAGGAATCCAGCCGCCTGCCCTGCCTGAGACTGCCAACCCTCCTGGTCAATTAACACACATGAATATCTGTCTGGGGAAAAAAGAAATCAAACAGGGAAGAACAGGAGGGGGAAAGGTAAGAGAGTCTGTAATAAAATGTGATCCTTGTGATAAGACGCGGCAGCGCCCGAGTCCTGGTCCGTGAGCGTGTCCCGGGGCTGGGAAGGTGGAGGTGGGGGGTGGGGGCACAGACCCTCGTGTCAAGGATGAGGTGGCTTGGCCAGGCTCAGCGTGGGGTGTCCCCGTGGCTGAGCTGCCACCCGCCCCCACCCCACCTCTCGGGCTGCTTTCTGCCCCCCCAGCAGCAGCGCTGGCTGCTCCCCCAGCGCTCGGCGGGTGGTGCCGGGTCCAGGCTCTGGCACCAAGCATCAGCAGCGGTTTTCCAGCCCATCGCTTCCCATCCCGGCTGACGGCGCTGGCGCAGGGCTGCGGGAGCCCCGGGGCGGCAGCGCCCTGCACGGCCCGGGGGAGCCCCGGCTGTTTGCGGGGGCCCAGGCACCCCCCAGCTCACATCCTGCCAGGGGCTCTGGCCAGCCGGGTGCTTCGCCCCGCAGCACCCCCGGCTCCCGCAGCCGCCGGGCGCGGGGCAGTGGGGCAGGAGGGGCCGTGCAGGGTGCCTTTGCTTTTGACAGGCGAGAGCAAACCCTTCTATATGGCCACACAGCTGCCTAGTTCCTGACCCGTGAATATGGATATATTTATACTTCATACATATGTATATATTTATACTTGATACATATGTATATATATGCATACACAACTCGTGTGTGCATATATAGTGATATATTTTTACATATATATATAAATATCAGTGTGGATGTGTGTGGTTCCTGTACGGATTGATGCCGAAGGTGTGAGGCTGCATGTGTGCACATCCATCCAGCTGGAAACACACACACGTGCCCCTGAGCATCTCCCCAGCCTCAAAGCCCACCCCAAGCAGTAGGGGCAGGGGAGGGAAGCAGCTTGCCAGCAATTTCTTTGGGCTCCTGATGCCCCTGAAGCCTGTTGGTGAACGCACTGGTAGGCAGAGGGCAGAAGGCTGGGGCCAACCCAAGGAAAATGGGAATGCTGTGAAGGCTCTGGTGGGGTCTGGCCGTGCCTGGTCCCTTCCCCAGCTGATCCTCTTCATTCCTCCTGCGATCCTGGTATGATCAGCAGTTGTAAATGCTGCAGTTTAAGCTGCACCCTTTGGCCTGGGGCTGGGGGGCATTCACTGGGACACCACATACCTGCAACCCCAGCACCCAGCTGGTCCGAAACCAGCACCTTCTCCCCCCTCCCACTGCTTCAGGAAATGCCACCCCCACCCCCCAACAGCCACATCTCACTGAAGGAAAAAGAAAGAGGAAAAATAATTAAAAAGAAGGCTCTATTCCCGCTCCCCTGGGCTGCCCTCTGTTTATTCTCTGCTGCCTCTTCCCTGTTCAGCGTTTTACTATCTGCTCCCAGCAGGCAGGGACAAATTTGCATTTTAATGCTGCGTTGTGAGGCTGCACAAACCACCTGTGAGGAGGAGGCAGAGCTGGGGAGCAGCACCCCAGCACCCCCATGGATGCTCGGCCCCACCCCAATCCTGCCACCTTCCCCAGAACATAACACTCCCCTTAAATAACAGTATGCTCCTGAAGAAAAATAAAATCATACTTGAAGCATCCATCCAATCCCTTCATACAGCAGAGGCCGAGCAGAGCGAGGGGGAAATGTAAGACTTTCCTCCACTGAGGTCAGCCCCAGCCAAGCCCTATTCCCCCCTCCCTTTCCCATCCATCCATCCATCCATCCATCCATCCATCCATCCATCCATCCATCTCCCTCCCTGGCTTCCCCAGTGTTTCCTCATGCCTTGGGTTTTCTCTCGGCCAGGAATGGCTCTCAGGACACCTCTTCCCCAGTCCCCCCCCAGCACCTGTTGAGCTTGTCTTGACAGGCCTCCAGCCACATCCCCTCCATGTGGGGGGGTGGGACGACAGTTCCCATCACAGAATCACAGCTTCACAGAGCTGTCGGGGTTGGGAGGGACCCCCAGAGCCCATGGGGTGCAACCCCCTGCCAAAGCAGGGTCCCCAGGACAGGGCACACAGGGCGGTGTCCAGACGGGGCTGGAATCTCTCCAGAGAAGGAGACTCCACACCCCCTGGGCAGCCTGGCCCAGGGCTCCCTCACCCTCACTGGGGAAAAGTTCTTCCCCATATTGGGGGGGAACTCCCTGTGCTCCAACCTGAGGCCATCGCCCCTTGTCCTGTCCCCACAGACCATCTCCTGTGATGGGACAAGGACAGGGACCACAGAACCCAAGGGGCTGTGGAGCATCCGCTGCGTTTCCATCCCTGCTCTCGACCCAGGATGCTGCCTCCACCACCGTGGAGCTGCCCCGCATCACAGGGCATGGAGGGATATTCCCAGCAGCAGGAGAGATTTATTTCCCAGGAATACAGGTGATAACAAGAGCTTCTCTGCAGCCATGGCCGTGGGAAGTTTAATTAAGGCAGGACCGGTGTGCTGCCCCCGCCCTCCCCCCTCACTGTTGACATTAACCAGGCACAGCAGCCAGGATAATTACTTTGGTAATTGGATAATTATTTCTGGGGGCTCTCAGTGACTTTTTTCCCTGGCTCAGGAAAAATACCAGACAGGGAAAGAGAAGGACGAGCAGGAGCTGCGGATGGGCTTCCCCAGTGGCTCCAGGGAGTAGGAATAGGAGAGTCCATCAGGTCTCAAACCTTTTGGGGCTCCTCCTCTGTGCCAGGACGCCGGTCCCCTCCTGCCAACTGTGTGTCCCTCTGTGCTGCCAAAGTTTCCCCCCTGCCAAGGGCTGCCCATGCAGGAGAGGAGCATGCTGCAGAGCCCTGAAACACTCGGGGGCACCAGGCGGTCTCCACAAGGGTTTAGGACCCTGCTATTCCTATCATTTTCTAGGAATTTCCCAGCACTTTCCAGGGATGTTGGTACTAGAGCCCACTGGGGAGGTTTTCAGGGTTGCTGGGAAGTTTTGCTGCTCTCCAGGGCTCTCCTTGGCTTGCTGGGATCTCCCAGTACCTTTCTGGGGTTTCTCTGCCCTTTCCAAGAACTTCCACTAGCTTCTCCTAAACTCCTGGGTCCAGAGCTGTTTTCCAACCCCTTGGCTGCAGAACTTAGATAACAGTTTCAGTGAATCAAAAGCTGTGTCAGTAGAGTTTCAAAAACACCACAGCATCTGGGCCACCATGGGAAAAGAGGGTGTGATTTTTTTCAAGGAGTGCCTCAGTTTCCCCAGCTGTCTGCGTCCCCAAGCACCCGCCACCTCTTGAAGGCTGTGGTGAGCAGTAGTGGGATGCTCTGCCTCAGCTGACATCATGCAATTGCTGCATGTCCAGAAATTCCCCATAAATAAAATCAAAGCACCCTTGGGTGGTGGGGGGATGGAGTTCACGGATGGAGCCATGTGAGCAGTGGTGGGGGGCTCTTTCGTGGCTGGGCCCCACAGCCCCACACTCAGTGGTGCTCCCAGAGGATGCAGCTTCTCCCCAAACCTGCTCTGGGTTTTTATTCAAGTGCCTCAGTAAATACAGGATGGAGATGGCATTAGGGGAGGCAGATCCCCTTTAACCACTGCTGCATTTTAAACAAGCTGCTCTGCTTCCCGTAAGGGAACGGGCTCGTTTCCAGTTCCCCGACTGGGCACTGATGGGAATAGGCTCCTGCAGTTTGCTCCTGCCCTGCCAGTGGGACCCTGCCCGGGGCAGGGCTGGCAGGGTGACCCAGGGCTTGTCCTCCTGGGGGTCTGACTCCAGCTGATGCCGTGGGCACTGCTGGCACAGCTGGGTGGGACCACCAAGGCCAGTGTGCCACGTCCCCAGTCCAACCCAGCAAAGCAGGCTGCCTTGGCACTGGGGTAAGGGGCTGGAACAGGCTGCCCAGAGAGGGGGTGGGTGCCCCATCCCTGGGGGTGTTCAAGGCCAGGTTGGATGGGGCCCTAGGCAACCTTGTGTAGCTCCAGGCCTGAGGTTGGTGGCCCTGCCTGTGGCAGGGGGTTGGAGCTCTGTGACCCTTGGGGTCCCTCCCAGCCCAGCCCAGTCTGTGACTGTATGGAGCAGATGGAGGAGCGCTCCCCCATGGTGGTGGAGGGGGTGGCTCCCCGCAGATGGGTGCAGAGAGAGCCCAGCTGGTGCTGTGCTAAATTCCTGGTGGGTCCCTGCCTGCCTGGCAGAGCCAGCCCAGGGCAGGCAGCAGATGCTGCTGGTGCTCCTGGCAGCATGGCCAGAGAAAGGCCCCGATTCCATTAGTTCAGGGATTTACAGGTCACGAAAGGGCATCTTGCCTGACCCCTGTGGTACGGCTCAGCACCCAATTACCCAGCTGCTGAAGCTCTACATGATGGCCCATTAAAGGGTTTCTCTTGGCCATGGCTGAAAACAAGGCAGCAAGGGCTGGCACCTGGCTGGGGCCCTCCGTCCTCCCGGGGAGGAGGAGAATAACCGCGGTGGGGGGGCGCACCTCCAGGCACTGGGCTCTCGAGGGATATGGGGTCTCTACTCTTTTGGGCCCAAAATGCTGTAAATTTTTGTGGGTTTTTTGTGCCATTCCAGGGAAAACAAAGTCTTTTGGCCATGCAGGAAATAACAGATCCTCATTCCTTGCAGATTAGCTGGTTTATGGCTTTTTTGTTGTTGTCATCCTGTTTTGCCATCAGGAATCTGCTCCACAGGATAGGGACCTTCATGGTGGGAGAAACCAGCTCGGTCTTGAGGGAAAAATGACATAAAGTGGGATGCAACTCGGAAGAACAGACTGGGGAAGGAAACAGCATGTCACGACCCCACAGGACGGGGACAGGACACAGAGCCCCAGTCCTCCAAAACTCCCCTGGGTGGCCCTGGGAAATGGCTTCATCCCTCCGTGCCTCAGTTTGCCTTGGCACTACCATGTCCTTACCCAGCCAGGAACCCTGTGCCTATGCAGGCTCAGGGCTGCCACCTCAGGCGCAGCCTAATTCGCTGCGAAGTGATTAATCACAGCCAATTTTCACACCCCATCTGTCCCCCTCCCTGGATCTACAGGCCCTAACTCTCCTTTGCAAGAGGACAGCCCACCTGAGGGTGAATGAGATCCTTCCTTGGCCCAGACTTCCAGCTCCAGCTTTGTCAGCATTGTTTCCCAGGGAGCTGATGCCCCAGGGTCCCAAGGATGCTTTTGCCCTCCCTGACCTTGCAGGGGGTTCAGGTCTTTTGGCTCCCCATCGAAAGCAGTGGGTGCCCAGCTGGGGCTGTGCAGAGAGTAACTGAAGGCAGCACAGATCGCACTAACGACGGCAAATCCAATTAGCCAAGGGTTAAGCACTCTGCTGATGAAAACCAAGGGTTCAAACTGCTGAGCCAGCAGAAGCTCTGCACCGATCAATGACATGTAAATAATATCACTTGTTCTTGGGACCCCGTTTCTTCCTGCTGCAGCACTGAAATCCATTTTGCCTGGCAGGACTCCCCCATCCCGCCGGCTCTGCAGATGCTATGCCTGCCCACCCTGCAAAGCCCTTGGGTCCCCTCCTCAGCTCGTGCACTCTGCACCTAAAAATCTGGGTTAAATCCCAATAATGGGAGCAAAGGCCCTCTGCTGTGCCCTGGACCATCACACACCAGCCACTGCTGCACCTCCACGGGCTCAGAGGTGCACAGTGCAGGTACAGACCCCAGCTGCCTGTGGGGAGCTCCAGACTTTTTTCTTTCTTATTTTTAGCTCTCCTTCCTGCTTTCCTGCNCAGCAGAATAAAAACAGTAAATGGAGCCAGACAGAGAGGAGAGGTGAAGCAGACAGACTGGTGGCTGCTGGTGGTGCTGGCATGGGATATGGGAGACAGGATCTAGGCAACCCACCTGGAAAGTTGCCGGGGGAAAGCCAAGCAAGGGCTGAGCTTGCAAAGGTCCGAGCGAGCTCCCCTTGGTCCTTTGTCTCGTGGGGTGCAATTGAAATTGAGATCATGCCTTCAGCATCGTGCCTGGGACAGGATCCATGCAGCTGGACTCCTAGACATGGCATGTAACTGTCCCTACAGCAAGCTCCTGCCTGATCTTCCTTGCACAGGGCAGGGAAACTGAGGCACAGGTGTGAGGAGACCCCCTGGGCTCTGCTCCTTAGGCTCCAGTGCCGCGAAGTGGGCTAAGGTCCCTCCCACATGTATGTGTGGGTCCCTGTGCTGGGTCCACATCCTGGCATGTGTTTGAAGACATGGTGTAGACAAGGCCAAGTTCCCACTGAAGCCATTACTCACCCCCTCCAAATGTAATGTCTCGGTGACAATATGCCCAGTCCTCTCAGCACAAACAGCGTATTGGTCGCCACCGAAGAACACGAGTTATCATGTCCTTAAATAGCCATTTTCTTGCTTTTAAGTGCTCAGGTTCTCACAGTGTGTTAGTGTGAGCAGCAATCCTGTCACTTAGCAACCTCCCCAGTTTGGAGGATGTGAAGGGAGGTGGCGATGGGGGATTTTTGTCTGTCTGGAATTTCCAACGGCTCAGTCCCAAAATTCCTGCATGTGTGCTGTGAGGCAGGACAGGAAGGGAGATGCAGGCACACAAAAGACTGTTAGGCACGTCAGTAAGTGGATGTAGGGATGCTCTTCCCTTTGGGTTTTTAATCTCCCCCTTGATTAATGAATTTAATTTACTGCTTTAACAACCATACTTTCCTTAGGACTGCCAAGGCAAGAAGTGACCCTCCCTCAGCACAGGCCAAGTAGACAGAGATGCAGTGGATGAAGGGATGGACAGATGAGCTTTCTGTATGCTTGGTGCTGCTCAGTGTCCCACCTGGAAGAAAACACATCACTTTGGTGGACATCTTTCAGGGATGGGATGAAAGGAGATCTACAAAATGACAGGACATCTTTTCTGCTGCTGTCCCTGGTCATTTTCTACCTCGCCCCCCCCCCAGTGTGGAGCATTTCAGCCCATTACTGTAAGATGACTGGAAGAGGGAGAGTTGGGTGTGACATGTCAAAACCCAAGAGCAAGCTCTGAGAAGGTCGTTGGTAGTTCTGGGGCCATGTGGGCAAATTAACTTCACTTAGTTGCAGGGTGAGTTGAAAAGTCTGCAGAGTGCAGGAAAGCAGGGAGAGCTGCAGGGAGAGCTGCAGGGAGAGCTGCAGGGAGAGCTGCAGGCTGGTGATGCTCCTGGCGAGGGTCCCATCACTTCATCCCTCCCTGCTCCTGGCTGCCTTGGGTTTACAGCTGACAGACCCCAGTGAGAGATGGCTCAGCCCCACTGCAAACAAGGTGTCTAAAGCACAACCCCCCCACCCCCCAGCCCCCGTGCTGCTTTAGCAGACCACGTGTGACCTGTGGGGAGCAAAATGCCACCGGCCCGGCAAACGCCGCCGGCACGGGCAGCAGCACAGAGCCCCCTCGGTGCCTGTTGTGTGGCTGCTGCAGAACCCTGCTCATCAGGAATTGTTGGTTACGTTGGAGGCCAGAACTTGCCCATTACACACAAGGTGCAATTAGCTCCATTTAAATAGCTCTCTGCAGGGCTGGACCCAGCAAACCTGGCCTGCCTCAAGGAGCAGCTAGGCACATGCTTAACTTTAAACAGCCCCTTTGCTCTCACTGACTCCACATTCAGCCTACACCTGACTGCTGCTTATTCTGCTCTTGATTCATTGACAGATTTATTTCAAAACCCAACATAGCACTGCTGCTGGCTGAAACTTAGAGACCTGAAGTTTAACATCTTCACTGATGACCTTGATGAGGGAATAGCATCCACCCTCAGCAAGAGCCCGATGATCCAGAGCTGGGAGGAGTGGCTGACAGGCAGGACACTGAGCTGCCATCCAGAGAGACCTGGCCAGGCTGGAGAGCTGGGTCCTGGTGGGCAACAGGCTGGCCATGAGCCAGCAGTGTGCCCTGGGGGCTGAGAAGGCCAGAGGGATCCTGGGGGGCATTAAAAGGAGTGCGGCCAGAGGTCAGAGGTGATCCTCCCCTTCTGCTCTGCCCTGGTCAGGCCTCACCTGGAGTGTTGTGTCCAGTGCTGGGCTCCCCGGTACAAACAAGACAGGGATGTCCTGGAGAGGGTCCAGCGAAGGCTATGAAGGGGATGAAGGGCCTGGAGCATCTCCCCTGCAAGGAAAGGCTGGGTGAGCTGGGGCTGTTCATCCTGGAGAGCAGAGACTGAGAGGGGATCTGATCAATGGGGATCAATATGTGGGAGACAGTTCTGTGATTCTGTGACCTGTCCAGGAATAATTTTTATGAACAGAGATGGAGGCAAAATCTACCTCAGTTACAGACTGGTCCTAGAAAGCTGCCAGCTCTGCTGTTATCATGGGATGGCAGCAAGCAGAGAGCTCGGTGATGGCACACACGTGCCTCCTCATACAGCACCACAGCATGGTGTGCAGTTCTGGCTGTCTCTGGGGTGTTTCTTCCCCCACCCCCCAAGAACCTGACGCTGGACCTTAGTGAGGAGTCTGGAAAGACTGAAAGGGTGGTGGAGCTCTGTCTGATCTCCATCCTTGCAAGGTGCTGCACCCACAGCAATTTCAATTCCCACCTCAAAGGAAGATCCCAGGACCAGCAAATGCTGCGGTTCCTGCCAAAGCTGGAGGTATTGCTGGTTTTGAAATGGGGCTCTTTGCCTGTGCCAGTGAGCAGGAGAGGGTCCCACCATGGGTGCCTCTGAATCACAAGGGGAAAAGCCCCATCAGCCAAACCTTGAGCTGCTGCCCGTGTCGGGGGGAAACTGAGCCAAATCTCTTCTCACTTTGCTGCTCTCCCCACCTGTAAATACTTAGAGATAGCAGTCATAAAAGTACCTTAGAGAGAAGGCAGTGGTAAAATTACATCAAGCCTAGGGGCTTAAACTGATTGAAGGATACGTTTTCCAAGCTGATACAGCTAAAGCAGCAGCAGAGTGCTCTTGCACTGAGCAGCCGGTGGATTTTGATCATTTTTTTCCCCTTCTAACTGGCCAGCCAGAAGGAAAATGGCCCCACGAATATTTTGGGAATATTTTCAGAAGGAGAGTGCAGCAATGGGGGATGCATTAGCCAGAGGCAAAAGTCTCAGAGATCTTCCGTGCAAACAACTGCTGCTTGGAAAATAACAGGGACAGCATTAAACTCGGTGTGATGCTGCAACCGGGGATTTTTTTTCTGGCCCATTCAGGGGCTTCTGCATCAGTTTGTGTAAGGTGATGCTGGTGCTGGAGCTGATGCTGTTGGGTCAGAAAGGGAGAGGGAGACAGTGACTGTCCCGCCAAGGGCATGGCTCGAATATATGTGTTATTTTTAAAAAAAAAGACAGACTGCTGCACACCTCCTCGTCCCCATTAAATTCCAGCCTCCCTGCCCTCTCTCTGCCCCTTCCCAGGGGGCTACATCACGTTCCCCCAGCCTGCAGAGAGGCTGGGGCAGGGAGGGGCTCAGCCCTGCGGGACCTCCATCCAACAGCCGAGAGGAGATTGGGTATATTTGCTCTGACCCGCCCTGGCACCTCTAATTATGATTAATGGCTGTGACGGTGATCTGGCTGACTTTTACTCTGCACCCTGGCCAGCGCTGGGGGCGCGGATGCCTGACCCGCCCCGGCGAGCGGGGCCGGCGCTGACACCAAGAATCGATCACAGCTATTGCCATCGCCGGGAGCAGGGAAGGGAGAGCATGGGGAGGGGAGGAAGGGCTGGCTTTGCTCTGCAGTGGGAATTTCCCTGGGGAATAGGAGTAAATGTGCCAAAAAGCCTCTCCAATTACCCCCTTTGCACCTTCTCTGGGCTCGCTCAAGGGTGGGAGGGAGGGGATGGGGCAGGGGAGTGGCTTTTGACCCCAAAGCCTAAAGGCCAAAATCTTGAGTGATTTGTGTCGGTAAAGCCTCCAAACCTTCCTGCCCCACTGGCCACAGAAATCTGGCTGTCAAAGGGATTAAACATCTACTTTCCCCCTGCAAGACATGGCAGGCGGGGGGAGCAGGATGCAGCCTCACATCCCATGTTAGAGGGACTCGCATGCCAAACCCCTTCCCCAGGGCAGGGTCTGCTACAGCCTGACTCCCCGAGACCCTCCTCATCCCCAGGGACAGATGGTGTTTGAGCTGCTTTGTACTTGGCTCTGATAGATGGGCTTGGGGAATAAAAGCTGCCCAAGGGCCTGTCCCATTCCATCCCCAGCCTGCCCCATCACTCCTACTGGCATGAGGGGAGGGAAGGAAAAACAAGAAGAGAGCAGAGGCAGGCAGGCTAAGGGCAAAAACACCTCTCTTGGCAGCAGGGAAGGACTTAAACCAGCATTAGCCAGTTTCTGCTCATCGGATGATGCTGCATTCCAGGGTGAAGGAAGCGGCTAGTGAAGGGGAGCCTGGGCTTGGCACTGGGGTCAGAGAACACTGTGACCCACCTACACCAGCAGACAGTGCAAAGCAGCCCCAGGGAGAGCTGGAGGAGTTCCCCCAGATGTAGGAGACTGTGCTGGCCTCAGCATCGTGATTTCAGCTTTGCCTAGATGCCTGGGGACACACACACTAATACAGGCTATGATTTGGCTGGCTGTTGCTGAATTCCACTGTGGACATGGTGCTAGCAAGATGCTACCGTGGTACCTAGAAGGGCTCCAATGATCTGAGAAGGAAATAAAGGCAGGTGTCCTGATGGCAGCTCCCTGCTCTGCAGCGCTGCAGCTCGTTTCTGAGAGAGTTCCTGGCTTCGCAATGAAGCACGAGCTTACGCTGGACTTCAACAAGCACCACAGACATGGCAGTATGCTAATCAATGCTGATTTAAATTTGATGGAAGCCAGGAAGAATGATCCCAGGACGTATTAATTAGTGTGATTATGAGGTGTTTGAAAAATGAAAATGCAAAGCAGAGACTATAAGGAGGAAAGGTATTTAAGGAGGGAGAGCCTTTGAAGCTCTTCCCAGGGAGATGCGCCTGGACTCCCGCACGGAGGCTGGTCCTCACCCCAGGACTTGCTGTGACCCCTCTCCTGTCACCACCCCAACCCAAGGCCTTGGCCGTGCTCCCAGCTCCAAGCACAAAGGCCTGAGCAGCCTGCGGCCCCACACTCCATTTGTTCAAGGTGCAGGGGGGCTGCCGGCACGGGAATTGCCAGCCCAGCTCCTCTCCCTGAACAATTCCGTGCTGCAAAACTCCGCTTTGCTGTAAACACACCAGCAGCTCTTGAAATCACTCCCTTCCCTGCCCAAACGTCTCCTCCAGGGAGCACGGTGCTGCCTGGCGCAGTGCGGCCTGCCGCGGCCGGCTCCATGGGGCCGGCACGTGTTTCCCCTGAAGGGGAATAGGTTTTCAAAGTGAATCTTAAATCAGCAAGCTGATGGGCAGCCCTGGCTGATTTCCTTCTTGCTCTCTTCTCGTTATTGATGTTATTTTACCCCCAATATTCCTAGCTGCCATCTCCTCCCCCCCCGCCCCCCGCCGCAATTCCCCAAATCACACAACATGCATCAGACTCTCAATCCCCAAACAGGGGCTGGTGCTTCCTCTCTGCTGAGAAACCTGCCCAGCACCTTCCCTGGAGGATGGCAGCTCACGGATGTCTCTGCCGCTGAGACCATGAGCATCACCTGGGGAATGGAGCAAACCCGGGCTCGCCCCTGCACAGCACCGGGTGCTGGGTCAGCTGCCATACCCCCGACTGCTCTGAAGCAACACCCCTGAACACCTCTGGTGCAGAGCTGAGCACAGGTGCAGCTTCTCACTAAGAAACACCGCAGGGACAGCGACAGTCCCAGGATCAGGCTGAGATCCCACCTCTGCTCAGTGTTGGTTTGTGCCCTATTCACCAGCCCCATTCCCTGTGAGAGTGGCTGGGTGGGCAGAGGGATGGTTATTTGTCTGGAGGAGGCCAGGAAGCATATATGGGGATGGGTACATGGTGCTTTTCTGGAGGTGGGCAGCTAGCTGCACATCCCAACCTGAAAGATTTCCCTCTCCATGATGGAACATATTCCTCCACTCCTACCTTTCACCATCAAAGCAGAGCAGCCGTGTGCTCTGCATCTCCCAGCTGACAGCCCTCCTGTGCAGCCACCCCAGCAGGCACGTGGCCAAGATGGGGCAGGATGTCCCTGAGCTGCTTTCAGCTCCTCCTCAGCACACACTTCCATGCATTTATTGACTGCAGCAGCCCAGTTTAGCTGCAGCGCTGCAGCTCCTTGCTGAAGCTTTGGTCCTGGGGTCCTCCCAGTCCCCCCATCGAAGCCCAGGACTGAGCCTCAGTGAGAACATAAAGAGCCTCCTGACTCTGGCTGCCCTGTACATCTCACTCCCTTCTCTGGGGGCAAAAAGTGGCTGCTTGTGGTGTTTTTCTCCTCACTGTGATTCCCAGTGGTACTGTGACCATCGCTGATGGGCTTGGCCTTGTTCAGCAGCAACTATGGCCTTGAATCAGCCAGTGTTTACTCTCTGGGGCCTGCAGAGAGCTTCTGGCTGCCTCTTGCAGCAGCCACTCCTGCAGCCCCCCTTCTCCACCAGAACCCAGCCATGCAGAACTACAACAGGAGGAGAAAATGAAAGGGGAAATTCATAACTCTATAGGAAGGGGCAGAGGGATGGGTTTTTCTGCTTGGAAATCTCTACCCACCTTCCTGCATCTGGCTTTTAGGAGCCCAGCTACCTAGATTTTCACCAACAGGCTCTTCAGGAAGTTCAGACACAGCCACTCATCCAAGCTGGCATCCTCCGTGTCAGAGCAGCCCCAGGCACTGGCTTCCTGTGCTTTTCCTCCAAAACGAGTTTAAGACCAAAAAAAAAAGTTCTCAGCTACCTCCTGCTTAGCAAAAGAGGATGAAGGTTAAAAATATCCTGCCAAAAGGAGAAAAAACCCCCTATCAATATGAAAAAACCAAGCCAAATCAAATTTAACCCATCTAACAAACCTTCAAGTCTCCAATCCCATCTTCAAAGCTTAAGGCATCAAGGGCACCTTTCCACTCCCTCCAGTAAATCCTTGTACTTTGTGTCTTTCCTGTGAAGTTCTGTGTATAATTCATACTTATTCCCCTACCACCCTGGGTTTCTCACCCCCCTCATACTCTGGCAATGCCTGCAGAAGCAGAGCTTCTATTGTCAGCACAGGCTCGTTGCCAACTCATGCACACAGCGAAAAAACAACTTGGGGAGCTTTGGTGGTGAGTGCAGCTCTCTCATCCTCCTGGAGCCATGACCACCCTTCTCTCAGTGGGGGATGGAGCTGTGGGACTAACGTGGGGACTGAGCTCACCATCATGAACCAAGATCTGAAGGAGTTTTCCAAGACTGAAGTGACCACGAAGCTCCAGGTCTGGGTCTCCCTTGGATTGGCTTCAGCACCGGTGTCCTCCTTGAGTCTGGGTAGGGTGAGTGATGAGTCCTCAGGTGTTCACTGGCTAGAGAAGGTGTTTTTGTTAAAAGAAGAAAAAAAAAGTAATTCCTGCACTGTGAACATCAAACAGAGGAACATAGCTTGCCCAAAGCCCAGAGCCACCCTCTGCCCCAGGGGTCCCAGCTGCCACAGTGGGAGGGTGCTCAGGGGAGGGCCCCCCTCCCCATGTCACCCCAATCACTTCCTGGAGAAGTTAAAGAAAGAAATGGGTGAGATCTCCCCACACCACCCTGGCTGGGTCAGAAGGGAAAGAGTTTGATTCAAAGTGACTGCTCCTTTGGAAATTTCTTCCTGCTGAAGGAGAAGCACGAACAAAACCCCTTTTCTCTGGGAAAAAAACCAACAGGGAAACCAAGCTCAGATCAGGAGGGAAAGCTGTAATGGGAGCAGACACTCTCCCCTGCCACAGCTGAACTGACTGCCACCCGTTTCAGGTCACTGCAGAACAACACAGCCTCTTCTCAGAGTCACAGAGGCCGTGATGGAAAAGCACCGCAGCAATTAATTTGGGTGGTTTTAATGAGGGCAGCCTGGCTGGGCTGCAAAGCCAGGCTCAGCGTGCTGCGGGTTGAGCATGGGACTATGGCTGCGCTGGCTGCTCGTCCACCCCGAGGTGTCAAACCCAGCCCTGCCCACACGTGCCATCCATCAGGTCCAGGCATGCCATGACCTCAGCTGCTGCTGATCTGGGGGTGACAGAGCAGAGAAAAGGCATTTACTACCCAGGTCACCCCACCTGCTCAGCTTGGGTAGATCTGAAGCTTGAGTGGAGCCTAGAAGAGCGAGCAGGGCATTACATTTACCTTCCAGAGCAGCAGTAACAGCACAACTCATGTCCAGGCAGGGACAGACAGACACGTCTTCCCCCTTGCCAGCAGGCACAGGGCTGATGTGCTGTGGAAATACCAGGGTGTCTCTGCAAGAAGGGTTTGACATGGTGCAGCACATGAACCAGTTCTGGGCATCCCATGGGACACAAGTGCCTTCCCTGGTGTCTCCTTACCCTGATGTGGGGGAGGGTGACAAAGGGATGAAGCCCCTGGGACTCCCAAGTCCTCATCACCTCCACTTGCAGGGCTCAGGGCATCTCAGCCCTGGATGAAGATGGAATGAATGGTGCAAGGAGAGAAAAAAAACAGAGGGTGTCAGCTCACAGAGATGATGGGGTGATGGCCAAGCATTGGCAGGGCTATTGCCTCCCACAGCTGAGTATGGTAACTGAATTTGGCAAGCAGAAAGATTTTTCTTCAAAAGCAAAGCTGGTACAACACTGTCCCCATGCCAGGAGGCTGAGCGTGGGTGGGGGTAGAGCCTGCAGCCTGCACCCATGCTCAGGGTCCAAGTTCTGCAGCGCTGGGGGAGAACACCTGGGGTCCAGCACTCCTGGCTGCACCCAGCTCCCACCTTGGTGGGTGATTCCTTTGAACTCAGCTCAAAGCTGCTGCAGGGCACTTAGGAGGAGCAGGAAGAGCAGCCAGGAAGGTCCAAGGTGTCCATCCCAGGTGAGACAGGGGTGTCTGGGGACAGGTGGATGCTCAGGGAGGCTGAGCAGAGCTCTGTCCCCCGAGGTGGAGAACTCTAATCTCTCTGGCATCCCAGCACAGGCTCTGCAGCAAGACTTTAATAGACTTATCTTTACCACAATAATGTATTTTATTTTTCCAGTGCACATTCATTATTCACACACTTATTTCCCCACGGATTACGTATGCTGCCCGAGCTCTGCTCTCCTGCCTTATTTTCACGATGTCGGCTCTGGTCCCTACTCATTGCTACAGCATTGTCACCTGCAAAGGGGTTTCTATTGAATCGCCAGAACTAATGATACGGCTCAGTGGAGATGTCAGAGGCAGGAGGCTCATTCCCTTCCAGAGCCCCTCGTCTGAAAGAGGCCAGTGGTTGGCACCCAGGCACCCTGTGCGCAAAGAGCCTGGGGGCTCTCAGACCACCTCCTGCATGGATCCTCCACCATGGTGGGTGAATCTTGTGGATGCAGCATCCAAAGGCCCGAGATCACAGACTCACAGAATTGTAGGGGTTGAAAGGGACCTCAATAGATTCCTGCCAAAGCAGGGTCCCCAGGACAGGGCACAGAGGTCGGCATCCAGACAGGGCTGGAATCTCTCCAGAGAAGGAGACTCCACACCCCCTGGGCAGCCTGTCCCAGGGCTCTCTCACCCTCACTGGGAAGAAGTTCTGCCCCACATTGGAGGGGAACTCCCTGTGCTCCAACTTGAGGCCATGGCCCCTTGTCCTGTCCCCACAGACACTGAGCAGAGGCTGCCCATGTCCCCCTGTGTCCCACCCTTCAGCTATTGATCCCCATTGATCAGATCCCCACTCAATCTCTTCTCTCCAGGCTGAACAGCCCCAGTTCACTCAGCCTTTAAGTGGAGTTTGCTGGAGGAAATGTGAGGGGTATACCATGCAGCAACCCTTCTGCTTCATCCCAGGTTTAAAAGGGTCTTTAGAAGGCTCCCCAAACCCACTTCCTAGACAAATCACAGGACCAGCACTTCCTAGTGCCATGGGGCTATACAGTCTGTGAATACTTTCCAATCCCTCAGACCTGGGATGACCCACAGCACGAACAGGAAAAGTACAAAATTGCTCCTCATTAAGCAGGGACATCTGCAAAGCAGGTGAGTGCTGGAGTAGGAAGATGAACAACATCTGCTCAGAGGCACCGTGCTCCATCTGCAAGGCTTCAGCACAGAGCAGCTGCACAAACTGCACCTTGGTAGCCCAGTGTCCAGCCCCTCTGGATTCCCAACCTCTTGCCACATCAAAGCAAGAGTGGCTCCTTACCATGGGTTGCTGGTAAGCCCAACGCTGACCCACAGTTACCAAGGGCACATCCAAGCACTCGGCCATACAGAGCGACCATGCCATGCCTTCCCCCATGTACAGCACACCCTGCAACACCAAACCACCTAACACCCTGACGATCTATTTCTGAGCTGGATCTTGGCTGCTTTGGGCATTCTGGTGTTTTGTGGAGGATGTTGATTTAATTTCTTTGCTTCCCTTCCCAGGGAGAGGGAGGTTGCACCGGAGGAAGTGAGGACTCCTGTTTGCATGCCTGCCTTTCCGTGTCGGGGGAAGGGGAAGCAGCACAGCCTCTGCAAGCTGTGAAGTGCTCCAAAAGGCAGAGATACTTCTCTTTTTTTTTTCCCTGAAATGCCTTCTGGAGTTTAGATTAACTGCACACTGGGTTCAAGGCTGGATCCTCGGGCAACAGAGGGGAGCGCAGCACCTTCACCCCAACCATCTCACTTCCTCTGCTCAACCTCAGCCTTCCATCCCAGACAGCAAGGGTGGGCTGAGAAAAGCAAAGGAGGGAGAGAGCTTTCCTTAGGGTTCATTTCTCTGTCCCTCTGCAGGGGCTGACCAGCCTTGTAGAAGGGGTCCTCTTAGACAGGGAAGCACACATTGGTCCTCACCCTTCACCTTCCCACTGGGTGCCCTGGTACCATGCAGGAGGCTGGAGCTCGTGCCATCGTCCCCAGGCACAGCCTGATCAAAGCATGTTGGCTCAGCTCCCCGCAGGGCCCTGCCCTGCCTCCCTGGCTGCACCCAGCTCTCAGCCCTCACCAGATCCCTGTTTTCAAACTCCTGAGCCACACTTCATACCAAGCCTGGATGATTCCCACCCAGGACAGGTCCCTGTCCCCACTCTGCTTCCCCCAGCACAGCCCTGGCTTTGCTGCACAAAGTTATTCTCACCTGTAATTCCTCTCCCCCCACTTCAGCCAGCACATTATTCAATCCACGTCCCTGTGCTCGTTCCCTGCCTTCAATGAGAGTCATAAATAAGGCATAAGGCACGCTAAAAAGGGAGAGAAAACATTTAATCTTTTATTCTAGTTTGTTGCAGAGTTGAGATGATCAGGAGCCCTCCTCCCGCCCCGGACAGCTGCTCCTGCCCTCCCCAGCACTTGCTTACAGAGACAGGAAGGTGACAAAGGATGGATGCTTTTCCCCTGGCCTTAACATTACAGAACAAGTTTTCTTTTGGGGTCCATTATGTCCCCCACCTGCAGATGGCAAGTGCCAAACTGCACTTGAGTGGGGACATCCGTGTGCCCCAGGGAAGGGATGGAGATTTCCCATTAACTATTTTGTGAACCTCTCAAAATAAAGGTGCTTCCACACCAAGCTCTGCACCCCACAGAGGTTATTTGGGGTAAAAAAGAGAATTTACCCTAGAACTACAAATCCCATTTAACTCCCCTGGGGTGAAATCCCAAGGCAGAGGGCATCTCCCACCACGATGCTCAGCATGTGCTTCCAGCTCAGCCAAACATTCAGGGCTGGGCCTGGTCAGGAGCTTTTCCTGTGGCTCAAGGACAGGTCATTCATCACAGGCTGGGAGGGGTTTTCAGCAGCACTGCAAGGCCACGGGCAAGCATCCCAAGAGGGAGCAGCCCCTGGGTGCTGCTGCCTGCCGGAGAGCTGCCACAGCGGCTGTGCCACTGCCGCCCCTCTGCGATGCCAGGACGAGCTCCAGAGAAACAAAGAACAACAACAAAAAGGGGTATTTTGGTTTCTGTAAGCCTTGTTTCCCGAGGAAGAGAGGCTTATGCAATCACATTCCCTGTGCCCCAGACAGCCAGCCCCCCCCCCCCCATCATCTCACACCTCGCGAGGCAATTTGAACCAAATTTGACAGGAATAATAGGAACCTGAAGAGAATTCTGTTCCGACAGGCTCAGTGAGGATCTGCAGCCTGGCAGAGAAGTGAAAGGTATAATTAATGGGCCCAGAGAGGAAAAGACCATGCTGTGAGTGTTTTCCTTACTAGACATCAGAGAATCTACAGGCAGCTCCGAGCAGTGCCCAGGGAGAAAGCCTTGGTCAGCCTTCCCATCAGCCAGCAGAGGAGACACCAGTAAGGGGACTGCAGCTGGCAGCAGGTACTCTGGGATTTGCTGGAGCAAGTCTGGCAGAGAAAGCTTTCCCCTGTTTGGGACATGCTGCTGCTGCTCCCCTGTGAGGATTCTCTGGTGCCTACTACACGGTTGTGCCTTCTCGCCCACCCACCTCCTGTCTCATGGCCGGGACACTGGGAGGAAGGAGAAGCTTGAGCCAGACAGGAGGAGCCCAGGGCCACACGTGGTCCTCACCAGCTGGATCCTTCCCTCCATCCTCACCCTGCGCCGGGGCATGGCAGTACGTGCTGCCCTACATTTCCCCAGCACTGCGACCATCGATGTGTGCTTGGAGGGCCGGCGTGCTTGTCCTGCCACCTCCACTTAGCTCTGTGCAGGCACAGGGATGCACCATACACATCTTTAATCTTAACAGATCACTTGTTACACCTGGAATCCAACTGAACGGCGCTGCTGGGGCCGAGGGCTTCGCTCCAGCCTGGGGATGGGAGCACCGATTTGAATCCTCAGGAGGTTTAACAGAAAGGCTTGCCTCAGACCTCAGCTTTCATCTTCCTGACTTCCCCCTGCCTTTCCATACAGAAACAAAGCATCTTACACAGCAAAGACAGAAGTTCCTGTCTCTGTCAAGGTTACAGCAAAGCAGGTCCCCCCCCCCCCCAAATCACTGATCTGGGGCTGGGATGGACCAGGGTGGGACTCAGCATCATCTCCCACAGGGGATTTTCGGTGCTCTCTATCCATACAAACTGAAGGAGGCTGTCCAGGGGCACAGGGGGCTGGTGAGGAGGTGAAAAGCATTCCCTCCTGCAACCTCACCTGCATCAGAAAGGGTTTGTTTGCCTCCACAATTAAAAGTTCCCTTTCCCTTCCTGCCCCTTAGTTCAATATCTGGAAATCAGACTGGTTTGCAGCAATGCATTTGGTCTCTGTTTTCTTCTTTCTGATGGAAAATAATTTCCCAAAGCTGATGGCAATGCTCAGGCAGCTTCAAAGGATGTTTGGGCTCCAAACACCCCCTTTACTGGGGTAAAGGACCAAGGGACAACTGGGATTTTCCTCCAGCACCTGATTGCTTGAGGAAACACCTGAGGAGAGCTGAAGCTGTGTGTAAACAGTGGATATACATGACAGTTTTGGGCTAAAAAAGGCTTGGAAATGTAAAAAAAAAAGCCCCACTCTGTATGGCCAATGTAATGCCAAACACCACACAGTGCTCCCCAGCACAGCACCGTGGGTGGATGAAACACAGCTCCAGCACTTCCCCTTCTTCAATAAATGCAATGAAGCCCCAAACTCCAGAGGTTTGCAAGGAAAAGGAAATCAAATAAACCCAAGTCCCAGCACTGGGAGGGAGGCAGAGGCTGGCCCAGCAGAGGAATGGGTGGGAATAAAACCATAAAATAAAGGCAGGAAGAGTCAATGTAAGAGGAATTATTTAAGAGGGAGAAGAAAGCTGTTAAAAAAAAAGGGGGGGGGAGTGGAAATCAACCCTCTCTTGAGGGGGGGAAATAAAAATGTTCAGGCAAAAGTAGGCCATTTGCTAAACAATAAAAGGGATGAAGCAAATGATGACTAAAATGGCTGAGATGCTGAACTGCTTTTAGAAATCTGCCTTTATCAAGAGAAATGTGGAAAAGTGGTTTGGACAATTAGGAAGTAACAAAGGCCTCATAAAAATAGCTCCAGGGAGAAGAGAAACACTGGGGAAAGGGGAGCGTGGCAGGAGCGTGGCAGCAGAGCGCATTAAGGGATTAACTGATGGAGGGGCTGACCCTGTGCTGGGCACCAGGGTACAGGGCTGCATCCTGCCCCAGCTCGGCACCAGGAGTTCCTAAATCTGCTGCCAGCACGGACCCAGGGCTTTGGGAAGCAGGGAAGAGGGGTGAAGCGGGACAGGCTGACCAAGATCCCCCCAGACAAACAGGAGTGTTGCCTTTCCCGTGCCTGTTAATAGCAGAGCCAAATTAAAGCCAGCAAAGCACATTCTCCCTGGATATCAGGATGTGATACCGCCTCCCAGGGGGTGAAATGGAGGAATGATGGAATTAAATTAAGAAAGAGGAAGTTAAAATTGAATATCTGAAAGGAAACATTGCTCTGAGCAATCCTCTGCTCAGCGGGGGATCGGCATCCCTGAGGGCGGCTGCAGATAAGGTCCAATAGCACCTGGATCTCTTGGCATCCAGAAGGCATCCCAGTCACAGGTGTGGGGGCTGCTCTGAAGAGCAGAAGCGTGGGGCACCCAAGGGGGGCTCGGAGCCCAGTATGCTGCAAGGATAGGCCCCAGGGATGGTGGCGAACAGGGGAGGGGAAGGAACAAAATCACCAGGGAGAGGGGGTTTTCCTGGTGTTCTTTCTCTGCGTTACAGCCCCCTGGACTCTCTCCTTTCAGAGTGGGAAGCAGCAGGGAGCAGGAGGAGACGATGCACATGACCACACAGGGCACCTGTCTGCTGCCTCCGCTTCCCCAGGGATGACACAGAGGACAGGCCACCCCCCTGCTCTGAGCTATTGCTCTGTATGGGCTGGTGACCAGCACAGCTGTACAGGGTCCCCCCAATCTCCCCGTGCCCCAAACCCAGCCTCTGCCCCTGCCCAGCTGTGAGGAAGATAAATGCAGCTCGAGAACACGGTGCTGCTGCCCAGCTCCTCTCCTGCCTCCAGGAGCAGGATGGGTGCTGCCCCAGCTGCCCAACAGCCTCCCCAGGGCAGCTCCGGGCTGCAGAGCAGGATGGCTCCCGTGTCACAGCCAGCAGGCAGGAGGCAGTGGGTGGGAGGAGAACAGCCCGGGGCTGGTGTAAATCTGACCAGTCCCAGGGGTCACCTCCCCTGCTCTCAGCCAGGCTCGACTCACCCCTACAACTTCATCCTCCTCCTCCAGCCAGGCTCCCTGTACCTGCTGCAGGTAGCAAGCAGTATGTCCCAAACCCCTCTTCTGGAGCCCCCATTACAGGGCAGGGAGCACCTGGCAGCCTTTTTGCACAGGGAGAGAGCAACCAAGGGGAGGGGGGCAAAGGAATCACAGGAAGAGCTCAGAATATGGCAGTTCTGGATGCTAGCACCCCCAAGTTTTCAGAAGTATTTTTAGCACCAAGTTTTGAGCTACAGGAAACAGCTGTACAGACCCTGGCAGCAGGAGACACAGCAGGTGGGAGCCAACACCCTCATATTTTCATTGCACTTTTCCTAAAACCACCCTGAGTCATGCAATTGGCAGCCCCCTGCTTCATCTGAAATGAGAGCAAAGCATCACCAGCATCCCCCCAAAAAAGCCTGTCCCCTTCCCAGCACCAGAAGGCTGACAAAAATAATTCTGTCACTGCAGTACCAAATATACTCACCACCACCCAGGAGCCAAAACCCCCCCAGCTGCCCACAGACACCTTGTACAGAGAGCTCCCAGCCAGCCCAGGAGGGTCTGAGCCTGCCCCAGCCCCTCCCCTGGCAGGCTGCAGGTGAGGCTCAGCCCCCCTCCACTTAAAGGACCAGTTTTCCTTGTGACTGTGGTGATTTGAGGTTTGCTTCCCGTTAAGCTATGGCATATCCTGGCTTTGCACCTGGGGAGAGGAGAGATGCTTCCCTGCTTTGGGAAAGTGAAGCCCCGAAGGCCTCAGGTCCCCCCCAGCGAGGGGACCAGCAGTGACAGAGGGGCAGCAGGTCAGGGGAGGGGTTCTGCAGGGCTTCCCCAGCCCCTGAGACCGGCCAGACACCAACTCCAGAGCATCCACTCCAGTCACCACCCCCCTGCTCGGCCCCAAACCCCCAGAGGAGCTCACTGGGCTCCATGACAAACCTGCTGATGACCCAGCCTGGGCTGGGGTCACGGGTGCACCCACCCTCCCCATGGGCTCTTGTCAGAGTCTGCTCCAAGCCCGGGGCACCAGATTGCTGCCAGTCCCCTTCCAGGGTGAGAAAGCACAACCCCAGGGATGTGCACAGAGGAGAGGCAGAGGAGGACTCTGATTTCAGCCCTCCCCAGCTGAGCTGGTCCCCAGCTCTGCAGGTGAGGTCCCAGGCTGCTGGGGGTCAGGGCAGGTCTTCTGCTATGGCAAGGGCCAGCAAGCCCAGCAGGAAGGTGGGCTGGGGGTCATGCCTACAAAGAGCTGTGGCATAGGTGGGGTTTCTGGCCAGAAAACTGTTGGTCCCCCAGCATATCACTCTCTCAGGCATTCAGTGATCTGTGTGGAGGAAGAGAGGGCATGAGGATGCAGAATTAGGACCATGAGAAGATGTGAATGGTGACCCAGGCAAGACATCTTGGGTTGCATCAGCTTCAGAAAGGCACAAATGGTGGGGGAGACTTTCTGGTGTGTCTGGGCAGGTTGGCTGCTGGGGTCTGGCATGGAGATGTGAGTCTGTCAGTTGTCTGAGCTGCACCCATCTGCAGCTACAAGCTCAATGCAAAGAGGAAAAGAAGGTCACATCTCCCAGAACTGCTGGGGCGACTCTTCCCATTGCACCTTGATGCCAGCACCGATCCCTGCGCTGTGTGAGACACAGGGAGCGAAGCGGCTCCTGAGCTGCCATCCGGGGGTGCGATTCCTTGGAGGCAGCTGCAACCCTTGGCAAGGAAGGGAGCTGCTGGCCATGAGCCATGCAAACACAGACTGGTGTCTGGTACCAAATGCCACTGCTCCATCAGCTAAAAACTGCATGTTCAAGTCAAACAGGAGAAATTGGCTGAAAAGCAAAAATGAAGGGACTTTACATAAGTAAAATGTTGGCACTGTGAGAGATTGGTCAGAGGATGGAATATGAGGCTGGCAGGGAAGAGTCTTCATATGTCAAGGGGGGAATCCTGTCTCAGCACAGGACGTGGCACTGCTGAGCTGAAGGGCTGGCATTTGAAGTAGCTAAAGGTGCTTTCTCCTTCAGTCTGGGCAGCTGACCGTAAAGAGGGCTGGCTCCTGGTAGCAGCTTTGGGAGGAAAACTCAATGGGCTGTAGAGTCAGAAACTAAGGTCCTGCCTGTCCAGCCTCCCTGACTGGTCTTGAACAGCCAGAGATGAACTCGTGCTCCATGCACCAGCACGGGGAAGCCTTTGCCATTTCAGCCATGCCCCATGTGCAGCCAGAGCAGAGGGTCAGCCAGGTGCTGGCCTGGCTTTCGGCGCAGGGAGGAGGCGCATCGCGTCATCCTGGGAGAAAGGCTTTGGCATTCGCTTGCTAGAGGTGCCCTGGAAGAGGTGAGCAAGGCTGAGAGACTGAGAGCAACGTCTCTCTCAACAGAGGCATCCACCAGACACACTTCCAGCTTCGCAGAGCTGCCCAGAGCAGAGCCCTGCTACCCAGGCTGCCAGCAGTACTGTCGTAAACGGGCCCTGGGTGCACTATCACTTGTAGGGCTGCACAGAGAGCCTGGTGGGTCCAGTGGGAAAATGATGACTTTTCAGAAGAAATAACACACTGGAGCTGAGGGAAGAGAGGCATTAGGTTAGACTGATGTGGACCTGCTGGTTTATCTCTAAGCTGTGCAGAAAGGATACTTTTTTCCCCAAGAGAAGCTGGCTCTGCCAGAGGTTTGGGCAGGAAAGGCACATCTCCTGCAGTCCTATGGCACACAGACCTTGTTGGAGAGTTTGTGTGAGCAGTCAGACAAAGCAAAGTCTTGATCCTTTGCCTCCCTTCAATCCTCTTTTCCCTCACATTTGTTAACTTGGTTCTTTCACAGTTGCAAGCTCCAGCTCTTCCCTCAAACAACAGTGAGAAGCACAACAGTTCAGAGGTACAGTCATGGTTTTAATACATTTTGCCTTCAGGGGCTGCAAAGAAAGCACAGAGAAATTGTTCTGATGGCTTGGATCCAGGGAGGGGTGAAAAGGGAGCAGGAAACATGATGGTGATCGATGGAGAAAGGGTCACTGTGGAGTGGTGAGAGTCCCCTGGAGCACACTCTCCTGGGGCTGGAACTGGGCTGGGGTGGGAGAGCAGAGAGCAGCTGAGACCTTTGCTGGCAGCCAAGGTTGGGCCAGCTCAAAGGGAATTGTGAGGTGGGCCACTGCAGACCCCTGGTGCGGATAGTCTGGAGCATCAGGACAAGGCACAAGGTCATCTGGAGAGTCTGGGAGCTGGATCCACTCCCAGCCACTGAGTGACCTCAAGAGTCTGGGCCTTTTGGGAACAGGAATGAACCTGTGTCCTGTGTCTATGGAGGAGAACAGCTGCCCAGGGCCTGAGTCTCTTGGGGCTGCACTGATTGATGCCTCTAACTACACCCTTCATTTGCACACTTGAGGGATGGGACTAATAAAGTCATCTCTGAGAAGGCAACTTGTTGGAGCACCAGCTCTTGGGAAAGTAGGTCCAGTCCCACCTCGAAGTGCCAGCAAAAGGGTGCTGCAAGATGGCCCAAACTGGAGGCACTGAGCAGGGTTAGACATTTGCTTCTCCATCCTCCACACATCCCTCATTTCCCCTGAGCCCAAGGAAGCCATCCCAGGGCAACGTGACAGGAGCTGACTTTCCCTGTGAGCAGCACTGTGATGGAGACCAGAATTTATTTTAAAGTCAGAAAAAGAGGGCTGGGAGTGAGAGGCAAGGGAAGGTCCCTGTTCACACCTTTTCCACAGAGAGCCTCCCCAAACTCACCAATAAAAGCCAAATTAGTGGCTGTGATTAGGAGGGGTAACAAGATCCTGGGTTTGCAAAAGGAGAGTTTTGGGGTTTGTTTTTCCCTGGAGCAATGCAGCTCCTGTGTCCCCGGGGGGGGGGGGGGGGGGGGG
>VZTU01011091.1:119190-146113 GCA_013400835.1 Zapornia atra
GGGGGGTGGGGCAGCTCACAGCAGCACAGCCCAGCTCAGAGCTCAGCTCTGCCATGCCCCCCGGAGGTGCAGGCAGGCACCATGCTCAGAAGGGCCCACGGGAGGGCAATGAGATGAAGGTGATGCTAAGACACGTCTGATGGGTCCAGCCCAGCTGGTTTCCTGCCATCGCTGCTTTCTTCTTGCTGATGGAATTCCACCAGCAGCAGCTCTTGGCCAAGGCTTTATTCATTTAAACAGAGGCTGCAGGTGGATAAAAGCCAGATGCCACTTTTCTGTCCAGGAGAGAGTGAATCTGAACTCAGACCTTATACTTGTCCCTCCTTGGACTGGGAGTGAGGACTTGTAAACTGGTTTTCAATTTGCTGTGGTCCAGCCAGGGCAGGCTGGAGCCAGGGGCTGTGGGAGCCTCTTTGGGGGTTCTGTCTCCAGTGAGTTCATTTGCCTTGCCTGAGAAGCACACTCTCACACCTGCCTTCTGCCTTGGGAACAAAGTTCTCTTCTTAATTTTTTTTTTTTTGTGTGTTTTAAATTTTTTTTAAGGGGCCCAGACAGCTCATGAATTTTGTAGGATGGCCCATGAGCTCTCCAAAATCAATTGGAATAAGATAGTGGAGTCAGTGCTAATGGACTGCAAAGTGGGCTGTGCAGGGTGGAAGCAGCTCTTTCAACCCCAGCTGAGACTCAGCATATCTGGATTTTTCCTCTTCTCCAGGCTGGTGCTGAAAAGGAATTGGGAAGGAGCTGATTCCTCACCGAGAGGAGAATTCTCCTTTCAGTCTGCACTGGGACCTGGAGGCTGCTGGAGAGTGTGGAACATTAACACTGTGCAGAAGAGGAGCCTGGGGACCCCAAAGGGAAGCAACGGCTCATGGCAAATCTCCCACCAGCTCCGTGAGAGACCAGAGCACACACAGGTGGGAGAGCCTCATGGCTCCAACCCAGAGCCCCAAGCTTCCCAAGAGCTACAAAATGACAAGGAGCAAATGGAGATGTCAGCCTGTCTCCTGGCACCTTCCACCACAGGACATGTGGCAGAAGATGCCTCCCAGATCGCCCCAGCTTGGCAGATGCCAACAGGCTTCTGACATCGCTCTTCCACCCATCCCTCCCACTCCATATGGCTCTGGCACACTAGGTCCCAGGAGGTTCTTTCCAACAGCTGCTCTGCTAATGACTCCTTATTAATAGCAGGACTCTGGAAGGGCATCAGTGGTGCCCTTCTTGAAGGTGAACCTCCCAGGGATGGATTTGGCTTTGGATCTTTATTGCAAGCAGCCCAGGCCACCTCCAGCAGCAGCAGCAGTGATGGTTGGGTTCCATGTGTGCTGGACGTGGCAGTCTCTGGCCACTGGCTGTGTCACTTCCCAGCCCCTCTGGACCTTGTACATCCCATGTGCCAACACCCCACAGGAACTGCAGCTAGCCTGGAGAAGGCTGGCCTCCAGGGAGAGGAACATCTTGGTGTCATCTCCTTCCACACCACCACCCTACATCACTCAAAACTGTTGGTGCTTCCCTGACCTCTTGGCTCACGTCCAACTCGTGCAAAACCCTCCTCTCAGTGATGGGTCTCAGTGGAAGTAGCACCAGCCATGTCCAGGACAGGGCAGAGACAAGCCAAGACAACTGTGCACAGAGCTTTGGTTCTCAACCTAAAAGCTCGAGCACCAGCACTGCACCCAGCAAGCCCTGGCCAGCCCAGACTCATCGCAGCCCCATATCCAGGGGAGGAGGCATCAGAAGCCCGCCACCAGTCACCTGCTCCCATTGTACTGGTCCTCAAGCATCTGGGGAGAGCGGATTGCAAGGGCCTAAAAAGCCCAGCCTGACTTTTGAGGAATGAGTTGTGTGATGCCTCCAGCACTGGTGTTCCCGGGCACAGGATTTTGGGGATCCACGGGTGCTTCTGGAACATGGTTAAGAGGGACATTCCCCAGGCTCACAGGACTGCCTGGGTGGGCAGCAGGGGAGTGAGGAAGAGCAGCTGGCCCAACACCAGGGACTCAGTCACCCTTGCTACAAGCCAGACCTGGCAGGCAGAGATGCAAGAGCATCCCCAGTGCGGGTACCACCAGCCTGCACCAGGGTAGAGTCCTGTCCCCAGGAGCCACAGCAGCTGGAGCAGCCTGGTGGGAGCCCCTTTCCTCCCAGCAGCTCCCTGCTGTGACGGGGTCCCCCCCAGAGCCCCTGTGCCCCCCTCTCCTCACTCAGCCTCGCCGACTGCCCAAGCCTGCCCCCGTGAGTGGCAGTGAGGAGCAGAGCTGTGCGTAGGTGTGTGTGTGCAGGGAGAGTGTGTGTCGCTGAGAAGCACCAGCATATGGTGACTCCGTTCCTGGAGGCACCAAAAGCCACAGCCATTAATCTCTATAAATAATTTCAGCCATGAAGCCTCTGATGGCTGTTTCCCCACAAAAACAAAAGCTTTCTGAAACATTAGTGTGCCTGAAAACAGGGGAGCCTGACTGAGACCAGAGGACTGGAGAGCAATTATGTCAGGCAACTAATTGCTAACGAGTGGTGTTTCTCTGATGGCTGATGGGGGCCCTGTGTGCAGGAGCAGCGTGGCCAGCAAGCTGTTTGGTGGGCAAGTGGGGCTGGGCAGCTCCTCTGGAGGGGCCTGCTTGAGCCCGAGGGCGTTTCTGCTCTACGTGGGAGTAGGTCTGGCACCCCCTGTCACCTCCCAGCCACCTACGGCTGCTGCCTTTGCCTGGCTCAGTCATTCCCCTCGGCTGGGCTGCTACTGGGAGAGAGGTGCCACGTTTGAGTTAGTCCCAGCTCCTGTCAGCATGCACAGAGTGAGGCAGTGCTTCTGGAAGAGCTCCTCTGCGCTGTGTCCCAGCCCTGCCTGGGTGGGGAAGGAGGACGGCAGGGCCTGGACCGGGTCCCCAGGTCACATCCCGAGAGGCAGCTGGAGGAGCCACACCAGCCCTGGGCACAGGCTGGGGCTCTCGGGATCGGCACAGCACCTGGCACTGTGCCAGCCAAGGGGCCAGTTTCCCATTACAACAGGCCACAGTGGCACCCGGCGCTGCAGGGAGGTGGGACGGGGAAGGCACCCCCCGTGCTGCTAAAAGCTGCAGAGCTCAGTGCGGTGAGGGGGAGATGAGGACGGGACGGAGCCGACTCACCCTTAGCAGACCCTGGCCCTGCATCTGAGGGGGGCAGCAGGTTTTGCAGCAGCCCTGGGTACCAGCAGCCCTCGGGCCAGCCAGTCCTCACCCACCCTGGCAGCTGCTCTGTGCTCCAAGGGTTAAGGCTGGAGCTGCGCAGGGTGATGGAGGAAGGAATTTCACTTTGCTCCTATTTGTAGTTAAAAAAAGCACTAATTCATTCTAAATCTGCCTGAAAGAGCCTTAAGTGGTAATACGCCGGTAAGGCGACTTTATTTGGCTTAGCATTTAGAAAGTTTTATGTGTGTAAATGGGTGAGGGTATGGCAAGGGCTCCTTTTCCCTCTCTCTCTCCCTCCCCGTTAAGGCAGGAGCTGTCTGCCTTCCCTTCTGCTTTCCTGCCGGCAGCATTCCTGTATCCCAGCCTTTTCTCCAGACTCAGGCACGAATGTTGCCTGCTTTTCAGCAGGGGATTATTGCTTGAGACAGGACCAGCACATTGTCTGGGGATTCCCCCTTGCCTGGCAGCCCCATGGTCCCCCCATGGCCTGAGGACTTCTCCACCCTGCTGCTCCTGGGTGGTCGCATCCCGGAGCCTCTGTGGGTTATTTGGGCTCTGGGTGGGGTCTCAGCCCAGGGGAATCAGGGCTGGTGCCCAGGCACACTCAGAGCAGAGGATGAGGCACAGCCTAGACTCAATTCAGGGTGAACAGGGTGTACAAACCTCCCCATGAGCTGTGAGGCCACTGCTCCCCAAAATTGCTCCATGCAGTTCCCCAGGTACCACTCCAATAGTTTGGGGAAGAGACATCCCCACCCATCTGCTTCAGCACCCCCATCCTGACCCCTCTGTCAGGTGAAGGAGGCTTCTCCTCCTCTGTGATGCCACCAGCCTTCACTCGCTGACCGCTCAGGTCAGTGGGGATGTGATCTCACCTGGCTGGAGGTTAATTTATTCCCCCTCACAGGGATCACCAAAAAGCCACCGTCCAGCAGCACCTGCCCCAGCCTGGGCACGCTCCCCTCCTTCCTCCAGCCCCAGCCAGCTCCGAGGCAAAGCAGCCCATTTCACAGGGAGGTTTCTCATCCCCATCGCTCCGTTTACTTACACACAACTTCCAGCAGCTCACAAGGCTCATGAAGGGCTCTTGTCAAAGGTCAGCATGGCTGTGAAGAGACTGATCATTAGGAGCAGGGAGCTGGCTGTGGGAGAACAAGCAGCATGAGTGGCACTGTGGCCATGGGAGACTGGGCAGCCTCTGTAAGGGTCAGTTACCAGGTAAATGAGGAGATGAGAGATCCCAGCAAAATGCCCTGCCTTCCCTGAAATGTCTGACTGGGCACAAGGCTGGATGGATGCTGGACAGGGCAGCCTTATCTGAGGCCTGCAGTTAGTTTTTGCTCTCTGAATACGGGGTCTGAGGGGATGCTTCAGGCTTTGCCAGCTGCCTGGTGTACAGGCTCCCCATGTATTGCTGGGGAGCTCAGTCAGAATCACAGAATCACAGCATCCCCAGGGTGGAAAAGACCTTTAAGACCATCGAGTCCAACCGTCCCTGTCCTGTGCTGACCCAGATCCCTGAGCACCTCATCTACCAGCCTGTTAAACACACCCAGGGGTGGGGGACTCAGCCCCCTCCCTGGGCAGCCTGTTCCAGGCCCTGACAACTCTTTCAGGGAAGAATTCTTTCCCAGCATCTGATCTGACCCTGTCCAGAGGTAACGTCAGCAATGATAAGCAGTTAATGGTAGATACTGTGATATGCAGTGAACCAGCAGCAGCTACATCACCGCAGACACCTGTGCCAATGGCAGAGCCACTCATCCCAGTATTAAGCAGCCTTAATTGGTGGCTGCCCAGTACAGGGACAGCCAGGGAAGCAGGTCTGGCTGGAGACCCCCCCAGAAGTGTGTCTGGAAGGAGCTGGAATGTTTCATTCTGCTGTTTCCCAAATAACAGGAGCACACAAAGCCCTTCCAGTGCTCTGGATGGGACCGTGCCCCAGTCGCTCCGCTGGGATCGCAGTCGGGGTGCTGGGGGTCTGCCCACCATCCGGCTTGGAGCGTCGGTCTCTCTTGGGACAAGCAGACCACAGCGCTGGGGAGAGCAGGGGCTTCATACAGAGACCCAAAGCAGAGGTGATGAGCCACAGTGAGGAGCGTTTCAAGCCTGCCCTGAACCACCTCTGCCAGCTCAGGAGGAATCTGGATGATTTCAGTTTGGGTTTTGCATTATTCCTATTCCATTTAGCTAAATAAATAGAGGCTGGGTTTAAACTGCTTTAATCATGTGCATGCAGCCAGCTCCCACAGCCTAAAGCAAAGCATCATCTTTATTGAACTGGTGTGGTTTGAGTTCAGGGAAGAGTCTGCTGCACGATGAATGTTCCGAGGGTTTCCTACCCTTCCCAACAGGGCCAGTGCCTCACTGCCTCACGTGGGGAAGGGGGGAAGTGCCAGGGGAAAAAAAAGGAAGGGAAAAAAAAGGATAAAGGGTGGGTTTCAAGGAGACACTTGGATTTCCAGCAAAGTTCCTTTCGTCCTGGGCTGGTTTGGAGCCTTTTCACTGGGAGACGTGCTGGATGTGTCCAGCATGTGGGATTTAACAGGATCGCTGGAGAAAGCTTGCAAGTACAAGAGCAGATGGCTATAAAACTGGCAATAACATGAATTCAGGTATTAAACAGATACAGCTGATCTTCCCACCCATCCCTGCACGGGCTCCGTCCCCACTCCCGTTACAGCAGCGCAGGAGCAGAGCCCACAGGCAGTGCACCCCCGCGGGGGCACGGACCCACCGGCAGCAGGTGACACCCTCATGGGTTCTCCCTTCCAGAGGCTGCTGAGATGAACCAGTGGAAAGTTTAATCCGTTTATAACCAAGCTTAATCCAGATGGATTAGGATACCCCCCTGGCACTCTGCATGGTCAACCTCCCAGTTTCCCACCCCTGCTCCAGAGGGCAGGGACACCGGCCCTGCTCACAGCACCGGGGAGCAGAGCCCCCTCCCTTTGCCTTCACCCGTCTGCAGTGACCCAACACCTGGGTTGGCAGCAATTCCCCTGCTCCCTCCCTTTATGGCCACCCCAAGGCAGCGATTTGGCAGGAGTTCACCCTCAAGGGCTGGGGCTTGGCAGGGATGCCAGAGGCTGGTCCGTGGTCGTGGAGCCGGGTGCAGCCGCAGGCACGGGCTGTGCTAGTGCTGTGGGAGCCTGATTCCTTGCCACACTGCTACTCACGTTTGTTTACTGCAGGAAATTCATCTTTTCGGCTCATGCTGGGGATTAATTAATGGTTATGGCTTCTGTGACCCTGTGATTAACTCATTTTCACATAATTGCTTGAAGACAAAACGATGTATGAGGAGCTTTTCCCCCCCCCCATCCCCGCTTGCCATGGCCTCTGGAGGCACCCAGCAGTCAATAAGAACTTGGTTTTTCCTTCCCATGTTTTTCCCTTTCCCTGTTTTTGTTGGTTTTTTGCATGCCCCTTGCGAATCCAGAAGAAGGAATTGGGTGAGTGTTGGGGTTTAGAGCTTGTGCTGGCCTGAGCCCAGCTGGCCTCTGGCTGGGCACAGAGTCCTTCGCTGTGCCCCCCATGACAAACACTGACTGAATTTCAACCTTTGCTCTCTGGGGGTCACGTTGCACAAAGAAGATGGCTTGGCTTTGCCCTAAGACAGCTGCAACCTGCAGCAAGGCTGGGGCGACAGTTCTGCAGCCTCCTGATGTGGGGCACTGGGGTTGCCCACTGTGGTTTAGTGGCCTGCAAGACAGGTCACCTCCAGAAGGGCAAGGGTGACCCTTCCTCCTTGATTACCAGGCAGCATCTTGGGTGTTGGGGCTGTGAAGCTTTGGGTACCTTCACTTCCTGAGGACCAGGGATGGCCAGGATGGAGGCCAGGATCCTGGAGATCCATCATGAGATAACCTGCTTCTCCTGTCCCTCTGTCAGACCCAGGGCTGTGGCCCTGTCCCACCTCCAGGTCAGAGATTTCTTCTGACCATCTAAGAGCGGCTGAAACTCACTCTCTGCCTAATCCAGACTCCTCCAGGAGCAGCTGCCTGGCCTCCCTCCGCTCCCTCCCCTCCCCAAACCCATTTCAATCTGAGATTATTGAGTTAAAACACTCAGCTGACAGAAATAATAAGCACTCAGCAGGCAGCTAGCAGCTCTGCTGGGCTTCCCTCTTCCCACGCCCTTAATCTATTTTTCAGAGAGTCTTCAAGCACTTTAAGCTGCCCTCCCAGAGCCAAGGAGCCCTCCACGTGGGCAGGGGGGGCTGTCCCTGCCTGTCCCCACCGGCGGAATATGGGACGGGGCAGGAGGGTTCCCTGCCTGGGGAGCTGGGATGGTTGGGGGCAGGGGGGGGTGGGGGCACACCACATGCCAGTGCTGGCAAAGCAGATGTGGAAGAATGTCATTTTGGGGATTACAGTGCTAAATCCAGGTTTCCCACACAGAAAGTTGTCGGGCTGCAGAAAGGGACCCTGGGGTGAAATGCTGACTTGAGGTCTGCCTCCAGGCAGGAAAACCAGATGACATGAGATAGAGAGACTTCTCTCCTTCCTCAGGTGGAAGGGAGGAGCACTGGAAAGGTGGCTTCTGTCCACACAGTGCCCATCCTGCGTGGGCCCAGGAGGAAGGAGAGTAAAGTTTCAATCAAGCAATTATTCCCTTGAATTCTCTCAAGCTTCAAATGTCTGAAATTGCCAGAGGGTTTTGGGCTTGTTTCCTTTCCCCCCCCTCCCCCTCTTCTTTTTCATCTTATTCTTCCCATCCCTCTTTACTGGTTCTAATTGTGTCATTAGTAATTAATGACTTTGGAGGGAGACATTTTCTTTTTAATTCAAGGCAGGAAGGAGGGAAGCTGCAGGGACACACAGACACCCTTCCACCCTGGGCATGGACAGGGGTTTTCCTGAAGCAGCTTCTCTCTCTTCCAGCAACAGGGGACAGAGCTGGGACCAGCCTGGGGACATCTTCTGTGCTGGAGTTCCCCAGTTTGGAGAGCTCACCCACCCACCTCATCCATGGCACGGAGTTCCTGTGTGCCTCAGCCAGAGTGAGTCAGGGAGGACATTCACCTTCAGAGACACGCTCTGAGTGTGTTTGCACACAGAATGCTGGCTGGGTGCTGCCAAGCCCGCTCCAGGTGTGGCTCTTCTTCCACAGAGAGGACCTCGGGCTCACCTGGTCCCCTCCAAACATCTGGGGAGCTTCGTGGACGCTGCTCCCACTGCTGCCATGAAGAGACAGCACAGCCACTGTTTGGACCCAACGCTGGGGAGGTGTGCCAGCCTTGGGGACCCCGGAGCATCACATCCTGGGTCATCTCCGGCAGGATCCGCTCCCTGCTGCCGTGGGGACCCTCCCCCCGTCTCTGTGCTGGCCCATGGCGCTGCCCAGCCCCCGGGCAGCCCCCGGGCAGCCCCAGGGAGCCGCACGGCCCGTCTCCTCCGGCGAACGGGTGACGACTCCCTCTGCCGCTGCTGCTGCTCCATCCCAGCCGATGCAGGGCTCCATCCCAGCCGCTGCTGCTGCTCCATCCCAGCCGATGCAGGGCTCCATTGGCCACTGTGTGTGAGAGCAGGAAGGGAGGCCACCGCCTGCACGGGAATTGATTGCTTGGACGCTGGCCGGGCTGGGCAGGCAGCCTGGGCTCTGGGTAACTGCAAATTACTCCTTTAGTGGCAGCACGGGGGAGAGTCGAATGCTGGGATCCCTCCAGTGACTCCCCAGCTACTGGGAGGACTGGTCCCCTCCCAGAGAGGAGGAAAAGCATCAGTGGAAATGGATGCAGGTTTTGGGAGGGGACTGCAGCCACACACCTTCACTGGGGGGCTGCTGATGCCCCTCCGATTTCTTCCAGCAGTCAGCAAGGGGGGTGAAGGGGGTTTTGGAGGAGCCTGCAGGAAGCAAAGCGACTGGGAAAGAGAAAAACAGAAGGAAGCCCCACATCCACAGATGCAGCTCTGCAAAGGATACAGCCAGGCACAGGGGGAAAGGAGGGATAACTGGCCCTGAATTAGCGGCTGATGTTCAGGCAACAGCTCTTGGGGCTCCTGCAAACAGCTGGGAGCAAACACCTGCCCAACAGCCAGAGGAATTAAGGAAAAAAAAAATAACCCCCCCCAAAACCAGCAGAAATGTCCAGGCAATGCAAAGGAATGAGCACAAATAGCACAGGGCATTTTCTAAGGCCATTACCTGAGACTCACAGCCACTCTGAGGAGATGGGCTCAGCCCTGGCCACCTCCTTGAAAAGCTCCACAGAAGGGAAACAAGGGTGAAGAGAAGAAAAGTGGCTGTGGTTAACAGGGGAACAGAGAGGTGTTCCAGCAGGGAGGGAGAGCCAGAGATCTTCATGCCCAGTGGGGAGCCGGGCATCGGGTGAGCTGCAGGCAGGGGGAGGCACGGGGGATGCTGAGCTCGATGGAGAGAGGGGCTGAGCAGTCACCTTTCCTGCTGGCTACAGACTGAAAGGAGGGATGTAAGGGAGATAATTTGCTGTGGCTGGAGAGTGGAGGAGGGATGAGGAGCGTGGCTGTCCCCAGCCTGGAGTGAACAGCAGGGAGGAGGAGAGGAGCCTGGGGAGGTGGGAGTGCACTTTGTGATCCTGCACACTGGGCTGAAGAGCTGCTCCTGGCCAGGGCAGGGCTGCATGCCTGCTCCTGCAGTGTTCTACAGCACGAGCATGGAACTGTTCTCCATCAGCAGAGGGGTGGCAGCAGGGACAGGGAGGGGATTGTCCCTCTCTGCTCTGCCCTGGGGAGGCCCCAGCTGGAGTCCTGTGTCCAGAGCTGAGATTTTGCTATTCTAATACACTGTCCTCTGCAGTGGACTCCCCTTGGGAGCAGGTGAGCCTTGCACTGGGGGTTACTTACCATAAGCCTTGACTTATGGCAGAGAAGCAAATCTTGGACCTTGAGGGACGCTGGGTCTTCCTGAACTCTGGCAGTTCTCTTGACTGACCCATCCTCAGCGTTGGGATGGGGTGTCCCATCACTCAGTCATCCCATCCCATCAGTCTCCTTCCTTCCCTTCAGAGTTCAACAGAGAAACAACATGGAAAACACAAGAAATCTGAGACAGGATTCAGGGCAAGCCAGGAGGAAACCCATCATTCTCCACCCAATGCTGTGGGAAGAGACAAGGATCACACAGGCCACCGAGTCTACCCCAGCCATTCCACTGCCTCCTGACTGGTCCAGGATGGGGGACTGACCCCTGTGGTCACAACGCTCAGGTGACAGCCACTGTCCCCTCTCCTGCACCACAGCACCTTTCACTCAAGGCAAATCGATCTTCTACTGGCTCCTGGAGCCACATCCCACCCCTGCTCCTCCCTTTCCCTCCCCTTCCCCTTTCTGTCCCGCTTTTATTTTTGAAATGCTCAGGGAACCTCACATTAACTGCAGCTTGCAGAAAGTAATCAAGCTATTTCTAGGCAGAGAACTAATTTAATGCATGGATGACTTTAGCTCAAAAGAAGAAATAAGGACATTCAGGCATCCTGAGGGAGCAGAATAATAGGGTAATTTGCACAAGATGAGGAGAAAGGGGGGAAAAAAGGGCCACTACTTCTTTTGCATAATCTCCTTTATCAATCTTGTTCTCTCCCCTGTTTGCTGGCCAACACCCTGTCTCCAGATGTTGCCTGTCCAGGAGCACCAGCACTGCAGAGAGGCCAGAGCTGGGCACAGCTCAGCGTGGGTTCTGCTCACGAGGGGAGGAGGGTGGAGCAGGGACAAGGTTTGGCTGCTCCCTGAGGTGCAAGGGAGGCTTCAACTGCCCTCAGCCTGTGCTGGGGGCAAGGAGGCTGTGAAACTTCTAGTGCCTGAGAGAAATGCCACTAAAGGGCTAAGGGAAGGGAAGGGAAGGGAAGGGAAGGGAAGGGAAGGGAAGGGAAGGCCACTCAGAGTGTCTCCTTCTGGCAGCCAGACCCCGCTGTTCAGAGCTGCCTGGTTACATGGAATAAAAGAAATGTCAGCAGGAAAAGCATTTGGAGGTGAAAAATTGAAGCTTTCCCTTCCAAATGTGTGGAAACAAGGATGTTTTCCCTTTACCAAAGTGCTCTGTAACATATTTCCCCCTTCCCTTCACTCTCCCAACCAGCATTTGATTGACAGCACCGTTTTCTTGCAGGAAGTTTCCATTTTGAGAAACCCACCTTTCCTGCCAGGAAACCCATCCCTGCTAAGGGCTTCTGAGCAGTGTGTGAGCCCACAGGGATGGCCAGCTGGCAGAGGCACGCATGGTCACAAACCTGTTTCCCTGGGCTGGGCCACTGGCTGGGCTGGGACAAGTCTGTGCAGACCTGCTGGCACCAGAGAGCCCAGTACAGCAACTGGCAGCACCCGGAGCAGCACTGGGAGGGGTGGCTGAAAAGGGATCAGGAAATTATTCACCTTAGATGGGAGATGGGAAGTGCTGCCATGGAAGTGGATGGTTTTCCTTGCCTGTGTCCCTTTGCAGAGCAGTCCCCTCCCTGCAGCACTCTGGGGGGGTGAGGGAAGCGCAGAGCAGCGGGGGATCAGCTGCAGCGAGGACACCGCTCGCCCCCTCCCCTCCCCTTCTGCCCCCAGCCCCAAGGAAGCAGGATCCAGGCACAGAAGTCACCGTCCTGCATCCCTGCCTTGGCCCTGCATCCCTGCCTGGCTCCAGCTGTGTGGCTCCAACAAGGGAAAAAAGTGTAAGTAGGTCAGAGCCCCATTTGTCAGTTGCTCTGCACGGGGTGGAGGGACTGGAACCGGCAGCTTAATGGATGGATCTCACTTGTGAAATTACCCAGCACAAAAACATGTGTACCTGCAGGGCACAGAGGCTCAGTCACACTGGCAGGGGAGGAGATTTGATCCCATCACCAGCAAAGAAGGGAAGAAAAGAGCCTGTTCCTCTCCTCCTGTTCCTCCTCCCTGTGGCCAGGGCCATGTGCTGGCCTGCGGAGAGCTCGCTGGCTGGACTCCCCCCCTGCTTTACTCCCTGCACAAACTCTCAATGAATAACCTCTGATGATGTACTGGCCTTACAAACTTCTTCCTGCTCTTGGCAAAGGCTCCTGAGGTAGCATGGGGCACGTGGGCTCCTTGCAATGACATAGTCAGGGTGTTCCCTCCCCAGGGGCTGCCAGGGTGGGAACACCTCTCCTGTGGTACGGAGAGCGATGGTGCCATGCCTTGACATCACCTAAGCCCCTGTAACCACTACGTGTGCTGTGGCAAACACCAGCTCCCCGTACAGCAGAGCCAACACAAGGGGTGTCCCCAGGGAAATGGGGTCTCCTGCACCCCTGGCACTGAGCAGCATCCCCCATCTCACCCAGCATCCCCCATCTCACCCCAAGCTCCCCATCTCACCCCAAGCTCCCCACACCCTTGGGCAGGCTTGGAAAGAGCCCGTAGATGGAACGTGAGAACATCAGGAGAGAATTGTAACATCTTATTAGTAAAGGCCATCTGAGCCTCTAATTAAAATTTGCCTAATGACCTGGCTGCTTCGTCACTTTCACTATCAGAGACATTAATTTAAAGTGACAGGTACTTAGGCAAAGGCAGGATTAATTTCTCCTTTAAAAGAAATTAAAGGGGCAGAGCATGGATTGGGCTGTGCCTCCTCCCACCAGCCCAGCGCTGGGGAGCGCCCTGCCCAGGCAGCAGCAGGGCAGATGGGAGGAGGAGGAGGAGGAGGAAGGAGCCTCGCAGAGCTGATGGACCTGCCCTGAATCCCTGCTGGACCCCAGGTGGTGGGGTGGTACTTCCACAGAGCCAGAGGGCCCACCCTGGGGTGAGGGTGTCCCCGTGCTGCCAACACCTGACACGACCTGCAAAGTGCACACAGACAGCAGTGGTCAAGCCTGGGTTTTCCTGGGGCTGGGGGAAGAGAGATTCCACCTCCTTTCCCCAAACCCTCTTCCTATTTTCCACCTTCTCACCACCAAGAGCACATTGAAGTTGTCCAGCTGCAGCCCCTTGTCCCACCCTCAGAGCCACCCACCCTTCTCTCCCCATCACCACCCCACAACACTCCTCCTGCTGCCCCAGGTCACCCAAGGCCTCCTATGGCCCCACTTAAACTGGAAGGGGGGAGGTACCCAGAAAACAACCTGCTGGTCTCCCAGCAGTCCCCTTTTGCCTTCCACAGGCAAGTTGTGGGTGTTCCCTGGGGATACAGACCTAGGCATCTCCCCTGCCTTCCCCACACTCCCACCTGAGCAGCGAAGGCCTCTGAAGATCTCATGCCATCACTGTGCCCCAGCCCTCAGTGCAGTGAGGCCAGGCTGCCCCAGCCACCTCCTGGCTCTGGCAGTGCTGAGGCCCCATGTGCCCAGCCTGGGAAACCACATCTGTGGCATTCCTCCCCATCCCTCTCTCTCTCTGTTAAATCAGAGGCTGTGGTGGATGCAGTGCTCAGTGTCTGCAGTCCATACCTCATCGTTCATGCCACATTGATTCCCAATTCCAGCCCTGTAGGTTATTTAATTGGGCAGATATCCCTTCAATTTTCTCCTCCAGCGATATTATTGATGGCTGAAGTCTATCCATTCCTTTGCACGGGGCTCCAAAGGAGCCTGTTAACAATTATAACAACAGTCAAACACTTGGCTTTCGATTGTACTTCACAGCCCCAAATCTCAAACAATCCATTAAGCCCATCTTGGAGGTATTAATTGTCCCAGGTTCAGTCCAGAGATAGCATGTGCTGCCCTTCGGGCTGGAATCATTACTCTTCCCTCTCCATCCCCCTCCACCAAGTGCTTCCTGAGTTGTGAGCCAGGCTGGGGACTGTGTCCCCATGTCAAGCTTCCAGCAAGGGCTCTCAGCCACCAGAGTCAGGTCCCCAGCTCACCTGCATCACACCCACAGGCTGTGCCCAAGCGCTGGGCTCAGTCAGTGCCATGCCAGCCTGCCCTGACCGTGGGGGGCGACAGGCCAAACACCCCCAGTAAATCCCCACCACGACACCGAGCCACGGCTGGAGGAGGAGAAGAGAAACAGTGCTGTGCCCCAGTAAGGCAGCAGAGCCCCAGGGTGGCCTGCCTGCCTCCTGAGCTCGCTTCCCTACCGATGTCTGCCTGAAGGGCTGCATGAGAATAATTCTTCCTGGGCATCCTGTATCCCCAGGCAACAGCAACCCTCTGGGATGGGAGAGACCTGGGCTCAGATCCCCTGCCTGCTGTGTGGGCAGGAGACCAAAACCCTTCTCCTTGGGCAGAGATGGAGCCAGGCTCCTGGGGAAGAGGGCCACCAGGAGGATCTTCTGCTGCTGGAGCAGCTCTGCTAGCCTCTCCCCAGCTTCCTCACCAAGAGCCCCCAAACCCAAGCAGTGGTTTTTCAGGCCTGGGGGGAGAATAAAAGTCAGAAATCTCTCCTCTAGACTGGTTTGAAAGGTGTGTTACCTGAAGCTTGGTTTATTTTATGCAGGGATAAAAGCTAGACTGGTTCCAGCTTCATTTGCACATGAGATGGTCATGCTAAAGAGAAAGAGGTCCTCTCCTGGCAGAGCATCCAGGTGCTTCCCAAGGGGTCCCCCTGTCCTGCAGCACTGGACAAGGAGCTCCACCACACACACCAACCCTTTGCTATCCAGCAGAGAGGCCAAAGCTGCCAGGAGCAAACCCTGGTGAGCCCAGCTGCTTCCCCTCCCCAAGGTCCCAGCTCCCACAGGGGAGGCAACGTTTTCTTCCAAGCTTTACCCTTTCTTCCTAATTTTTGATGGATGTAGGCTCAACCTTTATACTATCTGAAAATGAATATTTTACTGGAGTATAAAGGCTGAAATGACATGAATTAATGATATTTAAACATTACACTGAATATTTGATTTGGGGGGTGGAACCTCTGGTAGCAGAAGGGAATAGTGGCCGTGCCAGGCAGAGCCCAGCAAACATGAGCCATGGGTGCAATTCCCTGACATCCCCTGTTTCATTCCTGCTTTTCCTCCTCCTTTTTCTGCATTTGCATGCAGAGGGCTGGAGAACAACAGTTCTATGGCTTCCCAGGGCTCCTGCATGGAGCTTTTACCCCAGCAGCTCTCAGGCAGCTCTCTGGGGATGGTGTAACAAGGGTGAACCAAGGAGCTAAGCAGAGATGGATGCCCTGTTCAGACAGCTGAAGGGAGTCCTGTCGCTGCCAGGGTTCTGGGGAGAAGGTGAGGAGGTATACTGGTGGAGCACTGAGGCAGGAGCCACCAGTGATGCTGGTGAAAGAAGGTGGTGCTCAGAACGATGCTGGCCTCGGCAGGGTGTCCTGGTGCCAACACATCCAAATCACACCACGAGGTTACTGGGTGCACAGAGGGGACAGGGAACTGCAAGAGCAAGGGGACTGTGCTGGCCAGGGGCCACCATATCTCTCCTGCACACCAGTCCTGTCCTTTGCTCCTCTGAATGCATCTGACCCACCTGCACAAGGTGCTGGTTCAGGCACCACCATCAGCCTCAGGCTGTCCAGCCCCTGCTGAGAGCTGCCTGGGGAGCCAAGGATGGGAGCAGTGAGCCAGGGGAGGTCTGGGCTGCAGAGAGGAGGAGGATGGGGAGTCCAGGACCGCAGTAACCTCGAGGTGCCTTCGAGGAGGAGTTGTTTTTCCAGGGAGCACAGCATGAGAAGCTTGTTCGCCATCTGCTTCCGACTGCCCTGCATCCAGTGAACCAGAGAGCTGCTCTTTCCTACATGCTAAAAATACTGCTTTAGAGAAGAAAGGATGATGGGGAAATGAGAGGAGTATACGTTCCATTACACCAGCGTTTCCTTGGATGGGGGGCAGGGAGGCCGTGTCAGGAANTCATGCTCTTCTCGCTGCACTGGGCCCTTCCCCCTTTTCCTTCCTCTCTGTCTTACATTTTAGGGCAGAAACATGCCAGTTCTGGTTGTCTACAGCTTTGGAAGCAGGCAGGTGCATGCAGGCACAGCCCAGCCCCGTGCACTGCCCATCTGCACTGCTGACAGAGCTCAGGGAATCTGGCTGCTCCTCTGGTGGCAAAGCTGAAGAGGCAGCAGCAGGTCAGAGGAGAGGGAGTGGAGAGTCAGGGGCTGGGTTACAGACAGAGCTCCCTGGGCAGGGATGGGCTCAGCTACCTTTGGCAGCTGCTCCACTCCATGAGCCCTCCCAGCAGACCCAGCTCCACCACTGGAGCTGGCCTGGGGCCACCTCTATCCCTGCCAGACCCCGAGTTACTCACCAACAAGCCATGATCTTCCCAGCAGCAGGTCCCCAAAACTCTGTGATCTTCCCTCCAGTGCAAACAATGGTCCCTGCAAATCCTTTTGGGACCACAGTGTTGGCCATGGGGTGGAACAGTAGGTTTGGACTTGGGCACTCAGGTCCTTGTTTGTCTTTTGCCATGAGCCAAAGACAACCCAGGACAAGCTGGTTTTCCCCCGAGCCTCCACTTTCCCCCCCACTCAGTGCTGACTTACAGCCTGGACTCTCCAAGGCAGTGTGGCTGATGTGCAGCACAAAGCCCCAGCACACAGCACCCAGCACTGGCTGTCACCTGGCTCCTGGCAAGTGGGTGCCTGTGGCTGGTCAGGCTGAGAAAATCCCATTTGCAGGAAGCACACAACAGCTCTAAGTGATGGAAATCCTCCTTCCTTGGGCAGAGAGAGAGAGGAAGGGGGAAGAAAGATGAAAAAAAAGCTTTTTCTAGGGAAATTAAATTGGACTTCAAATTTACAGGGTCTTCATTTTGTTCTGGTGATAATGAATTAAGCTCTTGCTGGCAGTTATATTGCTGCAGAAATAAGTACCGGTTAAAAGCACTTTTGGAAACTATGACTTTCATTTTAAAGCTGCCACAATTTACATTTAATCCATTCATTAATTCATTTATTTATGCTGCTCAGGTACAAACCTCACATCTCTCCTTTCCCAGGATCCCCTGGAACGGCTTCAGCCCCAAACCAGGCTCCAGGCAGAGCCAGGGGCCGGGGCAGCACCACGCAGGGCCCTCCAGCAGCCTGGTGAGGAAGCACACAGCCAACCCCCCTTCCTGGGGCTGAGGACACATGCAGACATCAGAGATGCACGGTGGGCTCAGCAGGGACCACCTCTGACACCCACGGGGCAGAAGCCAGATCTTTTGGGCAGAGGATGCAGAAACCTCCTGCCTGGCACCAGAAAAACCCCAGTGACCCTCTTAATCCTAAGGATCTCCCTGCAGACCCCCAGCAAACCCCTGTGTCTGGGGCTGGAGGAACCAGACAGGAGGTGCCTGTAGCCGTAAAAACAGGCATGCAAAATGCCCCTGCCCCTGAGGACAGCCTTGTCCCTGCAGTGCCCAGGGGCAGCCCCCGCGCTGTCACCCCAGCAGCAAGGGCTGTTCCCCCCAGACCCTGTTCCCCAGTGGCCTCCCAAGGACAGAGTGTTGAACGGGAGCCAAGACCTGGAGGTGAACAGCCCATTCCCCTGATTAATCAGACACAGAAGATGTTGTGGCTTGCAATAATTTTACCTCTGCCAGATGCCCGTGGCCCCAGTTTGCATCCCAGCCCCCACCTCCCTCCCACACGAGCCCCTCTGGCTGGTGCTTCCCTTCTTCCTGCATTCCAGCTCCTCCAAAAGCAACTCTGACAAAGGTTTGGGCTCCACAGCACGTGCACACAGAGGGTCTAGCAGGGTCAGGCTCTCAGAAACCAAACCCAACTCTGACACCAGAAGCTCCTACCACCTTCCCTTGGAAGGGCTCAGGAGGGGGCCCTGAGCTGCAGCTTGTTGGAGATGCCAAGGTGGGACTTGGTCCAGAGCTGTGGTCCATCCTTTTTTAACCCCATCCTTACCTCTGTCTCCAGCCTTGATTTCCTCCCAGGCTCAAAGACAGCTCCAGGGCTGCTGAGCCAGGCTCAGGCACAGCAATGCAGCAGGCAGGAGGCTCCAGGGATGGATGTTGTTGATGCTGACCACCCATGAGTGCTGCCCTCCTGCACGAGGACCAGGAGCAGGGAGGGAAGGTGGGCAAGCTGCTGAGCAGAGAGCAAGCCCCTGCAGTGCTGCCTCTGGAGCCTTTCCACTCTGCTGGGCAGCAAACAGGGGGAAGAAAAAATCAATACCCACCCCCATCGTGTCTCTATCTGCCATTGATTTATGGCCCTGCTGAACAGCCTTCTTGTCCACAATTATTGGACAGTCAGCTCCCATTTGCCATGATTTCTTCACCCCTCCTTTCCACCCCCCTCCCCAGCAGACCCCATCCTTCCATGTGCTGGCACTCAGGGGCTCTGGCAGCTCCTGGGGTGGTCGGTGGCTGGGTCCCAGCTGGGTCCAGTCCCACGGTGGGACAGGGATTGCTTGTCAGGCTCAGGTCTGATCCTCCAAGGGCCCAGGAGGGCAGCTGGGGTGCAGGAGTGGGAGCAGGGAGGCAGGAGTCTCAGATGCAGAGCAGCAAGGGGGGAAAGAGTGGTCAGGTGGACTGCCAGTAAAGCCAACCAGAGAATCACGTTTTGCCCTGAGCTGCTGAACACTCAGCTTTATCTCACAAGCAACCAAAAGCTGAGCACAGGAAGATTTCCTTCCTAGCTTTCCTGACAACCTTCCCAGCTCGATTTTGCTCTTTTGGCCATTTCTACCACATGTCACAGTGAACCAGAAGGTCAGATTGATCCAGTCAGCCAAGCCTTGCAAAAGCAAGAGCCTGCTGCATGAATCCACTGAGCTGCACGTTCCATTACACCAGCGTTTCCTTGGATGGGGGGCAGGGAGGCCGTGTCAGGAAAGAATCAATAGTCCCAAGAATCAGCAGGCTGGTGCCTCCATCCACAGAGCCCAGCCACCTCCACCATCCAGGCTGAACTGGGGGCACCTCCACTGGATTAGAGAGCGCTGCCCGTTTCCAGCCCCCTGCCTGGGCTGTGCCTGGTGGGCTCCTGCCCACTCACAGCTGCCTCCTGCTCTGGTTGAGACAGTCTGAAAATGGAGGGACTGACATTGCTTCCCCAAGGCCAGGCTCAGGCTCAGCAGGGCCCAGCACAGCCCTGCTTGTGCAGGGCGGGGGGTGTGGGGCAGCTCGGGGCAAGTCCTAAGGAGCGACCCATCCAGCTGCTGGTTGCTCACAGGCAGGGACATGGGGCTGCAGGGCAGTGCAAGCAGCAGTGCTCTGCTGCAAAGCCCTGTCAGAGGCCACTGCTAAGGAGGAGACACAGGGCAGGGGGGAGCAACGCCAAGGACAGAGAGAGGAAAGTGATCTGAACCACCAGGTTGGGATAATCCTCAATACAGGAACTGCTGGAACGTGGGGACCAGGCTATGGCCTCTTCACAGAGCTGTGGGGTGGGAAGGGACCCCCAGAGCCCATGGGGTCCAACCCCCTGCCAAAGCAGGGTCCCCAGGACAGGGCACACAGGTCGGTGTCCAGACAGGGCTGGAATCTCTCCAGAGAAGGAGACTCCACACCCCCTGGGCAGCCTGTCCCAGGGCTCCCTCACCCTCACTGGGAAGAAGTTCTGCCCCAGATTGGGGGGGAACTCCCTGTGCTCCAACTTGAGGCCATGGCCCCTTGTCCTGTCTCTTCATGCAACAAGCCTCCCCTCTGGGGCAGGAAGCAGCAGTTCTTGCTGGGGCACTCAGATAATTTACCCTGTGGAAGCCACTTCAATGGCTCTTGTCTCTGGGGAGGCTGGAGAGCAGACACTGCTTGCAGCTGGATGTGAGACCTGGCAGGATTATGCTCACCTCAACCCAGGAGACAATGATTATTTAGACTTTGTTTTGGTGGCAAAGGTAGATATTATGGAAGGGCTGATTGCAGAAGTGAGCCCTGAATGTAATACTTTGACCTAAATCAATCTGTGATTAAAGGAATGAATAAATGAAAATAAGCCTGCACCTGAGGATCTTGATTTCAAGCAGAGTGGACAGTGAGAAACAAAAGGAATTAGTCAGCCAAGTCAGTTGGAGAAAGGTCGTGGACGTGAGCATGCAGGATGCCTGGAGTGACAGGGGAACAGGGCTGAGGGCTCCAAGAGACCCTGAGCAGGAAGAGGGGAAACTGAACATAAAAGCTTGCAACGAAGAGCTGGCAGGGTAATGGGCTGAGCAGCCACTTGAAGCAAGGAGTTGGGAAGAAGCAGGGACCCTGCACAGGTTGGAAGAGAGGAGCCCTGGGAAGGAGGTCACAGGGGCCACCGACTGCTCCACAGAGGGGAACCTGCATCAGGTCAGAGTTAACACAGAGCGAGCTCCAGAGCCTCAGAACCTCTCTGGGCTGGAGAGAGGAAGAACAAGGGCTGTCATGTGAGGAGAACAGGGGAGAGATGAAAGAATGACTCTGGGCACATCCCAGCACTGCTGGAGCCCAGCCTGAGCCCAGTGTTCAGGCAGGGTGAGGCTGCCCATGGAGGGTGAGGGGCACAGGAGGCAGCGGCCCAGGGAGCAGGGGACTGGAGCAGGCAGTTCCCTGGGGGGTGGAGAGTGGGCACCAGGGGAAGCACTGCTGCTGGCAATTGTTTTCATTGCATCAAGACAAAGTGTTATTGTTTGGCATACAGCACACGTGGGGGCTGCATTCTAACAGGAGGCACGAGCCCATGAGTCTGATCTCGTAGAGGATGAGGCCTCTCAGCAGCTGCAGACAGCAAGGCTAACTGAAAGGGAGCCAACAGCATCACCAGGGCTTAGCAAGGGGAGATCACACCAGGCATCCCCTCTGTCTGCAGCATCTACTGTCCTCACCCACCCAGACAGAACTGCAGCACCTGGAGATAAGCCTAGAGGAATGCCCAGAGAGACCCTGCCTGGGCTGGGACAGAGACCAGGCAGGGGGGCAGCCACAGCCAGCTGGAGGAGGTGAGAAGCTCCACCAGCCTGGCACCAGACACTGCCTCTCCAAACACCTTCAGAACCCCTGCAGATGGGAACCACCACGGGGCTGTGGCTGCTGCCTCCACGTAGGAACCCTCCTGTTATGGGATGGTTAAAATAACATCCTCCTCATCTGCCTGAGGCACGCAGTGAGACCAAGCCTGCTGGCACTGTGACCACAGCCCTTGCTCCCTGGGGAAGTTTCAGATGAGGCTGGTTGCAGAATACAAAGATGCAGTATTGCCCTGGAGAAGCCCAGAAGTGGGCTGAAGTAACACTGTGGGGTGTAAGGCCAGGTGCTTGGATTAAAATTATCCTTCTCTGCGCTCTTGGCAGTCCCCAGGCAGAGGGACAGGTTGACTGAAGTGGGGTTATGGGACAACTCTGACACCTGGTTGTGAATGAGACCTGTGGAGTCTGGGTACACAGAGGGAGAAGCACACCCCACCTGTGGGGCAGAGTAACGCTGCTGTGAGGAGGAGACACAGCCTGGGAGCTGGGCACCTATGGTCAGCAGAGAGGGAGACCAGGAGGAGGGAGCCTGTGCTAGCAAAACAAAAGCCAGAATGGACCATCACTGTCAGCTATAAATACATCAGGGCCTGAATACACAGAAGGGAGAAAAGCTGTTCAAGCCAGAAGACAACGCTGGCACAGGGACAACTGGGCAGAAACTGGCTGCACTGGCAGAGGAAATGTCCAGGTATTGCCATGATCCAGCTCAGCACTGCAATCTGTGAGACTGCCTGAGCAGCCAGCCCGTGAAGGGGGCTGGTGGGCACTGTGTCTGTGGCAGCAGAGGGCCAAACCAGCTGCCCCAGGCTCCAGGCTCATTGCCCAGGAACTTCTACAGGCTGCACCAAGCACCAGCTTTCTGGGGTTCCTTCTGTAACCTGCCCTGGGCTTCTCTGGGTGGAGGGGACCTGTTACCATGAAATACTGAAGCCTTGTTCCCAGAGGTTCTGCATCAAAACCCAACCAGACACTTGCATCCCTGTGATGTTTTGTGCACACTCTTGACCAGAGGATGGAGGGTGAGCAGATGGGCAGGGGTCTCTCCAAAGGGGCAGTACAGCAGGTATGGGGCATGAGCAGAAGTTGCTCCTCCTTTCTCTCCTGCTTTAATCTTCACCGTTTATCTAGGACCTCACCTTTCCCTACACCTGCTCCAGTCTGATCTCCACAGAGCCACACTGCCACCTGCCCTGCACCAAAATGGATTTCATGGTCTGAGAAAAGCTGACTTCAGCCAAAAAGTGGCTGAAACACCCAGAAATACTGAGCAGTCCTGGGTAAGTGTCTATGCCCAGGTTACCTGGTGGTAGAGATGCCAAGTAACACATCACAGCTGATGCAGCACGGTAGAAACAGGGGGCTGCCAGAGATTATAGCCAACTACAAGGAGAACAAGCTGGAGGGGTTTCTCTCCCATGCTGGCCCTTCCAGGACTTCTGTCCTGCAGAGATCAGCACTTGCTGTGCATCCACGAGCCAGAGCAGGAGGATGCTGCATGCCAAGCAGAGCAGTAATTATGAATGAGATGCTGACATCAGGAGACCAGGAGTCCTGAGCAGTCTGCCCTGCACAGAGCAGAGGGCAGCACTCAAACACAGGCCTGCCTTGCAGGCTCAAAGCCCTTTCCCCACCTGAGCCTGCAGTGACTCCCTGATACAGTCAAAGCCCCCCAGTAGTTTGGCAAAGCACTGAGCCCTCAAGCTGGCTTGGAAGCCCCTTTGCAAAGGTCTGATGGGCCACCAAGGTCAGCTGCTTCTCGCTTGGCTGCGTGCACCCACCCACACCTCTGCGCCCTCCCTGTGCCCACCGAAGGGCAAGCTCCTGCACTCTCTGCACCCCCACACAAAGCTTTTGGGCAGGGGTGCAGCTCTGTGAGAACCAGCACCTGCTTGGCTTTGACCCCCCATTCTGGCTCCTGCTCCATCACCATGGAAACCCAGTGGCAGGAGATGGGTTGCTTGGCAACGCAAACACCCAGCTGGACCACGGTGCTGACCCCAGGCACAAGGACCTTGGGTGGGGATTGGTGCCTGCAGCAATGCTGCCTCTGTGAAGGGGCTGAAGTGCAGAAGGACGTGGTGGGAGAGCAGTCCCAGCCCCAGGGTGGGCAGTGGAGTAAATGGCCTCCACCAGTAGTGGTGGCCTCTCTCCAAGGATGCTCCATCCATCTGGGAGCAGCACTGATCCCTCCCCAGGCCTAGGAGCTGCTGCTCCCATGGGAGGGGGTTGCATCAATACATAGTGGGGTAGCAAGTTCAACAACCCCCCGGGGCAACCCTGCTGATGCTTCAGGTCCTGTTTGCATCCCAGGCAACCAGAGGCAGGGTGCCCCTCAGCCTGCCCCTCTGCCAGGACCCCCTCTGCCCCTCCCCAGGCCTCACGCCCGCTGCACACAGCAGTGTTTTCCCATGAGGAAGTGAAGGGCCCTGGAAGAGCCGAGCAGGGAGCAAGCATGTTGCATCTGATAACAGAGGCAGCTGCAGGATGGGTGTCCTGCAGCACAGCCTGAGCTCAGCCAGGTCAAACACAAGGAGGAGGATCACTGAGAGAGGAGTCAGTGTGTGCAAGAGCCAGCTGAGGAACCAGACCCTGACTGCCCAGGAACCCAGGGAAGCAGGGATTACAGCCTGCCAACACCCCCCCAACACAGGTACAGCCAGCAGAGCCAGGCACACACAGAAAGGCACCTGCAGGCTCCAGCACAGGCTTTGCAAGAGGTGTGGGTGCATCACAGGGTGTGCGGTGACAGCTGGGGACAGCCCCAGGAGCAGGGCAGAGGAGCTGGTGCTGCAGGACCGTGCAGAGAGGCACAGGGTGTACAGGCATGCAGCTGCAGAACTCTCTGGCATCGGCTCAGAGGCCCTTCTGGCTCTGGTACAAGGCAGGAGAACACAAATCAGTAAGGAAGGAGTGTTCCAGGGGGTGTGTGGCTCTCCCAGGGGTCAGCAGAACCACGGGGCTGACAAAACCAGCTGAAGTTAAGCTGCACCTCAGGCTGTGGAGAGGCAAGGGAGGAGCTCCCATCACAGGCAGCAGGAGATGACATCGGGGTTAAACGCCTGTGACCAGGGGCTGGTAAGTCTGCTGTGGCACTGAGTGTGCCAGCACAACCAACACACTGTCAGCAAGGTTCAGGATCAGTCAAGTGGACTGAAACCCTGACAGCAGCAGGGCAGCCTCAGCAGCACCTCACAGGGCAAGAAACACAGGGGGCTGGTGGAAGGCACAGTGTGTCTGGAGCAGTCACCCAACACTGCCAGCTGAAGCCACCTCCCTTCTGGCTCAGCAACACGAGCACCAAGAGCAAGCATGGCTGGGACCTGCAGCACACAGGGACCCCATGGGTGCATGGGAGCTGGTCGGGACCCCTGGCATTGCCCTATGGCCAAGGGCATCCCAGGGCACCCTGCACTGTCCAGGTGGAGCTGCAGCTGCTCACTATGGACACAGAGTCCACAAGCCACCAAAATTAGGCTGTTTCCTCCAGCTCCCAAGAAGCTGGCTCCACTGGGTTAGCCTGGGGGCTGCCAGACAGAAGCTGCTATTGCAAGCCATGGACTGCTGAGTACTTCCAGACCCTCTGCAAAGAGGGGGAGTTATGGGCCAGGCACTCACAAGCTTGTCCCAGCTCTGGCCCTTCTCCCACTGGAAAAGGCTCATCAACCACCCGCCCTCAGCCACCACCTCTGCAGCCTGGAGCTGATCCCACCCTGGATGCACACACAGACCTGACATCAGAGCTGGCTGTCCCCAGGGCAGCATCTCCCATCCTCAGCTTCTTCCTCTCCAGGTCTGTCACAGCTGATCTGAGAGGCTGCAAGTGGATCACAGGGTGGGTGCAGAAGCTCCAGTTGCTGGGAGGAGGGAAGCAGCAGATGCATGCTCCATCTCTGCAGTGAGTTACACAGCACTGCCAAGGAGGCAATCAGGATGAATTGCACAATCCAAGCAAGGCTCCTCTGGCTGTGAGAGATGGTGGAACAAAGGCTTGACCCCAGAGCCTGGATTGATATTGAATGGAGGAAGAAAGAAAGAGCAAGGCCAAGGCCAGCACAGCTGGGAGTGCTGGAGTTATAAAACACCAGCAGAGGCTCTCAGCGTGGTGTGCTGTGGCAGAGAGGTTAGTGCCCCTTAAAACGAAAGCATAAATAGGCAGGATTGAGATGGCTGCATAAGTGTGAAGCACCAAAGAGCTGAGAACCTCTGCTCATCTGTAACCCATCCAGGAGAGCCAGCCCAGCAGACAGGGGGTCTGCTCTGACAGAAGCCCTGGCCTGTGTGCAGCTGATGATTACCATCATCGGGCAGAGCTCCTGCAAGCCAGCAGCACAGCAGGACACTGCTCTGCAGCACAGCACCCCTGAGGGACTGACCCCAGCCAGCAGAGACAGGCACAGCGTGGCTGGATGGCTCCCAGGCCACTGGGCGAGCTCAGACACACCAGCTGGACAGCCACAAGCCAGGTACACACACCAGCTCTGAGATTCACTTGGTGAAGACCTGGCCAGGATCTCCTGCCAGCAACAAGCCACCAGCTGCATGTTAGAAACAAGAGAGCTCCTGCAAGGAGCTCCTCCTGGGGGACAGGGCAGCAGACCCAGCAAGGAAAGGGCAGCATCCTCCCCAGAGCCACATTAAGCCCTTTTGAGATGAAGAATGGCAGCTAAGGGAGAGGGGTCAGCTTTCCTGGTGACAGCAGATGCCCAGCGCTTCCAGCACAGCCAGGGAGGCAGGGGGGTCCCCAGCAGGGTCTGCATCCCCAGGCTGTGGCACAGGGCAACTCTCAAGCCAAAGGATTAACTTTAACATGGTTGTATTGGATCCTGAGTGTTTCAAAGAGACATAAGAAGGCAGCACCCCCCCATCAGATCACAGCAATTTAAATAAAGCAGCTCTGGATGTGGGGCTGGGAGAAGGTGACCAGATTCCCCAGGGATCTGCCAGCCTCATCCCACTTGGCTTAGATCAGCTTTTTAGGGACTGTCTCTGGGGGAGCACAGAGGGGCCTTGATCCAATTTGGGCACCATGGGTGAGCAGCAGCATGGAAATGCTGCACTCAGAAAGGTCTTCAGGGAACCCCACATAAAGGGACACCAGTGGGTGCTGCTCTGGTGAAGAGCTGCTCCTATTTTATTTATTTGCTTCAGAAAAAGTGTGGTTTTTGTGGAGGTAAGCAGCTAATTGAGTTCAGGTTCTTCAGCTAATGAAGAAATAAGCTGAATAATTAATTATCTGAAGATAAATTATTCATGGCCAGTTGTGATTCCAGTGTGGGAGCAGGGGGCTCAGAGTTATTTTCATCAGAAAGAAGAACTCTGCATGTGAACAGCCCACCCAGCCCCTCCGAACCACGGCTGTGATGAGAGCCAGGACTGGGGGGGAACCAGCCCCTCAGCATCCCCTGGGAGCAGGAACAGCCTGTTCTGATGATTATTCACCTTCCAGTGTGAGGTGTTATCCCAAGTGAGCTGGTGCCAGACCACTGTGGCCTCGGGCTGTGCAGGGATGCTGACAGGGAGGTTTCTGCAGCCTTATCAGGGCTGTCCTCTGGGCAGCCTTCCTCCTGAGAGCCACCCCAAAGTGCCCCAAATCCCACAGTTACACCTGGCACAGTGGAGAAGCAGCTCACCCACCCCACCCCAGGTTCCCACCTCTCCCTCTTCACACCCTGCTGCAGGCTCCTGCCTGCCAGGGGATGAGCAGCCCCAGCCACAGGGACACCAGCTCCTGCAGCTCACAGGGGCTGGGAACTCACCTGCAGCCCAGGGCACTCTGAACGGGGTCCCCCCTGGTCCTCTGCTGGCTCCATGTGGAGAGGAGCCCAGGGCAGGTGTCTGACAGCAGAGCCCTTTGATCACTCCCCAGCTGCCCTGTGCAGGCACACACACACTGGCTGTGCTTGGTCCCCAGCAGCTTTGTGTGGTCTGAGTGAATGGTGGGATGGCTTCATCCCATTACCGCCCTTCCACAGCCCATCTTCACACCCCCCCACCCCCATCCC
>VZTU01011091.1:148512-292520 GCA_013400835.1 Zapornia atra
CAGGAGCGCTGCAGCAGGAGGTGCCCCCCAGCCCCCACCCCAGAGAAACCCCCATAAACAAAACTGCCCCGAGCCACCCTTGCTGAAGGGAAGGTGAGAGACCCAAACACCCCAAGAACACAGAACAGCTCTGCAAATGACACCCACCCAGCAGCCCTGGAGCAGAGACACCCAGCCCAGGAGCCCCCTCAGCTGCTGCCCAGGCTTTTATACTGCCCACCCACCCAGGAGCCATGGCAGGGGGTGGATCATCTGCCTGACTGACAGCCGGTAGAGCCAATGAGCTCCATTCCTGGAGCTGGGCTGCATTCCCTCCGCAGCCCTGGTGCCGCCCTTGTAGGGATGCTGGTGGCCCAGGGTGCCTTGGAGCATGTCACTAGGAGCTGCCCTCCATCCATGAGTGCCCAGTCAAATGCAAAACCATTTGAAGGATGAGTAAGGCCTAGATTTACCCAGACCTTTGTCCTGCCCCATACTGCAAGAGGTCCCAGTGCTAACTTTGCTGTTGGAGCAAGCTGTGGTGGCTCCATGGGGTGCTAGTGACCCTCATGGTCATCACTGTGGTGAAGACAGTCACCCCTGTAGCTGCCTGACAGCACTGGTTTTGCAGCAGTGTCACTGGTCCTACAGCCCTGTCACTGACTGGGCTGAGGTCAGAGCTTGCTTCTGCAAGCTGGGGGTGCAGAACACGGCCAGGGTGGAAGGGTGGCTTCCTTCCCCCTCTGCGATCGGCAGCATACAGCCCTCAGGAAGCCCAGAAGAAGGGACCACCAAGCACTGCTGTTTGCATCAGAGCTCCAGAGCTAGGGGAGGTTTTATCTCCTCATACCTCAGGGTTACAAAAGCTTTAGCAAATGCAGGAGGATGGTAGGCAGCATCCTGGAAAGAAACCAGAAACTGGCCAAAAAAACCCAAACCAAAAAAAGCTCTTCAGTGATCAAACTGAACCCACAGGGACACACACAACAGCACAAGGTGAACTGGCTCTGCTCTGCCCCAGCCTGAGAGGGACCTTCCCAAAAGGCTGAGTGCTGAGCACAACGTCTTCTCCAGAGCAGCTGTGCAGCAGAGGAAGGATGGCTGAGGGGCTCTCGAGGTGCCTCCTGCCTCAGGCTTTCCTGTGGGAGATTTACATCCACAGAAACAACACGGATCAAAAAGAAGAGCCGTGATGAAAAGCTCCCCAGCTCTGGGTTCTATCTGGGTTCAAATCCCAACTCCAGTGAAGACTTAGTTGTTCAAACTAAGTGGAGCAGCTTCAGAGGAGCCCGTGGGGACCCATCCGTGCCCGCCGGCTGCGGGGCCTTTCCCAGCCACCTGCGAGGTGGGTGACGTTCCCCCTCCAGCACCCCCAGCAGCCAGACCAGCTCTGGGGTCCCTGAGCCGGCGGCAGGACGGGTGCAGCTGGGAGGGAATGCCGCTGCCTCCCTGGGGCTGTGCCCAGCAGAGAGTCCTCACTCCCTTCAGCGCTGAGGAGGCAGCTGAAGCTTTCCCTTCTGTCAAGGATGTGATTCAGAACCCAAACCAACTGAAACCATCTCGGTTCTGGGCTGCAGCTCCCTCCCTGGGCCAGCTCCTCGTCAGCAGTTGGTGTGCTGGAGCGATGTGTGAGGTGTCACACACTGAGTGACACACTCGGGAGCTGTAAACATGCTAAAGAGCTGCTGCCACAGCAGCTGCTGCGGCGTGCACCTCCTCTGCTCTGTTCTTCTTCATCGTGGCTACTTACCTGTCTGTAAATGGCTTTTTTAGTCTTTCATAGTATGTTCTGGCTCTCCCAGGGATGACAGGCTCAGGTGACAGTGCATCCCTGTGCAGCCTGGCCTCCACAGCGGCTCATGGCACTGCAGAGGCATCAGCAGGATGGAAACTGGATGGTGATTTCTGTCCATGGAGTGAGAGGGGCCCCTGTGTCTGCTCAGTCTGTCTGGGAAACTCTTCATTGAAACCTTTCCCCAGATGAACGTTTTCTATCTGGTTCCTTTATTTTTCCTTGCTCTCCACAGGAGACTCTCCTCTGGCTTCCCTGTTTGGTTTTATTTCATTTTAAATGGGAATCCCTTTTAATTAAAGGAAGAGGGAAAAGCCCTTCAGTCCCATTCAGCTCAGAGCAAATCGGTCGTTGTCTCTTTCGAGGAGACTCAAGATGCAGTTTGGGTTTGGACTCATGTCACGAAGCGATCGGAACACTGGCAGCAGCGGGATCCACTCCTCACCACATCTTCTCACCTCCCCCTGGCTCCCAGGCCCTAAACTTTCAAGTCTCAATTCACTAAATTTAAAAAAAAGAAGTTCCCATGGCTTGAAAGTGCCCCAGACTGAACAAAGGGAACAGGCGTGGTTGGGAACCCTCCAGCCCAGCACACAAAGCACCTCTTCCCCTGCCCCTGCCCGCTTTGCTCACGCTGGGTTTCTAGAAACAATAGGGGCTGATTGCAGAGTGGGCAATAATAACACGGCGCAGCCCGCGCCCAGGAGGGCCCGCTTCCCTCCTCCGCAGCCGCTGGCTGGGCTGGGACGTGGTGTGGTGGAGCCAGGGTTTGTGGTGAGCTGTCAGCCCCTCTGAGGGGCTGTGTCCTGGTGCCGTGCAGGCACCCCGACCCCAGCAGCCCCCGAGGCGGGGGGCAGGGGGTGGCGGGGCCAAGCGGGCACCCGCCATTGGCCGGGGTGCAGTAACCAGGCTGACGTGTGGTGGATACCAAGTGCTCTCCGAGGAGATGAAGTGGTGGTAGTTAATCTCCGGCGCTCAGATAACCAGTTACTCCAGTGAGAGGAGCGGGTGCCAGGCCGGGTTTGGGAAGGGGCGCTGGCAGAGGCTGCTCCCCCACACCCAGCCGGGATGGCGCCCGTCTCGCTGCATCCCCTGGCCCTGGGATGATGCCTGGGGGAGATTCCAGGGGTGAATCTCCCAAAAGCATTGCAAGTGCATGGGGACAAGAAAAAGGCACGTGTGGCCTGGGAGGTAAACTGAGGCAGGGCTGGGGTCAGAGTAACCCGTGGCAGAGCCAACCCGTGACACCCCCCGTGGCCAGCCGGCGTGTCGCTGGGGGACCTGCTCCCCGGCCCGGGCGCTGCCAGGGGCTGCATCAGGGATGCGGCGCCAGCCAGCCCCTATTAAAAGGCCTTTTCCATCCCTGATTTCTCTCATACAGCCCAGTAAGTGTATTGACATGCCAGAGTGGTCTTTTATTATGATCCATTTATGCCATTAATGGAATATCCTCCTCTTGCATTGCTTAGCTGTGTATTAATAGCGTAAGAAACTCAGCATTTCCTTCAGCTCTTCATTGTCTAAAATGAGTCCCAAACTCTCTGTGTGACAGGATTTTGATGGATGGTCATATTTTTAGCTGTGATCATGTCTTGATGCTCTGAAATTAAGGATGTGTTTTTAAAATATTTTACCACATGCATTTATCTTATTTTTCTTAATATCTGTCTCACCAGTTATCATTCTGCTTTTATTGCAGCATCATTAGTGGTTGTTATAAGTCTGATATATGTATATGGCACCATTTATTTGCTGTTCTTAGCGTAACAAGGAAGGGAAAAATAAACTGTGAATATGGGAGAATTATCAGTGGGAGGTTTACGTTTTTAATAAAGAACATTTCTAATGAATTGCTTGGGTGAGGCTGCTGGGGCATCGTGGTGTCCAGACAGTCTCAGAGGGCTGAAGAACAGGAACAAGTCACAGGAATGAACCTGCAGAAAATGCTGTGAGGTGACAGACCAAAGGTATTTGACCTGTTTGATTTATCAAAGACATCAAGGGCTGTCAGTTAAAGCACCAAATACCTTCACCGGGAGGAAATATTAAAGGGTTTATTAAATCTCTCAGGAATGGGGCTAAACAAAGCCACCACCTGGAAATTCAGTCTGGATGCTGCAGGTGGGGAGCTACAGGCACAGGGTTTTAACAGAGATCCAACCAAGGACTGACCCAGTGTGTGACATCAGCAGACCTGGGGGTCCACGGGGTTTTCACAAGCCCCAGAGAGTGGGGAAAAGGGGGGGTGGCTGGGCATGGGTGTGGGTAAAGAGAGTTTCCTCACTGGCAGCCCAGCAGCACCGAGCCCGTCCCCATCACTGTGCTGGGCTGGGAGCAGGAGGATGAGTTATTTGGTGCTTGATGTGCTGTGATAGCAGTGCAGGGCTGCATTAGCCCAACACAAATGACTGGGCTTGGGAAAAAGCTCTGGTTTGTGTTGCATGAGTCAACTCCTTCATTTAATGGCTTCAGCTGCCCTGAAAAGTGGATGAAATTATGACTGTTCTGCTCCCTATTGCAAGGGAGCTTATTGGTGTGAATCTGAGGGGTGTCTCCCTCTGGCTCAGCCACTGGATTGATGGAGAAGCCTTCGCCCCTGCATGGAGTGAGGAGGAGCTGGCCACAGGCACTGCACTGGTACCCAAATCCCAGTGGTCTCTGGACAGGCCATGGGGTTCCCCAGCTGATGCCTCCTTCTGCTGCCCAGCTCCTGCCTTTGCCCACACAGGAGGAAGGTGGGACATGGGTATAATGGGTGTGGGCTGTGGGGAGAGCATCGGTCTGGACACGGGGACACGAGGCCGCCCCTTCTCCACGCTCGCCGGGGTGGCAGCAGCTGCTCCCTTTGGCTGATGAACAGGAGACCTTCTCCTCTAAAAATCTGATGGATGATCCCAATTATATTCTTCCAGCACTGATTTAATGTAATGTTTTATTAATAGCAACAATCAGAGGAAAGCAAACAGCTTATGCTGCACACCCCATTCCCTTCCTGCTTTTACTTTCCCACGTTCATATACCCTCCAAGTCCTTGATGCCATGGCATCAGGGGGGTCAGGAGGAGGAGGAGGGTGAGGAGAAATGAGCAGACAATTCACTGAGCAGGGCAATGGCTCATTAGTACACTCTCAACTGAATTAACACGACTGTGACAATGTTTTCTTCACTCATCCTTTACGGATTATTCAGAGGAAACTGCAAATTGCTGGTTTGTTTCCTTGGATGTTAAAAGATCATGTGAAAAGATGGGGAAAAATAATCCACAGTTCTGTATTGCTGGTTTTAGTACTCTTCTGTTACATGAGGAGTGATGGAAGGAACATCAGAAATCCAGTAGAGGTGTCCCACAGCACCGTCTCTGCCCTGCCCTGGGCGCTGCCCTGCCCTGGGCTCTGCCCTGCCCTGGGCGCTGCCCTGCCCTGGGCTCTGCCCGGCCCTGGGCTCTGCTCAGACCCAAACTCCTTCCCCCAGCCAAACCTTGCTGCCCACACCTGCAGTTTTCCCTCCTCCCCCCGAGAGAAGGTTCCTGTCTGGCACTGCATCCCTCTACCAGCAGGGATTCCCTGGACGCAGGGATGCCGGTGGGACCGGGGGGCTCCAGGACGCACCCCCTGATGGGGGGTGGGTATCCCTGAGTGGGGGCCCAGCCTGAGCTCCCAGTCTGCTTACAGAAAGCACAGGGCAGCAGAGGCCACGGCATCCTCGTGCCAGGCTCTGCCACGTGCCGATACCAAATCCAGCCTGCGGCTTCTTTCCCTCCTTGGATCCTCCCTTCGTTAGTGGCTCCATCATCCCCCTGGGTGCTTTTGTACTTGGAGGCCTGTTGGTGTATTGACTCGTTGGGCTGCTTGTTTTAATAGTGATGCAAAGCCCCTGGGCCAGCGGACACGAGCCTGCCTGAGTTTGTTATTCCAGTTTCTGCTCCTGGCTCAAACAGGGAATTTAAAGTTCTTTTCAATCAAAAGTGCTCTATATTGTGGTTAAATGATTTCTCTTCCCCCCAGAGAATCATTAATCAGGCACATGATCTAGCATCTCTCGCTCTTTCTCAATCTCTTTTGGTGAATACTTAAAAGGAGGAAGGGGGGGAGGAAAAGAGAGAGGAAGATTAAATGGAGCAGGTGTCACATTTATCTTATTTCCAGTGCAAATACAATCAACAAGTGCCAGGCTAAAAACAGACCCTAAACAAAACCTGCAAAATGTTCTCTAAATAAATGATTCTTGGCTGTCTTCTGTTTGTTTTTAATTTGCAGTCATCCTCCCAATACTTCTGCCAAGCTGAAGCTGCTTTGGGAATGAGCTCATTGGAGCCAACTGCATGGGGAGATGATTCTGCTGCCGGGGTGCCCAGCAGTGCTCCACCTCTGTCCCTTCCCTAGTGCCTGCCCTGCGCAGCCCTCACCCCCAAACAGCCCAGCACCCCTTCCTAAAGCACAGCTCCAGGGCCTCAGAAAGCTGAACTTTGCCATTGAAACCCCTACTCCCCACTGGCCTCCACCAGAGGAGAGGGGCAAATCCCCAAATGCATCCTGCTTGAGCACTGGGTTTTAAAATGGGATGTATTTTAGGGTTTGGAGCCTCCTTGCTCTCCGTGCCCACTTTATAAGGTGGCTGTGGCCGGCCTCTGCCCTTCTGAATGGCTGCTGCTGGGTGCTCTCTGCTGTACCCCAACACCGGCCCATGAACACCCCACACCCCTCCTGCTGACCCCACTGACTTTTTCAGCCAGCAAAACCCCTCTGGGTTGTACCTTGCCAAAGGGGAGAACTTTGGGCTGGGAGGTTAGGAACAGGCTTACACCCTGAACCCACTGGGCTCTGGTGGGACAGACTTACACCCTGAACCCACTGGATTTGCACAGGGAATCCCCTGCACTCGGGGCAGGAGCTGTAAATCCCCTTTAAGCTGCTGCTGCAGGGAAACGGGGCTCATCCAGCATGTGGGGCCTGAGCCCTGCACCCTGGGCCAGGAGCAGAACGACAGCCCAGGGAACTCTTCTGAGCACAAGCACCAGTGCAATTTGCTCAGCGCTCCACAGGCACCAGATGCACCCCAGGAGAAAGAAGAAAGGGAAAAAAAAAAAGCAAAAGCTGTTTTTCAATTGAAAATCTGAGATTTTAACAAAGAAAGCCTTTCACAAAAAATTTCTACGGAAGGGATAAAGAAAAAAAGATCCAAACACATTAACAGGGGAAGAAAAGCATGAAAACACTCCCCTGAGTCACAATATTTGACTCGGTGCTGCAACTGGCAACAGCCTTTTCTCCATCGTGGAGCACTGCAGAGCCCCGTGGGGGCTGCTGCTTGCACCTGATAACCACATCTCCTCCCAGGTGTCCCATTCCCAGGCCAGGATTTCTCTGCTGTGACCCCCTGGTCTCTCAGATGTCCTTCTAACCCATCGCAGTGCATCGTGTGATCTGATAAAAGCCTTGCCTCTTTCTACAGGCTCTCTGTGCCTCCATCCTGACCCCCTGCAGCTCCAGCACCATTTAAAGGGCTCCTTGTTCCCCTTGGAGCTTCGGTGCCGTGTGTCCCCAGGGACATCTGGGTCCTGCTGGGACTCTGCTATGGGGGCTGCGATGCCCCGGCCCTCCAGCCAGCACAGAGCTGTGTGGTAACACCAGGCAGGGTCTGTCAGCCAAGCAGCTGGATGCCTGAGTGTGTTTTAAGGAGATAGTGAAAGGTAATCACAGACTCACAGAGCTGTCGGGGTTGGAAGGGACCCCCAGAGCCCATGGGGTCCAGCCCCCTGCCAAAGCAGGGTCCCTAGGACAGGGCACACAGGTCGGTGTCCAGACAGGGCTGGAATCTCTCCAGAGAAGGAGACTCCACACTCCCTGGGCAGCCCTGAAGGAGCTGTCTGGGACCAAGAGGAGTTCATTTCCCATCCCAGATGCTTTTACCATCGCCACAGCACAGCCCAGTGATACATCCCAGTGCAGCCAGGCCAGCCTCTCGAACCAAGGCAGAGCATGGTGAGCTACAGCAGCATTAAAATGATTTCATTCCAGCTGCAGGGTATCAATTTCCAGGAGAAGAAGCGTCCCCACACAACGCATCAGTTAAAAACAATGTGCTCCTTGAAGCAGCGTGTGTGGTGGCTGGGTGGGCATGTCACCAATGAGCCACACGAGTCACCTACAGCCAGTGGCAAGCAAGCTGGAGAGCAGGGGAGGCAGCGGGGCACGGGGCAGCCCCGCTCTCACTGGCCAGGTTGGGATGCTGCAGTGGCACAGGGCTCGTGGCACAGCTTGGCACAGGGCTCGTGGCACAGCTTGGCACAGCCGAGCGGGTGGCTCCGACTGAGCCCAGCAGAGCTCCGACTGAGCCCAGCAGAGCTCCTCCTGGACGCCAGGCTCCAGCCCCAACTGCAGAGGGGCCGAATTCATCACCGGCCCCTGGCTGCTCCGGTGGTGCAAGAGAGTCCTAAATCCACCCGAGAGCATTGCTCCTGGCTGCTTGGCTTTGCATCAGGTGGAGCAGAGCAGGAGGCTGCTCCTGGATTCCTCCTCCTTCCTCATGACACACCGTGTCCTGAGAAACGTGGCCCCCAAGGAAGAAGAGCCAGGGGAGCGTGGCAGTGCTGATGTGAAGGCAATGCTGGCTACAGGGACACAGGGTGAATTTCAGGCTTTGGGAAATAACCCCCCTTCCCCCATCCACAGCCCAAACACCGGGTTTCCATTTATAATTGCAACGTACTGTGCAAATCAGCGCAAATCACCAGGCTGTTTGCAGTCACAGGGGGAGGCTTTTGTTCTGCCCCAAGACTGGAAATTTCTGTTAAGCTTATTTCAACCTCAGAAACCACCAGATGTTGCAGGAGACGGAACGCTCAGCTTGTGTGCGTGCCCTGGTGCCAGGCACATCCATCGCCGCTGCCCCGCAGCAGCTCCCGGGCTCGGGGCTCACTGGGAACAGCTTGTTCTGCTCAGCGCTGGAGCTCTGGGGGTGACCCCATCCTGTTCCCCAGATGGTGGCTGTCGCGTGTCACCAAGTTACATCAGCAGGAGCACGGGGACAGGCCAGGGATCTGCATGGCCAAGCAGGAGCTCGGGAAGGTTTCTGTGTTGCTAAAACCTGGTAGAATTCAAGCTGGCCATCTCCCACTCCCCACCCCCTACCCTGACACGGGGGACTGCAATCATTTGTCGCAGGGATGATATAGCCAGGCTGCTGGAGATGCTGTCGCCAGTGCTGGCCCCCCCAGGTGCTGCTTTTAAGGTTCAGCGGCAGCAGAAGCAGCTGCTGCTGTGTTTTATTCATGCACCTTGTCTGGGGATGTAGGTTTTGGCCAAGAGCAGGGAAAAATTAAAAGGGAAAAGGTGCCAAAACGGAGGCACAGCAAACTTGGCTGTGGCTTTACAGGCTTCTGGGCCATGGCCAGGGGATTTCTGGGCTGCCCTTCCCTGGCTGTAGGGTGGCAGCAGCATGGTTCCCCCTTCCATGCTGCACTTTGCTCCTGTGCCACATTTACTGACCCTAAAGTCGCTGCTCCTCCTGGTGAGCCACAGCTCCTGCCCCATGGCACATCCTCAGCACGTGGCTCCAGGTCCCCCAGGACCCCTGTGCTGCCTTGGGTGACAAACATAAAATTACCATTTGTAGGTGTTGGTTTTGGTTGGAAGTGGCTGGGAGAAGGCCATCGTGGGGGTGCAGCTGGGCATGGTGGGTTATCAAGCACAGGCATGTGGTTTGTGCCCCAGGGCATGGCAGGAGGACACCTCTGAGGCACCCACAAGGTGTGGGGACCTGAATTTGTAAGGAGAGGATCAAGCTGGTGGCAGCTGAGAACCTGTTCTGCTGATGCATGACACAAGGGGACCAGGAGAGGGAAAAGGGCCATTGATGCCCTAAGTGCCTTATTGATTTGGCTGACGTGGCAGATCTGCACAGCCCATAAAGCGTAGGATTGCCTTTACAGTTATGTTCCTTCTGAGCAGGAGGCAAAGCGGAAATTAATCATATGGAGGAGGAAGAGGAGGAGGGGAGCATGGGGACCCTAAATCCTGAGGAGCTACTAAAGACAAGCAGGGAAGAAACCCTGCTCCACCACCACAGCCAGCTCCATGTAACCAGCTCCTGCAGGTCTGGGGGTGCCTGCAGGACCTCCTCTTGAATCCACATCCCACTTCAATGCTGCCTTCCCTCTTCCTTCCTTTCTCCCTTCCTTTCCACCCTTCTGCCCTTCCATTTACTGGCCTAAGTACACACAGGCCATGCCATCCTGCCTGAGGAGGGAGCTGGCACCCTGATCCCACTCCCTTCATCCTTCCAGGGCTGGGGTGTGGGGGATGTTCAGGTGCAGTGGGACAGCCCCTCACGTATTCTGCACAGCCCAGCAGCCTTCTCCTGCCCGTCCCTGCCTTCCCACACCCTCCACACCGGCTGGGGCATTACCTGCGGGACCTGGGGGTATGTCTATAGGATACATCATATATAAAGATATATAATATATGCCACATGTATCAGAGTCAGGATATGTCCCCACTCAGAGCAGGATGTTCTGGCCGTGCCTCTGGCCAGCTGGGCAGAGGGGAGGGGGCTGGGCTCGGCCGCAGCCTCCAGCCCTCATTAAGAGACCGCGCTTCCAAAGGCAAATTGTTGCTTGCAGGGGGAGGGAAGGACTTAATAGGAGAGGCAGCAGGAGGAACTAAAGTGCTTTTATGGCAAAGGATGTTAATTGCTTGACGAGCTGTTGTCACACAGTGTGGCTGGGAAGCAGCTGTGACCCGGAGGAGACGTGTTGGTCCCCACAGGCTGCGGAGCAGGCGTCAGGGTGCAGGCACCACCAGGCCTCTGGCGGGCACAGCGCAATGCTGAGTGACCCGTGTCAGCCCTTCCTGCAGATGCTGAGCACCTCGGGGTCCCGAGGCCTCGTGGCTGGGCAGTGCCAAGCAGGGCTGAGCCCCCTTTCCTGTGCCTCAGCCCCACACGGGCTACGGGAGCGCAAAGCAGCCCCCATCAGGGTAACACCAGCAACTCTAGTAAGCTCTGGACCAGGCGATGCCCTGTTAGATGCAGGGGGGAATCAAGCTTTGCACACATGGGGGAACAGGAGTGGGAGCCTGGGATGGAGCACAGCCCCTGTGAGGCTGTCCCCAGGCAGCAGGGTGTGGGATGGAGACGCGCACGGCAGCGATGGGGGATCTGCTCAGCCCTCCCAAAAGCTGCTGTCACATTGGCAGCCCTCACTCATCACCCAGCCAGCTGGAAGGTCGATGGATGGGGAGCACCCCAGATCGCTTCCCTTGATGGTGAAACCCCCCGTGAGCTCTTCCCAGGCTGCTTCCCAAAGATGCCCTGCAGCCAGGAACAGCCGGGGGTCTGGAGGGGAGCACAGTGCAGCAGGTCCCTGCACGTGCAAGACAAGCACTCCTGGTAGCTCGACAGCAGAGTTACAGACGGCTGCGTGTGGCAACTGTGAAGGGTGTGAGTGCAACGGAACGGAAGAATTATGTAGAAAATAAAGGTAGTTACAGTTGCTTCAAAACATTTTTGCAGCTGAGGCTCAGGGCTTTTAATCAACTTTTTTTTTTTTATTTTGTTCTTGCAGGTTCTCCTTTCTGCCAAACATTTGCAGAGGGAAAAAGAAACTAAAGAAAAGAGAGAAAAACAGTTTTAGCTGCCAATCTGTTTCTTGCAAAGCCATGGAAAACACCCTGAGAGAGCTGAGCATGTACTATAAAAAATGAACAGGATTTTGTGCATCCTCTGTGCTGAAAAGTCTTTTTAGGTCCCTCCCCTCCTGAGGCTTCCTATGTCCCCAACATGCTCAGAGCCATTAAAGAAGGTGGTTTCAGTCCACACCAGACTCATCCCAGACTCCCCACGTGCTCCTAAAAACTTGGCTCAGCCCCCCTCTCTCCTGGGGGAAGTTCAGTCTGGTTTATTGAGGCCATAGTCCCTTTCTCCCCGCGGGCTCAGGCAGGAGCTGCTCTCCTGAGGAGCTCTGATCCGGTGCCACACTGCTCCTGGTCCAGCATCGCTCCCAGGGCTACTAAAACCAGAGGGGTTGCTTTGCAAAAACTCCTTTTTTGACTGAAATGCTGCCTGCCTGCTCAGTGCTGGGAGCCTGGGAGGGATGGGGCTGCCTCTGCTGTGAAAAGACCTGCATCCTCCCCGTTCGTCCAGTCTGCATCCCTCCCACCCCCCTCTGCTCTTCTGTGAGGGTTGGTGATTTCTACCTTTCACCCTCTGCCACATGGGTGGAAATCCCAAGGCAGGGATGCCCACAGAGCCTCGTGGACAAGTGCACTTGGGACAAGCAAGCTACAAAAGGACACGTGGTAAAGCTGCCAGGGTAAGTGAGGTTGGGTTACTGGAGGAGGGCTGAGGAGCCTAAACACACCCCTTACTCAGTTTTACTAGGCCAGAAAGATGGGCATAAGCCTGAGTATGTAGGAGTCCCCTCCCTAAGGCCATATGAGCAGAGAGATAAAGTTATATATATATATATATATATGCACTTGTAAAGCTAATCGAGGCTGGGAGAAAGGAGAGCTGTGCCAGCCTTCCGCTGCTCTGCCATGCGGGGAAGGAGAATTAGAGGGGCAATGAGGAGCGAAACGGAGAGGAACATCCTCTAAAGCTTGTTTTTAAGACATCCCTTCCACCCCAGGGCTTGTTCTAACGGCCCACGCTGCACACTAGATACGTCCCCTTTTATTTACGAGGATTATTACGGGCTGCTGCAGGGTCCCCTGGGTCCCAGAGAGGCAGCGCCGGCTGCTATTAAGGCATTTTGTCTTTCTCTAAAATCACATAAAGACCTTCCCCGTGCTCCTCCCGCTGGGCAATAAAAAGAGAGAGACAATCCAGGGCTGAGCCGGCTGCTGGCTGGCTGGGCCAGGCGCCTCGTTAGGCACAATGAAGTGCTGTCCTTACCCCCGGGCAGGGCAGGGCACCCCGGAGGAAGGAGGTGGCTGCAGGGAAGGGCTGGGAGCAGCCCTTGCCAGTGGAGCAAGGGGGAGCTGAGCACAGAATCACAGGGTTGGAAAAGCCCTTTAAGATCATAAAGTCCAACCGTCCCCGTCCTGTGCTGACCCAGATCCCTGAGCACCTCATCCCTCAGCCTCTCCCTGGGCAGCCTGTGCCACAGCCCCACAGCTCTGCCAGGGAAGAACTTTGCCCTCCCAGCTGAGCTGGCCCTGCCCTGGGGCAGCTTGAGCCCATTGCTCCTTGTCCCATCTCCTGTCCCCTGGCTGAAGAGACCATCGCCCACCTCTCTGCACCCTCCTGGCAGGGCAGGGGAGGTGGGGAGAAGGTCTCCCCTCAGCCTCCTCTTCTCCAGGCTCAACACCCCCAGCTCCCTCAGCTGCTCCTCAGAGGATTTGCCCTCCAGCCCCTTCCCCAGCCTGGTTGCCCTTCTCTGGACTCGCCCCAGGACCTCCATGTCCTTCTGATGGTGAGGAGCCCGGAGCTGGACCCAGCACTCGAGGTGCAGCCTCCCCAGTGCCCAGTCCAGGGGTACAATCCCCTCCCCAGACCTGCTGGCCACACTGGATCTGGCACAAGCCAGGATGCCATTGGCTTTCTTGTCCACCTGGGCACACTGCTGGCTCCTGTTCATTTGGCAGAACATGCACTGGGCAGAGCTGGCCATAGGGGTGTTAAGACATCTCAAGACATAGCCCCATCCTGGAGCAAGAACCAGGCAGCTGCCACTCCCCTGGTGCCCCACACGAACACCCCCCAGCCAGCGCTGGGTTCAGGTCCCCAGGGACAGCAGTGGAGAGCGTGTCCAAGCCAGCCAGAAGAAGCATTTTTGAAAATTAATCAGTGCAATTGAAATGTGATTGATTGATTGAGGATTGAAAGCTGCAATCCAGCGAGTCCTGGAAAATGTAATAGTCTAAAACCCCATTTATTTTTCATGTTCTTTTGGTTTTGATTTTTTTTGGAGGTGGCTTCATGCCAAGATGCTTCTGTGTTGGCAGCTCAGCTCTCCCTGCCTGGCGTGGTGCACTGGGTGCAGGAGGCCTTGGGAGATGTGCACCACTCTGGGGGGGAGTGGGGTTTCCCATCCTACACCTGCTCCCCCTGCCCAAAACCCATTTGCCAAAGTGTGCCAACAAGGAGAAAGCAGAAGGGAAGAGCTCACAGGGCTGAGCTGGTCAGCTCAGGCTGGCCCCAGACCTGGGGGCAGGAGTCCTGCTCCTCCTGAGCGAGTACGTACGGTGCCGATGCGGTACCACACCTAACGCTCAGGCATCCCCTTCAGTGGGGCAGCTGGGAGACCACGGAGAGGAGCAGCATGAACACCTCCTCCAGTCAGGAGGTGCCCCTAGCACGGCCCATAGATCAGTGCTCTGAAATGAGGGTCAGTGCAGTGTCCAGAAAGTCACCCTTCTGTGCTGCAGCCAGCTCTGGGTGCCACATGTGGGGCAGCCCAGCGTGCTCCAGAGCCTCAGGGCTGAGCTGCCTGGCAAACTCTGCTCCAGTGGACTGGCCATGTCATTAGCAGTCACCGTGAGCATCCGTTCCAGCAGCACTGTTCCAATGAAAATATTTCTGTTTTCAACAGATCTATTTTGATTTTGGGTTCCAAAGTGAAAATCTCTCCTGTTTATTCAGCATGTGTTGCTGGCCTGTGCTTTTGGTTGGTTTCTTGGTGGGGTTTATTTTTTTTTTTGACACATTTCTCAAGTAGGGAAAAAACCAATATAGTTTAAAAAAGAAAAACAAACAACCCCAACAAACCAACAAACAGTTTTCTGCATCCATGGAAATGTTTCTAATCAGGCCTCTGATGGAATAATCTGACCATATGTCATCAGACCCAAGATCTGACCTCTTCCAATAGCCTTTGTTGGAGTGCTGCCCTGGGGAAATGTGGCTGTAAAATCACACCTTCTCCATGTCTATCTGTCACCTTTCCACCATCAGACTTTGGCACACCAGGGCAGTGTTCAAGCACAGATGGGATGAGATTGTGGAGATAATTGGGTTGTGACAAACTTCTCAAAAATTGCAGTTCAGATTCAATTATATTTGAATGTCTGGCTGCAGCAGTGTGGGGGATAGCAGGGGTTTGGCTCTGATCAGACACAAAGGAATCCCAGGTAGAGAAACATCCTTACAACTTCCCAGCTGGTGGAGTCTGCACCTTCCTGGACTGCAAGTCAACCAATGTTCTCAGATGCACTCTGAGCAGGAACACCCTTTTTCTCCTTCATCTGCAGTGCTCTGCCTGCCCCATGAGGGGGTCACCTTTCGGACGGTGTTTCCCATGATGGTTTGTCACCCGTGTCCTCTGCCACAGGCCAGCCCTGAAACCTCAATCAAGTGAGGATAAAGCCAGTGACTGCCCTTCATCCCTGGGCCAGGGTGCAGCTGCCTGCTGGACCTTCCATTGGATTTGTTCCCCGCAGGACCATGGGGCTGGTTTTCATGGTGCTGCTGTGTCACACTCTCCTGTTGCCAGCATTTTGACCTCAAGATTGATCAAGGCTGGCTGTGGCCTTAGGGCCCCTGTGCGTTCATCCCTCTGTTGGGTCACTCCAGCCTTTATTAGTGCCGTTTATTAATGTCCCTCTCTGCCCTGGGAGCCTTTCTGAGGTGTCTCCTGTTGAACCTGGCAGACAGAGCGTTAGTCCTCTCCGTGAGGGTGTTTTATTTTTAATAAAACCTGCTCCTGCTCTTCCCCCAGGGACTTGTTGAAGTTGCAGAAGTCAAACATAAAATGTTGGAGCTGCTGTTTCCTGGAAAGCAACGCTGTGTGTTCTCAGGAAACTCCTTTAATGAACAACTGTCCAGGGCAGAGAGGGGACCCAGGCACGATCTGTGGCCCAGGTACCTCTGAATCTCAGAGATGCTGGCAGCCAGATCCAAGCCCATTCTTTCCAGCTCTTCTTCCAGAATGGCTCCTAATGGGCTGAAAGAAAACTTGAGAGAGAACTTCAACGTGGGAGAAAAACAAAGCCCATTTTCCTTCCCCATCTATGCTGTGTGACTGTCCCCCAGCTCCCTGCAGATCTCAGACCTTCACGTGGCCACACAAAGAGCTTCAGCCCGATGGAGGGACAAGCTGATGGTCCTGAGGCTGTAAAGGTAATTTTTAAGCCAGCAAGAGGGAAGTTCCCCAGACCAGGGTCTACCATGCCATGAAACAATGCTATCTACAGGAGAAGCCCAGGGGCAGCTTAGCTCTTGGTTACTCATCAAGGCTAATGAGCTGATACACATGCTGGACTAAGGAAGCTGCAGTCTTGCTGGTCCTGGAGCCAGCAGTTGCTCAGGGGGCTCTGCCCTGTGCTGCACTGTGCAGTTGGGAGATGCTTACAGCCCGGGCTCCCTCACAGACCATTTTAACAGGGAGAAAATGTATTTCATCCTCATCAAATCCTTGGCAGGAAATGTCAACTTGATGCCAACAGGAAAAAATCCCTAATAAATAGAAGGAAGCACTGTTTTCTTTCTGATGGCTTGAACTGACAAGGTTTTCTGAGCTGGAAGTTGATTTTTAATGATTTTTTTTTTAACTCTACACTGCTACCAGGACCAAGTAACACCACAGCTAAATACCTTTCTGCCAGCACCCATGGGTGCACAGCAGAGCTGATATTGTTGGGGCACGAAAGCCACATTCCCTGGTACCCAGGCGTGGGGACAGGTCCCTGTGATAGGAGATGGCCATGGTGTCATAGGAATGCCGTGGCAAGAGGCAGAGGAGCTGCCAGGCAGGATGTTTGACAGGACATTTGGCACCCAGATCTCCCCCACAGGTACCACCCCCCATCTCACTGACTGGTCCTCAGGGGGCAGTGCCTCCAGCAGGAACAGAGCCCTTGGGCAGGATGTGCCTCCACAACCACCTCCCAGCCCCCACCAAGGCCTTGAGTTTGCCTGAAAACAGGGCTGGAGGATTGAAAGAGGGAAGAATTGGTGTTCTGAGATGCCACAGAACATCACCATGTCCCTGCAGCCTCCCCTCGTCATGCCCTGGGCGCTGGCACTTCTCAGAGGAGCCTGGTCCAGAGGGGGGGTGCACATGCAGAGTGACGCTGCCCACTGAGGGTAGGAGAGCAGCTGGCTGTCCCCAAGGCCCTGATGCCTGGGCAGGAGGGTTTGCAATGACAAAAATAACACTTGCTGTGAAAAACAGCCCTTTACACCCAGACAGAAGCTGAACCCCATCTCCAGTTTTCTAGGAGAACTTTTGATAGGAGGTTTCATCTAGTCCAGTCCAAACCTTAGACAGGCTCCAGCCCTAAACTCTGACCCTGCTGGGACTTTCCATTCAGCTCTGAACAACTTCCTCCTCATCTAAGAGCCGGTGCAAAGGCTGGGCAGAGAAATGGTTTTCTTGGCACCCAGATCTCTCTTCTGATTATTATTCTGGTCATTCACCCTCTTTCTCTCTCAATCTTGAGGAAGGAGCAGTGATTTTGTGAGTTGGAATTTGGATGTATTCCCAGCTCCTTTTTTTTCCCCCCCTCCTGTTAATTAAAACTAATAAATCTGCTCGACAGAGTTTGCAGAGCAGAGGGACAAGGTACAGTTATCTTGACATGGCAAGGCCATCTCACTCCTGTCCCCCCCCCCCTTATTTATTTAATTTCTTCACGTATTTATTCAGTTCTTGAGCCTGTTCCAGAAATATGCTGCTGAGCTGAATTTCTTGTCTATGCTACGTGCAGGCTCCTTGCCTTTCTTTCAGAAGGAAGCAGTCCCTCAGGAGCTGCAAATAATCAACAATTATCATGGCATGCATCCCCAGACATAATTACAGACAATCCTGAGTAACCTGGGAACAAAAGGAGCCCGTGTTATACAAGACCTGCGTGGTCTGTTCCTCCTCACCTGCCCTGGACCCTCTACAGTGCAAAAGAAAAAGGTGAAATCCCAGGTTTTGGGGTGCAGGGGGGTTAGTGCAGTGCTCAGTGCTTTGTACTGATTTGGGGGATGCAGCAGGAAAAGTCAAAACAAGGGTTCAGCCACCCCACCTGGGTGTTTAATGCTGTCTGAGATGTGGCGCAGTCCCCCAGCATCCCTGGCCACTCCGGACAGCTGGGTCATACCTGCCATCCCTGGGAAGGTGAGTGCAATACCCTGAGGGTCCCCAAGGGCTCAAGGAACCCATGAACTATCCCCCATGTCCTTCTCCAGCCTGTCCTCCTCCAGGAGGCACCCAGTCTGAGGTGAGACAGGCAGATCTCTTCAGGCGTGCTGCCCATCCCCAGCTCTGCAGCCAGGTCCTCCTTGCCTGTGGGGAGCAGGCGAGGGGTCCTCCTCCCCAACACTGGCTACTGCTGGAGGGGAGGGCTGAAGAGAAGGGTGACCCCTGGGGCCCCTGGCTGACTTTCTGAAGCAGAACTTTGTGCAAAATGGCTCTGAAGTCCTGCAGTATCCTCCTCCTCACCAGGAGGAAGGCAGTGCTGGTAGCTATAGCAACCAGACCTCCTTCACTCCAGCCGCCAAACTTCACCCAGACAGACTTGGGCTAAGAAATGAAGAGGGATGGGAGAATGCAAATGACCTGCAATCCCTCCAACCCCTTCCAATCAATATTGTATTAATTTTAAACCATGGGGTTAGGTGAGATGTGTAAGGATACAGGACCGAATCCCAGGCAGCATGGACGATGGAAAAACAGCAAAGGCAAAGGTGCAAGGCAGAAAAACAAGATGATGATCCATCTCTTCCACCCCTCTAGCCTCCAGGCAGGCTCAGAAGAGGCCTTACTAGTGTCATCCAGAGGGTAACAGCGTTAATTAGTGATTTAAGTACCCTCCACAATAGACACTGCTCTCTCAATGCTCTTGGGAAATGCTGCACTGCAGTTGTTGAGGCGAAGCACCTTCCCCGTGCTCTGCCCCCTCCCTGGCACATCAGCATGACACCACAGCGGGGCACTGGTCACCTCTGGAACGGTGCTGTGCCAGCCCCAGGAGTAGAGCAGAGCTGTGGGGAGGAAAGCAGCAGGGACAGTCATGAACATCACCCCCCATGGCTGTGTTTGCCAGTGCAGGGCTCCACGTTCAGCTGCCCCAATGGCAACCACTGCAAAACGGTGGGACAGGACAGCTGGGGTCCCTGGGCAATGGTCCATGCAACTCCCCACCGCCTGCCCTGAGCAGAGCTGCGGCTCTTCTACCCCATCTTGCTCCTCTCCTCTGCACAGGACTGCTCATGGCTGGCATTCCCACCTCTCCAGCTTTCTGATGGTTGTTCAAACAACCCCTCAGGCTCCTTCAGCCCCTTTCTCCTGAACTGGGTGACATACAGAAAGTTTGACCTGTGGAAGAAAAGTTACCTCTGTCTTTGCACTGAGCCTCCCCTGACTCAGCTCTCCAGTGAAAATCTCCCATCCCCTAAAAGCACTTAAACATTGATTTCAGAAAGTTGATCATTGCTTTTTGGAAACAATCACTTTTTAGAGAACGCTGCTTATACAGATAACCACCATCCTTCTCTCACTTGAAGCAGCAGCTGTTGTGGGAGACAGCTGAAATGGCAAACACGCTCTCGCTCAATCCATCACCCAGACACAAGGAAAGAAGAGCTACTTAAGTTAAAGGACAATGTTTGCATAAGAGGAGCTAGGCCACAAATCAATCCACACTGGAAGTCAGGAGAAGGTTTTAACCGGAGCAGTGGGCTCCGGGAATGATCTTCTGATGGGATCAGGGGGTAAGAAATACCTCCCTTCTCTCAGATGGAGCTGCAGCTGGTAAGTCTGGGCAGCGTCACAGATGAGGGCGCTGACTTCAGCGTGAGCCCCTGGCAAAGATCTGATGTCATTATCTCTGGCTTGTGCCAGAGCTCTCTGGACAGCTCCAGCTCTACCCACTGATCTGTGCAGTATGGAAAGAAACCTAAAGCACATTCTCTATTGAATTTCCATAGTCTTTCCCATCCTATTTGCATTTCAGATGAGTTTTCAGATGCTGGGTGTGGGACAGGACACGTTCCTGCTCCATGCGCACCCCATCTCCCTCCGTGCAGTCCGGCTGGCGGCACCGATCGCTGCCGGTGCAGATGGAGAGGCCTGAGGATCCAGAGTGTTCTGGCCCAGAGAAACCTCACAGGGAAACAGCTGCAGTGCACTGAACGCCTGGCAAGGCGAGTACGGTGCTTCTGATCACTGGGAAACAACTGGGGGGTTGAGTCTTTTCCCTTTCTTAAACGGGGACAACCCCTCCCCCCAGTTTCAACCATTAATAGTGATTCCAAAGAGAATCAATCTCAAGTAGCAAGAAGCATTTTGCTTCAGCTATTTCAAAGCATTCTTTTTCAACCTTTGCAGCTCTGTTATTAAAATGCTCCTGTTTTTTTAGAAGGAATTGATTCACATTTGGAAGCAGCAGAAAAAGTCGCTTTGAATTTAAAAAAGGGGAAAAAAAAAAAATCCCGTTTGAAAATGTCAGCGTGGCTGAGGAGGGAAAGCTATTGACAGACAGGGCTGAGCAGGCTGGGCCTCCTTCAGTGCAGTCTTTACTAAACAGATCAACTGCGAGTTGGTGTCTGCCACAATTAACAGAGAGGAGTGAGGTATCGGGCTGGGAAGGGACAGGGGAGTTGGGCGCCTGCTTAGCCAAGGCAGGCGAGTTCCATCCCCAGGCACAGCCAGACCCAGCCCGGCGGTTTGGGAGCCAACGCCGTGCTATTTGAGCAGATGACAATGCAAGAAGTGTAGGAAAGGGCATGTGCAACACCTGCCTTTCTGAGAGGGGAGGGAGGGGAGCGAGTTTACCTCTAATATCCGGAAGCGAACTGAGAGCAAACAAAGGCTGTGCGAGCACCTGGAAGAACACAGGGAAATGAGTAACAGCCAACATGAATTTGTAAAGACTAAATTGGGTCAAACCAATCTAATTTTCTCCCGTGGCAGGGTGGCAGGGCTGGCGCTGGGGGGAGATGCCATCTATCTTTACTTCAGGAAGGCTTTTCAAGCTGTCTCCCGTGACATTCTCATCAGCACGTGGGTGAACAGCTCTGTATTGCCATTCAGCGGTACCTACAGAGGGATTACCAATGCTTCCCCATCAGAAAGGAGGAGTGCATCTAGCAGGGTTCTCTCTTGATCTGGTACGATTTGGTATTTTAATTAACATCCTGGATGATGGAAGAGGGGAGATGTTTATTGGATCTGCAGGGGTCTCATCCCAGGAAAGGCTACCGGCACTTCAGAGGACATGAAACCACATTCAGACCAGACTTGGGACCCAGTGATGCGAAAACAGGGAAAGAGCCTGAAATATCCTATAAAGTTGATGAAATACAGGGAGGACCAGTGTGCAGCTCGACGGCAAGGCGCTCACACAAACACCAGATGGGCTACAACGGGCTGGGCAGCAGCTCAGTAGAAAAAGATCCAGGGCTGTATTTGATGAGAAGCGGAACAGACTGTGGCAATAAAAGGCAAAGGGTCGACTGCGGCGTTGTCTTAGAAATGGCTGGGAAAGAGCCTTCTCTGGACAGGGCAGTGAAACGCAGAAGCCCTCTGGGGCTTTCTGTCCTTGTTTCTGTTCAATGGTTTGGGTCCAGCAAAGGCAACTTTGGCTGCCACTGGGTTTGATGTAAAGCCACGGGTATTTCCGCCAGGAAGTTTCCAATTCTCTTTCTTCTTTCTGCAGAGCATGATTTCCATCCCAGGCCTGACACTGCCTCCCTGGCTCTTTTCATCTCTCCTGTGGAGCCAGGGATTAATATCGTTTCAACAGCGTTTTCAGAAAAATCAGCAAATTGCATTTGTGTCTCACTGGAGGATGCAGGCACCAGCGCAGCCTTCTCCAAGGATGGACATGGAGTGATGGGGCTGCTCCGACAGGCTGCGACCAGGAACCGTCCAGGAGAAGGAAGATTCACAGTCCCTCAGATCTCTCTGACAGCTCTATCCTTTAGCTACCCTGCTGTACACACGGCGAGCAGGAACTGTGCACGCACAGAAAGCGCTGTTGCTAATAGATCGTGCTGCTTGTTGCTGCTCTGCTAAGAATGTCCTGCTAATTTTTTGTTTTCACCAAATTTTCCACTTGAAATATGAGAGTGGGGATGAAGCCGTGAGCTGCATCAGTAAAGAGAGGCAGAGCTGCTGCTTTGCCTTCAGTTCTGCAGCACCGGTGGGGACGGGAGCTTGGAGCCCTCCAGGATCAGCTGGGTGGGTCCTGCAGGACCCTCCCTCATAGCTGGGACCTAAAATGATCTTACCCAGGAAGCTCCACTCAAAGCCTCATCCTGGGCTGCGACAACCGTAGAAAAGGAAAGATGGGGCTGAAAACTGTCAGACCAACCTCCTCAGCCTTGTGGAAGGCAGGGCTTATTCCTGGTGGCTTTGCAAATATTAAAAAGCTGACAAACAACAAAGTAAGACCAACTAAACCCAGCACACAATGTAAGCCTTAGCAGTAAGGAATGATGCTGCCAGTCCTGGGAGACAAGGGCTTCTTTGGAGAGAGAAAGAAAGATGATAACCGAGCAAGCATTGCGGTGTGGTGGCTGAGCTTCAAGGTCAAACTGACAAAGGCTATTTGTTTCAGTCAAAAGCCCAACTTTTTGTTTCCCCAAGGCACCTTACTGGGGCTGTATTTCACACAAAGCCCTGTCCTCCTGCGGGCAGCTGCGAAGCAGCACGGTGAGGACCCAGGCAGCGGAGCCGCATCAAGCTGTGCCGCCGTTCAGCAGCGCCCAGCAAGGAGATTTAAAGGCTATTGTGGGGAAATCCTGTAAATCCATCCATGTAGTGTAGGAACAAGAAAGGCAAATGGGTAACTGGGAAGCGTTTTGACGCTGGGAAGGAATACAAATCAGGAGGGCTGCTGGAGCTTTACTGTACAACTCTTCACATGTTGTTGCCAAAACCCCCGAATCCTGCCACCTTCAACTGACTAAATTATCTAGGGAACAGCAGCAGGGGCAGCTCCCAGCTCCTGTGGCTGGGGGACGCTCGTGCCCACGTGCCTACCCAACCTCTGCACCTGAAGCACCCTCACTTGGCAAGGCAGAGGACCCAGCTGTCCCCACAGCCCCTTTCTGCTGCAGACACCCCAGCTGACCCACGGGCACAACAGGGCTGGAGTTTGGGGTGTGAGGGAGGCCCCGGTGTTGGCTGGTACCTCCAAAAGAAACCCAGCAAACTGTGCACAGCAACACACTGATCACGGGGAAGGAATTCAGCTCTGGAATTCAGAGCTGTCAGAGCTGGATCCGAAGGGCTGGAGACCGCTGATGCTTCCCTTCTGGGGAACTGCCCAAACCTCCCCAAGCCCCACACCTGGGGAGGCATGGGGGGCTGTATGAGTGTGCGTTGGGCTGCGGGTGAGTGTGCAGGAGCGGCTGCTGGTGGAGAAGGAGTAAGTGAGAGGCAGTGCCCTGAAGTGTTTAAACATGCAAACACACAAACCCTCTTAACAATCAGCACGGATGGAAATATTGATGGTTGCATTAAAAGTAAATATATTTTTAATTAAATCACTTTCCCCTTCTCCATTCAAGGGGTGTGAAAGCACTCATAAAATTAAACTGCTGCTTGAATTTCTCTGCCTCTCTCTCCTCTGACACACACCAAGACTTCCCCCTCTGCCTTCCCACCATCACCCCCACCCCATGGCACCACTGGCTTTTGGCTCTTTAACCCCTTCTGGGCACCCCAGAAACCACCGAGGTTAGAGCAGCGGATTTTCTCCCCCCTTCTCTCTCCTCCTTTCCCTCAGTCCACGCTGAGGCACAGCTCTGAAGGACTCATTAATCAAAAGGCAATTAATTCCCCATCATGGGGGCAAATAACAGATACAGACATTCAATCGCCGCCTTTTTCTCCACGCTCCAGTGTTTCTCTGATTCCTGCAAAATAAATAAAAAAGAAGCCAAAGCAAAAGAAACACCGAGTGATTAAATGCTTCATTAACACCCTGCAAAGGTGGGGAGGCCACGGCTGATCTATCTCTGTCACCAAACAAGCCTTCAGCTTCAGAGGTGTGCAAGTGGCCGCCACCAGCGGGGTGCAAACTGGGGTGCGGGGTGCTGAGGCCCCTTGCCCCAGAAGATTTTGTGAGCATAAAATATCTGCAAAACAGGATTGTTCCTCCAGAAAATGGGGGGGGGGGAAAGAAAATAAATCCCCTTCTCCTTCTTTTCCCCCTCACCCCCAGGCTCAGCCCTTCTCCATCTCACCCTAATACCAGCCCCCTGCTCTGCTCCCAGCACGCAGCCCTAGTCTCTGCGAGGACCAGTACACATCACACCAACAGCCCAGTACCCTCAAAATACAACTAATGAACAAGTTCATGATGTGGAAAAGAAGCTACTGCTCCTTTTAATTTAGTTGCTGAGGAGTCAAGGAGTAGCTAAGAGTTTGGGTACATAAAACCTCAACCCTCGTGCCCAAATCAATTAGCTGGTGATCACTGCCCATAGAAAATTTAAGAGTAAACTATTATATTAGTTATTTAATTACTGAACTTACAAAAACAAGGCACACAATTCGAATGCTCAGTTTGTATCATTAATCATAGTTTGTAGCAGAAAATAATTTTATATTATTAAAGCAATTACCATGTAATCATTTACGTTAGCAGAAATTCATTAATCTTTATTCATTATTCAATCAGATCGCATTATTTTAGCCTATTCCATGGAACTTGCTATTTCACAGGGGTAACAAAAAAAAAGGGGGGGGGGGGTAGGGCAAGAAAGAACNNNNAAGTGACAGAAAGAACTTTTTATGATACAAAACTATAAGGCTTGGCAGAAATGACTTCTAAATATAATTAGTGTAAAGGCATTATGTCTGCAGGAGGGGCAGCACAAACCTCGTCCTCTCCCCGGCATTTCTGTGCTGTGTCTCTGCCCCTGGGGCTGCAGCTCCCCAGGGCTCCGTGCTCACCACGTGGAGCAGGGCATTTCTTTATTTATTTTCCCCATCCCTTTTATTTAGTCACCTGAATAAATTGCCAGATTGTGTGTTCAGAAACCAGCAGTTCTCATTGTGAGCCTGACGGGCAGATTAGCAGAAAAATTCAGCTGCATCCAGAGGAGGAGAACAAAGCCTGGTGCTCCCCATCGAAAACCTGACCCAAACCTCCCCAACCCTTCCACCCTGCCAGCCCCACCGGGACGTCCCAACCGCTGGCAGCTCTGCTCCTGGTTTGGGGGCTGACAGCCAGAACTAAGCCTCCCCCAAGAAAAAAATCAAAGCTGCAGAGGAAGCTGAGCTCTGCCAATCTGGGTCAGGCTCTTATCTGCTGGCAAGCAAAAAGAAATTGGCCTGACTTCTTTTTTTTTATCTTCTGAGATGAGTGCAACTGCAGCGCTCATTATTATCCTTATTTCACTTTAATAGTCGAAGAGGTTACTAAAGATCTTTTGATTTTATATCCATGAATTTATCTCGATAGTTTTTCCTCCAGGGGAAAAAAGGGAGAAATAAAAGCAAGCTTCTCCCAGGAGACGGCGGTCTCAGGCTCCTTAGCATGCCATTTGCAAACCGGGTGGCTAAACCCTGTCTTGGTTGGTGAACAGGTTTTCTTCTAGTCCCTCTCCCCAGAGAAACACAAATTTGTCTTCAAAACATCACTGCAAAGTAGGACAGTATTGTTAATGCTATTTTCCTGCTAAGAGAGCGTGAGTGGTTTGCCCAAGGTAGTTGATGGGGCGTGTGATGGCTCCAGGGTGGTCTCAAGTTTACCCTTGTCCTCAGCATGCCCTAGAGTCAGGCTTCCCCTAAGATCCTGGCCATTAAACCTCCCCTTGGCCACGCTCAGTGGGTTTGGGTGCTGGGTGTCCCAGGCAGCAGCACCAGGCTGGTGCAGTGCTCTCTCTGCCTCGGGGCTGTTTTTCATGCCAGGTGGCCACTGCTGAACAGTGTGAAGTCTCCATCAAAGCCTTTCAAAGCCTTTCTGCCTTTTCATTGCCTGAATTCATCCTGAATTTCTGAGGGGTCCCAGCCTCCCTGCCCCTGCTGCCCCCCAGTCCTTGCACAGCTCTTTGCACGGCGCAGTCGAGCGCCCGATGTGCTTGGCCCCAGTGGGTGTCACACATCTCTGGCCGTGGGGCTGGCACACAGCTCCCCTGGGACCTTGCTGGGCAGTGGTATGTCAGGGACCATAGGGGAAGGACAGGGGTGAGCCATTTATTAGTGAACAGAGCCCCCAGCAAGACCAACCTGGATGGGTGCCTTTCAGAGCAGAGCAGGGTAGAGAGAGGTTCTAAGGACTGCAGAGAGGAAGAAGATGGTGAAGAAAAGCACAGCCATGGCAAAACACGGTCATTTCCAGGCTCCCTGGAAGATGTGAGTGCCACCCCTTCCCAGAGAGGGGATCTCCACGTTGATCTACTCTTTCTCCCCACAGGTGTGGAACTGCAGCCCTTGCTTCCCCAACAAGTCACTGTGGGTTTACATCACCGTGATATGAAACCAGAGCACGAGGAGGGTCATATGGTCCCAGCGTTCCCATTTTCCCCATTGCTGGTCAGCCCCAGCAGTGCCAAGGAAACTCAGCCAGCTCCCCCCAGCAGAGGTTGGCAGAGCACCCCAGGGGTCACACACCAGTGTCCAGAGCACCGGTTCAGCCCAGGGAGGGATCGACTCACATCACCCCAAAGAGCCACGAGCTGGACTGACGAGGCAGAAGCAGCAGCTTCCTGGGGTGTGAGAGGCAGCTCAGTCTCGATGTAAATAATAAAAAAAAGAGCAATATTGTTTTCTTTTGGAGCATGTAACAGGTTGTCATGGGGAAGGCATGTGAGCTTTCTGCAAAGGGAGCATCGCAGATGACCTTTGGATAGCGTTTGCTCAGAGCCAGCTGCTGCATTCAGCGCATCCCCGGGCGCTGTGAATCCACAGCCTTCACTGAAATGCTGCTCAGCCCTCTTGTCCCTCTTGCTTCAAAACCTGACTGCCAGATCCACATCTCCACGCTCCTTCCAGAGGCAGAAGAAACCTCTACTGTGCCATTCTGCACTGTGATGTTATCATGGCATTACACAGGGCAAGGTTTTACACCAAACACGGGAGATTCAGATGAGCTGAGGGGTGGTGAGACACTGGGGCAGGCTGCCCAGAGGGCTGGAAGATACTTGGAAACGTGCAAGGGCAGGTTGGACAGGGCTCTGGGTACAACTAGTTGAAGATGTCCCTGATCACTGGAGGGGGGGGTGGACTAGGTGAGATTTAAAGTCCTTTCCAACCAGGCTGATCCTCAAGAGCTTCGGCTAGCACTTGGCATTGCACAAAAGTCATCAAGTCCTTGGAAAAATGTCCCCTTTAGAGAAGAGTCTGATAAGGAGCTGGGATTTGCCCCAAATCAAGGCTGTAACGGTCTGTCATGTGGCTGTTAAAGCTCTAACTGAGCTGGAGCACAACAGCAGCGGTGCTGTAAGGCGGCAGCGAGCCACGTTCTGCTTGATGGATAAAGCCCGGGATCAATGGCTCATGTTTCTTTCCCGGGTTTGGCAATGATCCACCCAATGATTTCAGGGCTTTAACTACTTATTCCTTCAGTTTCTGGGAGAACTCCAGGAGATAAAGGCTTACACCTGGCCTCCACCCAGTGCTTGGAGCTCTGGTTTAGCCAGAGCAGACAAGGGCTGGTCTGTGTGGGGGCACGTGGGGCAAGTGACACGGATTAGCAGGAGATGGCAACTGCATGCAGACACACCACAGTGTCCAGAAATCCCAGAAACCAAGGATGGGCAGGGGCACATGGACCTCTGATGTGCAAGGTCCACTCTGTCCCCAAGCAGTTCTCCTGCCTTTTCCTCTGTGGATGAGTAGAAATTCCCTTCCCGTTCTGGGCCACGCTGGTGGGACACCTCAGGAGGGAGCTGGGACTCTGGGAGCCGTCAGGCACGGATGCTGCTCGGCACGGGGCTGAGCTGGGCTTTGAGGCTGAAGCAGGAGGTCTGACTGCGATCACATCTCCCACCCATTTTGCAGGCTTGGTTTAGTGCATCTGTGGTATGGTCTGGAAGCAGCTTAAAGAGATTTTGATAGCATTGCTGGGAGAAAATGAACCTGTTAATGCTGCTATTTGCTGCAAAAAGGATTCACGCCCAGAACACTTTCTCACAGCAATGATCATTTTTAGCTGTGAGAATGAATTAGCCTTCCACTGAAAAGCTATTTGCATGGGAAAGAGGTCAGCTAGGAGCAGCAAAGCGATTATTTGGGAGTAAAGCCCTGTCCCAGCTTTGAGGAGACATGGGTTCAATTCTCAGTTTTAACTCTCCATTGCCAGCCACCCTCTGCACCCTTGGAATCTCTTTGTCCTCAGCTCTAATGATTAGTGCAATGCCAAGCACAGGAGGGTGCAGGGGCATCACAAGGGCTTTGAATGTACCTGCAGATAACCTGCTGCTCCCCTCTTGCTAGTAAAAGCTCTGGGTTTATTCTGGCAGGACTGGTTCATTTAATCAGTGTGATTACAGCAATTCAATGACAAATAGTGTGAGATCGGTGTGAGTAACCCCAGGCTCAGCAGCAGCCCCTCAGCTGACCCCAGGAACCCCCTGCACCCAGTCCTGCTCCATGCCTCCATCCACCCGGGTTTGAACAAGGGCCAGGAGCTGTCTGGCTCCCCTGGGAGGAGTTAATTGCAGGTAACATGGCAACAGGAAAGAGGTCAAAGAGAGAGTTATTCCTCTGGCCCTGGTTCTGAGCCTACCAGACACTGGGAATGGGGTCCATTGGGTCTCCAGGGAATACTGCAAGGGCTCTGCCTGGAAGGGCTCTATCAGATTTTGGCCCCACCGATGGTGCTCGCTCCACTCGTCCAACCCTCCCATCCCCGGGCTGGGCTCCCACACACAGGGCTTTTCATCAGAGTGGGATCACTTGAGATAAGGAGACCTTTGGCATCTGTTCCTGAGGGGACAAGAGTCCAGGGCAGATAGATACTGTCCCCTCCTCTGTCCAAATCATGACAAGGTGCCAGAAGCTCATCTAAGACCAAATCCTCCAGGCTGGGCACGATGAAATGCAGGTCTTCATTGCCTCTCCTGCTCTGGTAGCCCCTATTGGGTGGTATGCAAACCCTTCTCAACCACACCATTCATTTCCTTCTCCAGCTTCCTGTGTTACTAATGATCTGAAAGAGATTGATAAACCCGCCAGTTGCCGCTCTGGTTACAGGTCACTTACCCTGGTAATAAGAAGTGCAGGAATCAATAGCCATAAATAGCTGTTGGGAATCAAATTCCCTGAACACTACTTTAAGTGAGGAGAAGGTTTAATTACGCCGTCATCTGGCTTACTTTGCCCTGGAGGAGCAGGACAGAGCTGAGGGGAGGCGACAGGCACCGCTCTCCAAGAATTCAGGCAGCCCTTTATTTGTGGGCTGGAGAAGCCCAGAGGTAAGGAGGGACACTGAGGACTTTGAGAGTCTTCCAAAGGCAGCGCAGCTTCACACCATGTTTAGCTGCAGGCAGGATGCAATCCAGAGTGAAAGCTCTGTGTGATTAAAACCCAGGCTGGTGGCAGCCAAACAAGAACCCGTGGAAGGCGTACAAAGGAGTAAAGGGACTCCTTTCTTTTTGTAAAGCAAACAAGGGGTTGGACTTAGGACTGACTCAGCCATCACTGAGCTTTGGCTTGGTCCACCTGAGGATGCTCCTCAGGTTGCAGACAGAGGGAGGCTGTCTGCTCCCCCAGGAGTCTGGGATGATGGAGGTGAAGGCACCTGCACGAGCCGTTCCCATCACTCAGCTGTGCAGCTCCAGGAGGAGTGGGAAAGACTGTTGGATAGCCTGAGCTGGGAAAATGGCAGTGTTCGATTTTATTAGTTAAACTACTAATTTGCATGTTTAGCCAATCTTGCATGCTTTTGCAAGTCTGCAAAGTGGGAGGCTTTGCTATGCCCAGGTAACAGATGGTCTTTTTGGAAGAGACACTTTGGTCAAATGCTTGTACCTGCCCTTAATGCTAGGGTAAGTGCATGAAGTTCCCCCCAGGGGCCAGACTTCCCTGGGTATAAAAATCTGTGTCTGTAACTACCTCCAAAGTCCTTTCTCTTCCTGGTGGAATGAGGTCCAGAGACTGGCTGACTCCAGCTCACATGGGACTTCTTAAGGAGAGGTGGGAAATAAACCTCTAACCCAGCTTCCCCTTTCAGCTGTTGTCCTGTGCTTCCAGAGGAGCCAAGTGCTGCAGGACCATGGATGACAGGTCTCCCTCACCCTCTCTGCTCTGGGAAGGCTGGGGGACCCTCTAAGCTGAGTGCCACTGCCAGGTTAGATCAGGAAACCAGCCAGCCAGTTTCCCACCAGCCTCCCAAACAGAAAGACTCTAGTTGGAACAAGGAAGAGTTTCACCTCAGGAAAAAATATTGGAGAAAAAGCCAAGGAAGATCGGCAGCCTTCATGTTTCAGAAACTGTCTTTCCCTCCAACATCTGCTCCCACACCTGGACCCAGACCGGGGCTTGGGCAGCCTTGTCCCAGCGCCGAAGGGCACTGGCTTCCCCTGCTCACTGCACGGGGCTCAGCACCAGCCCAGCAGCAGCAGGTTTCCTCCACACTGTGCCAGCTACACTGCTCACACGTGGGACTCTGGATTATCCACCACAGAACAAGGCACAGCAGCACTGCGAGCAAAGGGGGGAGATGCACCCAAACCACCCCCTGCGCCCTTTGTTCCAGGGCAGCTCCACAGCCTCTGCCCTGGGTTACCAGCTGCTTCTTTGGGGCTGGGTCCTCTACTCCGCTCAGTCTTCCGCTGCCTCCCCAGGTCCCCAAACCCCTTTGTTCCCCCCAGAATCACCCTGGGGCTGCACCCGTCTGTCTGCCTGCCTCATGGCACCCGCTCTGCTTGTGGCTGCTCCCAGAACCGCTCCTGCAGAGCCTTGCTGTACTTCTCTAGCTATCAGGGTATAAATATGGTACGAGATAAATATTGTCACGGCACATTACCCTGGTCCTTCCTCACCAATACACACTGCAGACAGAGTTATGCATCTATTTATATGTGTGTATATATCTAATTATACTATATAAACTGTATATTCAACTCTCTATTGTGTGTATTTAATATAAATGCCAGTAATTGCCCTCAGTAAATATATATGGGGATTAACCGTATTGAAATTAAATTTATTGGTAATCCCCTGGAAAATAAACACAGAAAATAAAGTAAACACATAAACCAAAAGCAGACGCCGTGGCAGTGTTTATGTTGGGTTCTTTTCACCACACGCACGGCTGGGGCTTTGCTAGGCCGGAGCATCGAGGTCTCCAATACCTTTTCCAAAGGCCCCCCTGGCAGCCATCGGCTCACGCTGATGGCGCTGGCAGCCGGCAAGAGCCGGCGCTGCTCCTGCTGCTGCTCCTGACGCCAGCCCTCACCCTGAGCTGTGTGCGGCACGGGAAGGGCTTGGCCAGCCCCGCTCTGCCCGCGGCCGCTCGCTGACGCGGCCGACAGCTGGCCTGGCAGATTGGCGATGGGCTCGGGTGCCGCCAGCCCGGGTCAGCGCCTCGCGCACGGCCCCGGCCGGCACTGACGGGGGCCATTACGGCCCAGCAGATGGTCCATAGCCTGTGCGGAACGGGCCGAGGGGGCTCGGGCCAGCTCTGGCTGCAGGGGGATGTGGTGTAAATCAGTACTCGTGCGGGCAGAGCCTGTTAACTGCCTGAGCCGAGGGGCAGGGGCGGCTGCCTGGCGCCAGGCCGAGCCCACACTGTGGACCAGCAAAGGAGTCTCTCCTGGCATCAATAAAATCCTCTCTGTAGCAGGGACAGTTCAGCTCTCACATCTCTTTTTCCACCCCCAAAAGAGGCGCTGCTTGGTGGCTCCATTCTTTGTTGGCATCTCTTGTGCTCGGGCTCCGAAGGGACTTGGAGAAGTCAGCACAGGGAGACCTGCTCAGAGCAAAGCTGGTGCAGGTTCCATGGGGACCTGGATGGCTTTTAGCCTCTGTTGTCAGCACTTTGAAGAAGAGAGTAGGCAAGCTTCTGCTAATCACAGAATCACAGAATCCCAGACTGGTTTGGGTTGGGGGGAACCCCAAGGATCACAGAGCTCCAACCCCCTGCCACAGGCAGGGCCACCAACCTCCAGGCCTGGAGCTACACAAGGTTGCCCAGGGCCCAATCCAACCTGGCCTTGAACACCCCCAGGGATGGGGCACCCACCCCCTCTCTGGGCAGCCTGTTCCAGCCCCTCACCACTCTCTCTGTAAAGAACTTGCCCCTAATATTGGCTTATGCCAAAATGTCCTCTTAAGGTGGGGTATTTAGCAGGCATGGTGTGCAAAAGGAGTTAACGGCACCCACATCAGTCACTGACAACTGGGCTGTGTGGACAGTTCCCCCATCTGATGTCTCAGATCTTCCCCAGCTCTTTTTGCCTTCAGCAGGAACCCCCTGATGATGCTAAAATCTGCTGTTTAATGGTTTTGCAACATTATCTGCTCATGCAGCCCTCCCTGCTGCTGTGCTGCTAATTATTTGGTTGCGATAATTTTTGTCCGGCTCCTTCACGCTGGCAATCAGTGTGCTGCTGCTCCGAGACCAGGGGCCCCGTGGAGACTTCAGCCTGGATCCAGAAGGGACTGTGAGCTTTTGACCTGTGCCATAAATCCTCAATTCCTGTGTTGTTTGGGTTGGTTTTTTTACCAGCAAGACAACGGTTCCTATCCACCTTCCTCAGATCATTAATTTATTTAATCCCACGCCTCGCCAGTTTGCTGGCCTCTGGTTTCCTTGAGGGGTGGGACACAACACTCGGGAGGGAGATACTGCTCCAAGGCCTGTCCAGCATGCACTACAGAACTGTCCCACTGCAAGGGGGAAAGTCGCCCAACCTGTGCTCTCCATCCCTCCTAGGACATTTATTGCCCTCTCCTCTGCCCTAGACACGAGTCAAGGGAAGCTGGGCAGCCAGCAGCCCACCCTGTTTCCTTTTTTGCTTCCCTCTTCACTGCTTCCCTCTGGCAGGTGCCTCCTTTCTCTCTGCAAAGCCCTCAGGGAAAGGCTCTTTTGACTGTTTTGAGCCCGGATATTAAATTAATGTTCTTGCTGCCCTCCTGGATCCTGGAGCAAAAGGCAGAGAGAAGAGGGGCTTCCCCAAACACACAGGCGCATGTGGGTGCACTGTGGCCTCATCTGGCACCAGGACAGATGGCTCCTGGTCTCTCTGTTTGACCTGGAGGTCTGTCTTTGGGCATGAAGCAGAAGCAAGATCATAGAAATGACCGGGTGTTGCCTGGTCCAGGTGTCTGGAGGAGCCAGGGGTCAGGTGTAGTGCTCTCTATGAAAAGATCTTGGTTGCACACTCAGTTCCCACAGCATCATCTCTCCTGGAAGCCTGTGGTCACCCTACAATGGATCTATACTCATTCACCTTTGACAATTTCAGCAGCTGATTTGGGGCCGCATTTGACATCTCGCCAAAGGGCAGGTGTCCTGGGCTGGTCCCAGCCCCATTCCTTGTCCATGCAGCATCTTGTTTCCAGCTGTGGTGACAGGCTGGTGCTGCTCTCCTCCATATCCTGACTGTTCCCCTTACCCTGACTGTCCTCACATTATGGCCTCTGTGGACCAACAACCACAGAAACATTCATGCCCAGAAGAAAGCCCATGTGCTACCACATGGCCCCATGTGGTGGTAAACTGTCTCCTTCTGGACTCCAAAGTGAGCTGGAATAAAATGCATCCATCATTCATGGGCAACTCCTCTCTCTTTGGACCAGAGCAACTTGTTTGGCAATGAAAAAAAAACCCCACCATCCCTTGGATCTCTTAATTTGACAGGGCTGGGAGCTAGCAGATGAATATCTTAAATAACTAATGGTGACTCAGAGGAGCGTTAAACAAAGATAACATTGTCACTTCTTCTCTGTTCCTCTTTTGTTTCTCACTCTTCAGCTTTTCTGCTGGTTTATTATCTCTTCAGTTTTCCTTCTGATGATCTTGTTACCATGACAGGATGTGTATTATCTTTGGCAGCCTCTTCCAGACGTATGACCCGTCGCATCAACGCTCGGCAGGAATAAACAGGGTGGATGCATGCAGGGGGATGAAAGCACCTGGTGAAAGGCTGTGACTGCAAGAGGAGGGCAGCACCTGTCAGCTGTGGGGCTTTGGTGGGGTGGGTGCCTGGGCTCCCGTGCTTGCCATAAGCTCCATGTGAGAGGATGTGGGGGGTTGACCCTGGCTGGAGGCTCAAAAGGACAAGGAGAGATCATCCACCAGTGACCCTCACAGGAAAACAGACTCTCCAGTTGCCCATCTCCAGTTTGGAGAGATTTTAGGACTGAATCTCCAGGCTGCCCATGCCATGGTTCTGCTGTGCATTGCTAAATACAGCCTAAAGTTCTGTCCCACAGCAGCTGCATGTCACTGGAGCCAGGGTGATCTGTGTGTCGTGCCACCGGAGACCTGCAGCTAAAGGCAGCCTGAAGCCACGCTGGGATGAACCGATCAAACCAGCAAACACCACTGGCACCACAAGCTCTCACATTCAGAGCATGTGAATGGCTCACTTATTACAAGGACGTGCTGACTGTAAGGTCACCATTTCATGATGCTCCTGCTAGCCACAGCTGAAGGTCTGCAGTCACCACCCTCCAAGCCTCACACAAAGCCAAGACCCAGCCAGACCATCCGAGTCTCTGCTTACAATAGAAGACATGTAACAGTGGGGATCATCCACTGCAGGAATGAACCATCTCCCTCAGACCCAGGATTATGGTCCCCAAGGACCAGAACTATTCAGTTCTGACCTGTTAGAGAAATACAAGTGGTTGGCAAAGCTTGGTATTGCAGAAACTTCTTCAAAGCTGAGAAATGTCTGGTTAAAAGGATCTGCTCAGGTCTGTCTTTTTGTATACATCAGTAGAAAGCCTTGAGGAAGGAGGAAGTCTCATTAGGAATTAACTTGGGGTCAAATATGACCTCCCAGGTGATTCTGAAAGGCCAGGTCAGTCTAGGGGAAAATTGCTGGATGAACGGAGCCACCTCAGACTCCTTTGAAGGAAAGTACCACATGAAATTTTGATATTACTAAGTATTTAATAGATCTAATTTACAAAGCAGTGTTGCTCCCAATTCCCAGAGTGCTAAAAATCCTGCAACCTATTTCCTTACAAGAACGACTTCAATTCATTCATGGGTTTTAATGCAGCAAGCTGTTTAACAGCTGCAAAATATGTTTCAGGACAGGAAGCCTGAGCCCCACAGAAGAGCAGGAGGCTCAGTGACACCGTCAGCAAGCCTGCAGAGTTATGTAGCTCTGACACCACACAAGGTACCTGATTTTTTTCCCTCAGCCTGGTAGTGGCACCATCACAAGATGGGAAGTTGACATAGAGATCCTTGCTGGCCTGAGAGCTATCAACAGGACAAGACCTCTGCTCAGGGGAACTAAAAACCTCAAAGTTTCCTCAAGCCCAGAAAATTCCCCAAATCCCACATCTGCAAGCATCCCACAGTCAGGTGCAAGCAGGTATGAGATGTCACCAGAATAGAGGTGTCCCTTTGGGTGATGTCTGCATGTCTGGCCGTGTGACAGAAGGAACCAGGACATGTGCTGACAGCAGCTGTCACAGCTTTGGAGTGAGCAGGGCTACATCCATCCTTTGGCCACTGCTCAGGTATCCTCCAAGGAGACAAATGCTTTTTAAGGGACTTACAAGTCCCATGTCTTAATCAGAGAACAGTGACGCCTCCAGTTAGGTGGTGGGAAGCCATGCAGTGTATGTGGTCCTCAGACCCATTCGGGGCTAAAGGTCACACACAGGATCTAAGCAGAGCTGAAGGCATATTGCACTTGCACTGGTGCTGCAAGAGGCTCTGACAAGAGGTCAGAGCTCAGCCCCCTGTGACCCAGAGACCAGAATTCTGCCCACAGTGACCACAGGATGTCATGATGGCAACACACAGCACCTGCCAGAGTCACCCAAACCCAGGATCGATGCCACCCAATCCCTGCAGAAGCGCTTTGAAGATGTTAATCATCAGACAGGACCAAACAGAAAGGTGAGTCTTCTAAGAACATTTAATAAACATCCGAGCAGCTTTCCCACTCCTGAAGGGGTCAAGGAGGCCAATGCTGAGTGCAGAGAAGTCTCCATAAAGCCAGATGGCCTCAGGAGTGAGAAGAGTGCCAGAGCTGACTGATGCAAGTCAGCTGGCATCACCCATCTCAGCTTCCCTGCGCACAGACTCCTTGCTGAGAGGTTTCCAGGTTGCTGCTTGATCAGAACCACTGCAGCTTTCCTTGTGGCATTTGGGGTGTAGAACATCTTGGGTTTGTGTCCAAGCTGAGGAGCACTGTTAGTAACTCCCAGACTTACACTGGGCTTTGCTACCTGGCAGCAACGAAACACTGCTACACCCCTCTCCTGCTCAAAAGGTCAGCCAGAAGCTCTCCCACAGCCTCCCACCACATCACAAGCCTCACATCATGTTTTCTACCTGGAAATTTGTTTAGAAGCCAGATGTTTTCTCTTCAAACCCAACTGGAAACAACTTGTTTTTTACCCTGATGAATCTCTTATCTGTGAAGGCTGCAAGTACCCACGCAGGGTCTACACAAGTTCCTTGATCAGGCAAAACCATGCAGTTTCAGAAGCTTTCTCAAACCACAGTTTCTGAACATACTGTGTGATAGAGCCAGTTGAAAGAGCTAATAAGCATATTTAACAAAAAATAATACAAAAAACCCCCACAACTGAAAAACCCACCCCAACCCAAGGCCTCCTCCTTTCATAGCAAATGCTTATGAAGAATTTCAGAAATGATTTCTGTGCATGCTGGAACACAAGCAGGAAGATGAAAGATAAACCTCTGTTCTTCCCAGTTGGATTTCATTTTGACCAAAGAACAACCTCTTTCTTCATGATTAATTCTCCCTATTCCCTCTGTTACTGTTAGCTGGGGAAAGGGAAAATACAGAAGCTTGAGCAAGAAGAAAAATCACCACTTGTTTCACTTTGATGGCTGTGTTGGGCTTACATTTCTTTTGGAAGTGGAAGCAAACACCATATGCAGTGCAGTGATGGGACAGGAATGGTGAGAACATGGTGAGGAAGCCAGGAGACTTCGCTGTGATTTGCTGCTGCTCTGCTTGCGAGGCTGAAGCTGCAGAGGCACATCCCCAGGCTACTTCATTTGTATTGCTTATTCCAAAAGGAGGTGCAGGAGCAGCATGAAGTATCTCTGTCCCTGAAGCTATTGGTAGGGTTTGCCACCTGAACTGAACAGACCATGGATTGGCTGTGGGGTGGTGAAAAAGACTTCTGGGAGCACGTTCTGATCCTCTGTAGGAGGCAAGGCCAAAAGCATGCCAAACTAGTCTGGCTGGAATGGTCCCTGCCTCTGTGATTAAGGGGATTCATAAATATTCAGTGTTTCTTGGCAGCTGGGAGTGCTTCAGTTGTTCCAAGTATCTCAAGGGGGATGGGAAAGGCAGGATGAGCCTTAGCATTTCTGACACCTCACAGAGACAATGAGCCGGGGAAGGAGAGTGCTCATCTCCTTGCAGAGGAGCATTTCACGTAGGGTGATTTTAATAATTCAGCCTTCGACTGGTCTGTTTAAATGTTTGATGCCTGCAAGTTGAGCTTTAAGATCTGGCCTCCTACAAGCCCAAGGAGCTGGACTCCAGTTGGGTGCTGACTGCCATCCTCATGGGTGCTTTAACCACGTTAGCACGGTACGGCCCAAGCCCAGGGAAGAGCAGGGATTTCCTCCTCCACGGCTGTTACACCATGGGGAAATGCCCACCCTCCGTTCTGGTTTGCAGTTGGAAGAGAAGAAAGAAAGAAAAAGTAGTGGATATTGATAAGGATAAAAATACTTCCTTACACTCTGCTCATAGGAGGATACGAACCAATGCTGCAGCGTGGATGGAACACAGGCAACAATCATGAGAAGGCTGGCACAGAAAGGGCTACCAGGGCCCTGGTCAGTCCCCACCAACTGCAATCAAACCGTGTGGTAGTTGAGGATACCGGTCTGTCTGAGCAGCTCTGGGGTAACAGATGGTGTCTTGGGCTCTGCCAGAGGGTCCTACCAGGGCAGTGAACTCACTGAGGGATTCTGTCTTGTGCATTGGTCCTGGACCCTGTCTAAGGTAGCATCCCAGCTGCTGTTGTAATCTGCTGGGAGAAGGCCCAGTTCCTCTGGCAGCATCATCTCTCTGTTTGCTCTAACTGGGCATTTGGACTGCAAAGGAAGGTGCTTTTTCTGGATTTCTGGACAAGCCCCAGGATATCAGACCTCCTGCTTCCACACAGTGGAGTTGGGATGCTCACATCTCTTTTGACTTATCCAATTGTGGCCATTCCCAGAGACAGGAGACTGGGCCAAACATATTTTGAGTTTGGCCAGGTTGGAAGACACCAGCGTTCAAGGAACCATGCCACTCTCTGCTTTCCCAGCCATTGGCACGCTGCCACATTCAGAAACTCTCCATCCCACAGCTAGAGTTTCCCATCAGCTTTGTTCACAAGAGACCCTTCACTTCCATGTGAGATCCTGATCCTGTAAGCCCTTATCCTAAATTATCCATGAAATGTGTGGGCATGAGTTATGCATGAGATGAATTATCCATGAACCGGGTTGGTTGCCTTCACTCTCTGTCAACTCCGTAGGTTTCTGCCAGGTTTCAAAGGATAGAGTAGGCCTTGTTGGTTGGGTGTTTTTCCCCCCAAAGAATCTGCATTTTACACAGTGAAGTACAAAACCTGGGAGAGAGCTTAAATATTCAGTGGGTCGTGATGGTAGAACACAGAAGGCTGCTCGCGAGTGCACAGGGTCAGCCTTTCCCTGCAGATACAGTTTCAGATCCTAAATCCAGTCAGTGGTTACTCGTTCCTGTAAAGAGGAATAGCTCCAAGAACGACAGAGACAACTTGTCTGTCTCTGACAACACACTCCCACACCCAGGCTGGTGGGAGCTGTACTCATCTATGATCCGGCGCTGGAGATCCGAGGCTCCTCTCAGCACACACAGCAGAGGCTGCGTTTTGTTGGGTGTCTGCTGCTGGTTTGGACATCAAATCCACACTGGAGCCACATCGCTGCTCCTGGGGCACCTTTGGCCAACGTTTGGAGAAGGGAGGGGGAGAGAGGATTCAGGAAAGAGAGATTTATGGGGGGAAGTAGGCATTTTTTAGAGAATCCCTGACCAGGTCCAGCACCCTGCTAACCATGCGGTTTGTCCCTAGGCAAGGCCAGCAGTGATGCCAGCACCAGCTCCCCAGTGCAGCTAAGAGCCTCTGCCCCTGGCTGGGGCACTCCCACACCTGGACATCACTGCATCTCACACCTCGGATGGTGCAGTCACCCACGGGGTCTACAAGGGGTCTGTCACCTGCCACCCCAAGGTGGAACACAATCCCAGCACAGCTGCAGGCTGCTGCCCCCCCTCCCCAACCACCTCCCCATCTTTACTGCCTTCCCTACACACCTGGAGAAGCAAGCCAAGGGTTTGGAGCACTTCCTTGCCTCCAAGGGAAGGCTGCCTGTGTTTGAGCAGCTGTGTGGGGAGGCCATGCCAGTCACGGCCCTTGGAGTTGTGCACCTTCTAAACTCCAGCCAAGAGCTGAAGGAGCTGTCTGACAGCACGGAGGGAGGACACAAAACGCTGTGGGAAGAGGCAGGCAGCACAGTGCTCCGCTGGTAACAAGGAATGAACTGACTCAGAGAGAGATTCTGAATAAAATACAAGATTAATGGTGTCCTTACATTGCCAGGAGGTCAGTGGAGACGTGGTGTGAGATCAGAGTCACTGACAGCTGAAGGCTGGTAAAAGTGGAGGATGGAAGGTATGATATTGTCTAGCTGGGACATCCCTTCCAGCCCTCCGGGTGCCACAGCAGACTGCCAGTCACACAGGCTGGCAGTCTGTACAAGGATGGCCATCCAACTCCATCCCTCTCACTCAATCCCCCCAGCATACTAGAAATAGACAAAAACTTCCTTCTCCACATCCTGAAACCCATCAACATCTCCTGTATGGACACCCACAGCCCCTCCAACAAGCACGGGCTGCAGCTGCTCTTCTGTAGAAAGATGCACTGAATATGGAAAAAGCTGAGGCAGAGCAAGTACCAACCAGTGTGTGGGAAAACAAAGGACACAGAAGGGAGAAGAAAGCAAAGAAGAAACCTTATGCAAGAGTGTCTAGGGGGGAATGTGAGATGTTGTCACTGTTTAAGTCTAGAGAGGAGCAAAACAGTAGCATTTCGAAGGCATGTCCCACAAAGAAAGAGGTCAGAAACATAACTGTATCTGGGAGTTTTGTATCAGTCTTAGATGTGCTTCTGAAAGAAACTGTTCACATCTGGAAGATCCTGGATCAAAAGGGACCACGTGAAACCAGTCTCAGAGCAAAAGAGGAAGAGACAGTGGAGACTGCAATGGTTTGAAGCCAAAGGAGGAATAGGAACCTAGTCAGAGAACTTCAGGGAAAAGAGGACAATCAGAAAACAGGAGGCAACCAGATGGGGAAAAGAGACCTGCACAGCCTTGGAAACAGGTATCTGGGAGTGGGGACTTGTTAGGAAGAAACAATGAGCCTACCACTTATTGAGGACCAAGGAACAGAAGGCTGTGTGTCTGCCAAAAGAAAGAAAGAAAGTATTTTAGGGTTTCAGTTAAAAGCTATTGATGGTCTGATGGTCCTTCACCAGCAATGGTGGCAGAACCCCACTGGAATCTACTGCAGATGTCAGCACCAGAGGGGAAGGTGAGAGAGGGCTGGGTGAGTGTCAGAGGTGGAGGCTCCTGGTTAGCCAAGCACACAGGGAGGCTGCAGCCCAGCAGGCTCACCAAATGCTGATGCAGGGAGAAACCTTTGAGGATGCTGAGCTGTGCAAGGGAGGAGAATTATTTCCAGAGAATAAACTCCCCCTGGTTGGGTGTGTTGCATGCTGAGAAGAGGGCTGGCAAATCTCAGAAGAGTACTGTAAGCAACAGAGGGACCCAGAGAGAGGAGAATCACCCCATCACCATGCCTACCTGCACCACACAGGGCGTGGAATCGGACCGGCCAGGACAGACCAGAGGACAAGCATGGGCTAGGCTGGTGAAAGTAAAAGTTGTCTGGGAGAAGAACTCTGCACTAAGTTTGTAGGTCATGCTGGAGACCGAGTTTAGATCTCCCCAGTCAGAATGGGACTGAGTCATCACAGAGGCTTTAATTTTTGAGGCACAGATTGCAGAGCAAATGTTGCTTATTGCAGGCACTGCTTATTCCTGAGCATGATCATAAACAGACTTTGTCTCCAAATGGTTACTGATCCAGGAAGACACAAGGCTATTTTAGTAGTATTTCAGCGAATGTGAAGACATTACAGAAGAGGTTGACCTAGAAAATAAACATGAGGCCAGTGATCAGAAGTTGATGCCATTTAAATTACATGGAAGGAGCTATTAGAACAGGTCAGTGGCTGAGGCTGTTTGCAATGAATTAGCATCTGAAATTACCACCATGGCACCAAAGAATTTTCCTGCATGTAGCAAGCTGGGAGTGGAACCATATGCCTGGAGTTTACCAAACACACACCCACGCCTGAGGAAACGGGGCAAGAGTATGTGACAGATAAAGAGCCTTTAACCTGACCTCCCAGGGCGCTCTGCTTTCTAGCCAGTTCTGCAGGTGAGTGGGAAACGGGGTCCAAGGTAAAATGCTGTCACAGAGGACAGGGCATGTCATGTTGGCCGTGCAAACACAGCACCCAGTGGCCACAGCTCACAGCCAAGTCCACACGCTGGGAACAGGATCCCAACAACAAGCAAAAGAATCAGACCAGGCCTGAATCAACTGCCAAAATTTCCTTCACTGAGCAGACCAGGAACAAAACCCACCTTCACAGAGGTGCTGCCCTTGGCAGGCAGGCACTCAGGGCTGCTACTCTTGTGATGAAAGGGAGATTCCTCTGGCAGCCCTTGAGCTGACCCACGAGTCAGTCCAGATCTAGTGGCCTGATGATAACTGGCACCCTTCTTTTTGAAAGGGGGACCATTTATTTTAGGCATGAAAAGCCTGATACATCTACTCCATGTGGGCATCTGCGCTGGCTTTGCGGTGCAGAAGATGGATTCAATGAGTACAAGCAGGGTTCCTCAAACAATGGCCAAGGGACTCATCTCTCTGGCATTTCCACTGATGGATTTGGCACAGAAAGACATATTGGATTTAGGAAGATTGCTGATTCCCCAAACCTGAAAGGAATCTATTTCTCCTGTGGGAGAAATTAGGTGACCTTGAGGAACAGCAATTGCACAAAACCTCATGTATAAGGAGCTTCTGCTCTAAGCTGGGAGCTCATCCATTGGAGACAAGGGAGGAGGAGAGGCAGAGATGGACTTGCCAGTCATGGGGTGATGATAAATCTCTGATGTGACGTGGCTCTGGAACAAGGCAGAGACCTGTTCCCCACAGGTGCTGTCACATTCAGACAGGCAATGGGGTGTGCAAAAACATGTTCCTCTGTGAACACCAGAGCAAGTGACTGTCTTGTGATTATTTATACGAAGATGTGTTTGTAGATGAATTACCAACCAGCCTACAGCAGAGAAATGGAGCAGTGACTCCACCTAACATGTTAGCAGGCAAACCAACAACCCACTTGGGATAGTCATTAACAAATTAACTGATCACCCGGGTCTCTCCCTCCCCGTGGGGGCTCTGTGTGCCTTGAAACCCAAAGCAGCAGATTTGCATTTGCAACAGAGGCTTACAGGGCCACCAACATCAGTGCATGGGCAGCAGGCTGGGGCTGGCTGGCCAGAAGTCAGCGCTGGGCAGGGCCAGGCTGAACCCAGCTTACTGAGGACAGTCTGGAGATGAGAACAGACCAGAAGAAAGACCCAAGAACCAAAGGAAGGCAGGGGGGAGGCTCCTGGAGAGGCAGAGGAAGAGAGTGCGAGACGAAATGAGAGAGTGAAAAAAAAATTAACAGCTTGCTTTATTCCTTTTCATTTATAGACAATATTATGCTTCTGCACAGAAGGACTAATTTAGCCCTCCGCACAGCCCCAGTGACCCTTCCTAATAGAAACCATTTAAATCTTTAAACAATTTACATGAAAATGTAACTTTGCTGCGAATATATTTCTTCCCCCTCCTGCTCCCATCACGAGTGCAATCCTTCAAATCTCTGACAGCTTCCATTATCTCTTAATGAAGTGAGAGCATCTTTCTTAGGAGCCACGCCGGCCCTGAGGTTAATCGCTGAAACGAGGTTCACAAATAAAAATCAGAGGAGGGAAAAGAAAAGGAAAAGCAAACACTTAACAGAGCTCAAGGGGGTGGCTCCATCACCCAGAGACTTAAGATCCAGGAAGACAGTGATCAAATCCTCCTTGAGAGCCCATGTGGGCTGATGGGAGACTTCATCCCTCGTGGAGGGTCCCAACTTTGTGGGACCGGGGTGGCTGGATCCTCCCTTGTGCCTTGTCTTATGCCTGTGCAAGGGGGGGGCAGTAATTCCAGGCAGCACCTCACCCCAACGTCCAATGTGCTGCTGAGAGCTGCAGGAGCCACCACCACTGCTGATCTATGGAGGGCTGGGCTCTGAGAGATGGTAGGAGCTGCAGGATGTGTGAGGACCAGGGCCAGGCCAGGGAAAGCCCTGAGGCTGTGGGGAGAGGGACAGGAAGAGAGGAGCCCAGAACAGCCTACTTAGAATGCCATCCTGGGAACTGCAGGGCTGCCTGAGGACAAGGCTGTGAGCATGTTCCCATGCAACGGGGAGACCTCCACTTGTGGCAATGCCCTGACTGTCCCAACACAGACATCACAAGACCTCCAGTCCCCCCAGTACAGCCTTCATCCTCAGACACACCAGGGTTATATCCGACAGGCCCATGGAGGATGGCATCAGGGTCATCTTCAGACTCAGGCTCCACAGCCATAGAGACAGCGAGCCCAGCAGCAGGGGCTCAAAAGCTTCTCCCAAAGCATATGGGGCTCTGCGTCCCCTTGTAACGCCTTGCCACGCGCTGCAGGAGGAACCATCTGCAGCACCATGACAGGGACAGTGACACAGAAACACCCTGGGTGCTCTTTAGCTTCCACAGGAGCTCCACGCATTTCCAGCCCAGGCACCAAGCACCGAGCACAAACCTGTCTGTGTTTGCTCGTGGGGGAACACACGGGCTTCGGGGGCTCGGCAGCAGCGGGACGCTGAGGGACTCTGATGGAGGGGGATCTGCAGAGCCTGGGAAAGGCAGAGCAGAAGCTGCTGCTCTGGGCTCTGCCCTGCACCGCGTGCTCCCTGCTCTTCCCCAGCCTGGAGGGCTGCTCTGCAGAAGGCTTTGTGGTGGTGCGGGGGAGGCTTAAGAGAGAGGACATAATGAAAAATAAATGTAAAGGGCTGGAAATGAGGAGAAAAAGGCTGAAAAACTATTGAGCTGACAGGAGACAGTATGGAAAAGGGGATAAAAAAATCAAGAAGGTCTCAGGGGAAAACAGATTCACAAGACGGGGGCCTACTGACTTGAACAGAAGAGAGATGAAAGCAGAAAGCAACAGCAGAGGAAAATAAATAGCTATTTCCAGAAAAACAATAAAGTTTTAAATATTCTGGGCCAGAAGAATGAAAAGAGGACAAAAGCCTGCCAAAAGTGAACAATTCTGGTTGTTGAAGCTGCTTAGGTAAAGGAAACAAAGAAAGAAAGGGGAAGTACAAAGCACAGAAATCAGGAGGTGAGCGATGCAGAGAGCTCTTCCTTCAGCAACAGTTTGCTGCACACAGGGGCATCACACCATGGCTGTACCCTGCTGACAAAGCAGCACTCCCAGGCTCGGTACACGAACCGATAGCGCGTGGCCTCAGCACGCTTCCCATCACGCTGCCTCCAGGCCGCAGGATGGATGAGCCTCTGGCTACAACTGGAGAGCGTTTAAGCCCTCTCTAACCTCAGCACAACCTCACTGCTGCCAAACAACCCCAAATCCCAGAATACTGGTCCCCAGGTCGGTCACCTGGAGGAACGCCAGAGCCCCTGAAGAGCAGAACGCTCCCCTGCCCCGGGACACGGCGCTGCTCCTGCCTTCCCCGCTTCGTCCCTCTCTGCTCTCCGACCCGCCACGCAGAGGGACAGGCAGCGACATGCAGCACGCAGGGACCTGTGCTCCCAGCAGGCCCATGTGTCACATTAGCCAGGCTAAAAGCAATCCCTGGCTCAGCTGGAGAAAGAGCATCAGAAGAACATGCTGCTCATCTCCAGACAAGCCCGGGACAGGGGCAGGAAGGTGTGAAGTGGCCTTGGCTGTCAGCAGCAAGCCAGGAGCTGGCTGATCCCGCAGCACAACACATGGGCCAGAGCCACGGCTGAGCGTGCTGCTTAAAATGAAATCCTCCAGCTGGGAACCTGTGGCCCTCAGGCAGGGGATGACAGATCTCCTTGCTGATAACCGCACAAGACAGCTATCAATCAAGTCTAAGTGAAGGCAAATCAGTCCTTATCTGTGCAGGGTAAGCCTTGTTTGCAGCCTGATGTCAAATAAGATGGAGCTCTGCTTTGCATCTGTGGGATCATCAGTGCCTGACAGGTCACCCAAGTGCTTATGACGCCTCCTGGGCTGGAGCTGAGCCTGGGCTTCACAGGGAACACGCTGAGCCTGAACCACTGGCCCAGACTCCGTTACTGCACACGAGCAAAGAGAAGGAAGATGTGGATGGGACTGATACTTGGGACGACCTGGTGTGAGCCCAGGGCTCACCATCACCCAGAGCAGCCTTGGGGCTGACCCGTCTTCTCCCCATCACACATGGGATGACATCAGCAGTGTCTCCACCTGAACTGGATGCATCTGCCCTTGCTCCTTCCCACTCTGGGACTCAGGAAGGGACAACTCTTCTCCCAGGGGTATGTAATCCAGCATGGAAGAGCTGGCAGGGACTCCATGCAGAAGGGATGAACTGATGGGACACGATGCTGCTGTGCAGGGTGAGAAGAGGAGCTGTGAGGGGGAAGTCAGCCTCTTACTCCACTGCTGCCCCAACTTCTCACAAAGCTCCTTTCTGCCCAGCATGGAGAGGCACAAACAGCTCTCATTAGGTGAAGAGGGTTTTGGAGGGTGAGTGGGATGGTGGGTACCAGCTGCGTGTCAGGTTTGAGTGCCTAGAGCCCAGCAGTCATCTCAAAACAGGGCTTTTAGCTGGTTCCCTTCCTCCCACCTTCCCCTCTCCCTGCCTCGGCACAGCGAGCAGGAGCGAGTTAACCCTGTAACCTTTAATCAAGGGCTTGTGTACACAGAAAAGGATTGATGGAGCTTGTCTCCCTCATGGCCTCACACCAGGGCTCCGATTACACCATTAACTCCCCAGGCTGAATGCCTGGGCGGGTGTCAGCAGCCAAGAAATACCTGGAAACGGCATTACAGGGCGAGGGCTGGGAAGCAGCGGGCTGCAGAAAGGGGCATTTCCACCCCCAGCTGCCCCGGGGCGACCAGGGCCCTGCTGACAGGAGACTGAGAGGCCACCCTCCTGGGCACAAACACCGCTTCCCTGCGCGAGTCTGGGTGAGTTACAGCCTGTCTGTGTCTGGTGAAGACAACACAACCCAGGGAGTGGATGGTCTGGGGTAAATCCCACTGACCATGACCAGGTGAGTCAATAAACCCAAGGGGCTGAGAACCTGTCCCACCTCAGCATAACCTAGGGAAGGCTGATTTATTAATGTCAGACGGACATCTCCACCAGGAGAAACAGAGGACTCTGCCTACAACAGGGGAGAACTTTGTTAGCCAGGTCTTCAAACATTAGGTGGAAGACAATAGGTCAGATCCTGACTGCTAATGAAGGTCTTGTAGCTACAAATACTGCTCAAGTGGATGCCAGGATCTTGGATTTACTGGCTATGCTGGGGCACAGGACTTTTTGTTCCTTTTGGTTGGGTCAGAAATGTCACCCCACAGGCAATACATTCCCTCAAAAGGGACACGGACAGAAAAGTCAGCACCATCTCATGGGGCAGGATCTTCCTTTGGGCTGGGACCCTGGGTGAGAAAGGGTATGGGGGAGGGGGGTAGGGGAGACACAGACAGTGCAGGGACAGGCTCCGAGCAGAGCCAGCTCCTGGAGCTGCAGGGGGGAAGAGAATTGGCAAGGGGAAAACCCTGTGTCTGGGCTTACTTGTGCAAAACCAGCCAGAGCAGACAGCACTTGACAAGGGGCTGAGTCTGCGCCCAGCACCCTGCTGCTCAGAGTCTATTGTTGCAGATCCTGGAGCAGCAGCATCCCTCCTTGTAGCTCCACGGGGCGGGAAAACCCGACCGACCAACAACCAGCAATTCCAGTGGGCTGGGGTTGGTACCACAGGAGCAAGCTGCCTCTCCCGAGCGGGTGCGCAGCCTGGCCGGCTCTCCGGAGCGGGTGCTCGGGAAGAGCTCTGCTCTCCACGGATGGAAGCTCATCCTCCTGCCTCCACGTCCACGAGCGGCCGGGAAGTGGGATGCTACTGACACCCAGTGGCTCCGCGCATCCTGCAGACGGGGACCGGCTCCTTCGCGGGTGGAGACGTGTCCACGCTCCCCCCACGGCTGGGGCACGGCCTTTTGTAGGGGTGTCTCTGGGAACCTGTCTGTGGAGGGAGGGGTTGGAGCCCCTGGGTGACCATGGCATGGCTGGCAGAGAGATCCTGCCAACACGGTTTTCCAGGGTGCCAAATGGGACACAAGGGAGAAGCAGGAGCACCCTGGAGGGTTGTGGCCCCGTGTTTAGCTGAGCAGCATCTGCCTGGGGAGATGCTGTGACCTGCATCCCAGCCACATCAACCTCTGTGAGTGGCTGCGATGTTTTACTAGGGAATCTTACACATGGCAGATACATAAACACCCCGAACTGCCACCGTGCTGGATGCTGCTGTGTGCCAGCTGCCATCTCCAGACACCATAAACACTGCAGGGGTGGAGGTCAGGATTTTAGGACAGACTCCCATGGGCCAGCTGTCCACGAGCTGTCCTGCAAAAGCTCCCTTCACATTTTGGCTCCAGGCAAGGAAGCACAGTTTGAAGTGAAAGTGGATTAAGTCAAACCAGGAAACCCCACTCCCGCTCCAGAAGAAGGCTGCCTACACAGGGAGTGACTGAAGTGCACCCGCGGAGCTTTTCAATCCACTCTGCATGCCAGTCCAGCCCCAAAATCAAGCAAGCAAGTGAACAGCACGGAAAAATAACAACAAACTGCCTGCATTTGGCACCCTACAGCGCAGAGCCAGAGAAGATACAGCCTCTGACCTGAAGAACAGCAGCAGATAAGATGGACACAGAACGGAATAAAGAAAGGTTCAGGAGCAACACTTGGCTGCTGGGGAAAGCCCATTTCTCTGTGGCCCTCTGCACTGAGGAGCTCGTGTTTTCGCTAAGGACAGCACCCAGAGGCTGCTGAACAGAAATTCATGTTTAATTATTTGTTATTATCAATTGCTTTGCAGGGAGAAGCTGCTGATAACAGAACCCTGTTGCGCTGAGCGCAGGAGGGAGACAGCTCTTTCGGCCAGGGACTGTGTGAGCGGACACCGACTGCCTAAAGGCAGTGGCTTACCTGAGGAAGATCATCTCAGAGTCTCCAAGCAGACCAGTCATCGTCCCTGCAGGATCAGAGGAAGAAGGGATGCTTCCTCTGCCAGTGGATACATGAAATTGTGGGTGGAGAAAAAGAAGCACTAAATGAAAATCACTGTGGCCACAGCACATGGTGCACAGATTTTGTGCATGGCGCACAGATTTTGTTTGTATTCCTCCAGAGAGGGCTGGTGGCTCTCTGCTTACAAGTTCAGGAAACACTGGTACCAAATCTGGGCTACAAACAGGGACAGAAGGCAAAGTCTGGAAGTTTGTATCTGCATCCCGTTTCCAGGCCTTGGTTGCCTCCCCCTCTCACACAAACTGGGGGCACGGGGAGGCTCCGTGTGCCACGACCTGGGGGATGACTCTGGGGTGTCTTGACTGCAAGGGAATGCACTGGCTGAATTAATGCATCATTTCCATCTCTGATTTCTCAGCCCAAATGAGCCCTGCTGGCATACACTCACACACACACCATCCAGCACTGGGAACAAAGGGACTGATTAGCATCGACTCTGTTATCATTATTATGGGCAGAGGCAGCTGATCGATGGCTACTCGATCAGCAGAATCAGGTGTCAGTCACTCCAGTGACGCCTCCTTCCCCCTCTGCCCCGACCCCTGTGTGCTGGGTGCCTTGCTCCCAGAACACAGCCCGGATGGGGAAGGAAAGGAAATATGGCTCCAGTTTCATCCCCAAAAATGCAATGACTGCAGTGTGCCAGCAGCAGGGACCCGGTCAAAGCAGCACTCTTCATGGCAGGACTTTAGCTGTCCCTTGGCAGAAGCTGGACTTCTTCAGGCCCAGGAAGGATGCATCTCACCCTCAGCAATGCCAGCCCATGCTGAATGTACCTCAGTGATGAGGAGGAAGCACCTCTACTGCCCAGCTGCCATCACATCCCATACACACACCCCTAGCCACGCTCGCTGAAGGATTAAAGCATAAAGATCCTGAGCTGACCTTTCAGCTGGCCCTGTCTACCTGCTGCAGTCTCCAGCTCCGTGCATTAATAAATAGCTCTGCCCTGTCTTCTCGCTCTTCCCAACTTGACACTTTTTCAATAGCCTTATTTTCTTCAGTTTGTTTTGTTCCCTGCAAGTGCACCAAAACTCTTTGCTCCTGTTTCTTCTGCACAAATTGGTTTTCTCTCATACATTGTCTGGTGAAGGAGGAGAGGAAGAATCACAGCCCCTTTCTCATCTCAGATCATCCACTTCCCCTCTCTCCAAGTGCACATTCAGGGAACAAAACATCCAGCGGAGCCTGCTTCACAGCATGGCTGAGGATCACTCTGAGGCTGCTGCGTGGAATGATTCTCCTGCTTCAGAGGTGAAACATCCTGCAGAGCCCAGGGAAAAACAGCAATGAGTAAGTGAGTGGTGCTGGAGGGAAGGAGCGCCCAGTCCCCTGATCTCTGCTCCCACTTCTCTGCCTGCCAGCAGTGATGAGCATCCGGGTGCAAAGCAAGGAGGCTCGTGAGCAAGCCATGGCAGCAAGATGGGAGGTGAAGAAGGTCCTGGAGATACCAGACTGGCTGCAGTGGCTCTGGGATGCTCCTCTCCCTACGAGACCTACAGAGAGGTGAAAGGCCTTATGCATCCACAGATGGGTCCTAGAGTCTCACTATGGGCAAATTCAAGATCAGCTTCAAACGCCAGTGCGGAAACCACCGAAATCTCCGCGCTGCTCTAAACACCCACGGAGTCTTGGGACTGTCCCCTCACAGCTGCACGTAGGATGCAGAGCCCCGTGGATGGGATGTCCTGTGTGGATTCGGACACCTGAAGGGCAGCGAGCAGCTGTGGGGCTCCGTGCTGACGCACAGTGTGGGGCTGGCTCAGGGTGCTGTGCCTGGGAGACTGCATTGCTGTAGTCTGGCCAAGAGGTGATGAAGTCATGAATAACTTAAGCCAGGTCGTTATCTGCCAGGATGAGGTAGAATCTCCTTGTGAGTTAGGGATGACAGAAGACATCATTCATGGCCATTCCCGTGTGAGAGGAATCCAGAAGTTCAGCAAAAACCAGGCCACCATTTGTGGATGTGACCAAGAAGCATTCTCTGGGAAGCTGCAAGCTCTCTGAGACACTTTTCCCCTGCACGGTGCAGACCCAGCCTTCGTGCTGCCCTGCTCAGCTCCAGCCAGCTGCCATCCATCCAGGAGCGCGTCTCTCGCTGGCAGGGAGCTGTGCCGCCTTCACAGCCCACTAACCCCGAGGCTGCGCTGCTGGAGCAGCCCGAGCCTGAGGGAAGCTGAGCCTGGGGCTGGGAGGGAGGCCCCCGCCGCGGAGGGGAACTCCTGAACACGCGTGTGGCCATCATGTTGCCCTGGCCCCGTGCCACAGCTCCCAGCTGAGACACCAGCACCCACCCCCCCAGAAGGATGCACCAGGATGCACGTGAGCGCTCGCTGCCTCCCGGCAGCCCGAGGGGATCCATCGGTGGCGCTCGGGGCGCTTCAGCTCGCGCTGGCCCGGATCCAGCTGCAGAGAGGGCTGGGATATTGGCTGCAGACACATCAGCTTGTCGCTGGCCTCTGTGTAACGTCTGAGATACAGGTTCTCAGGCATCTGTGCAATTCATTACTCTCCAAATAAACACAATATGCATCATGCCCCGGGGCAATCTGTGCACCAGTAAATCCCAATCCATCACCTCCAGGATGCCATAAAAACCAGTAAAATGCTGGTATCTGCTACTGAGCTTGGATTGCCCTGAGATTACAGCGAGAGCTGCGCTGGCAGCAGTGTCATGTGGACCTGGAGTGGGACTGAGACCTGGCTGTGCTGGGAGTGGGGCTGCGGGAGGTATGGGTGGCAGGCGGATGGGCTGCTGAGCACCATGTATTTCAGGCTGGGAGAGGTGTGCTCTCAAGCCCAGTAAGTAATTCAGAGCCTGAAAGCACGCTGGCACACGGTGCTGGGCCACGCCAGTGCACGGTGCTTACCCTGAGCGGGGTGCAGGGGGACATGGTCGGCCTTGAGCCTGGGTAACTGGCAGGGCTCCTCACACCGACTCAGTCACTTTGAGGTGGCAAAGAGTTTGCACCTCTGTTGTTCAAAAAGCCCTGGGAAAGCAGTTCTCTTTGCTGTGTCGGCACAACTAGAAGAGCCTCCCTTGAAGAGGGAATAACCCCCAGGCGTGAGCAGTCAGCACACAGCACGGTCTCTCTCTGAGACTGAAAATAGGAAGGGAAAAGGTGGAAGCTGCTACAGACATCACAGGAGCCAAAAATCTGCACTATCACACGCCGCTGTGTAGCAAAGGGGAAAAAATAAACCCTGCGTAAATGAGTCTTTGATTTAGATAAAATTCCCCTGGGGGGTTGCCTGGCCTGGAGCATCTCCCAGCTGAGCTCCCCCTGCACCTCTATCCCGTGGCAAGGCCGGGCTGTCCCCACTGCCAAGGGCCCCTCCGCTCCCTGAGCCGTGAGCCTGCCCCGGTGCAGCAGCAGTCACCCATCATCTGGCACCGCCACTTCATCTGAGGCTGCGAGTGGATCTAATGAATTAATTAATTTTGCTCTCAACTGGGTGCGACATGCATTCAAAAGCTCGAAAATAAACGTTTCCCTTTCCTAATTTCTGGTGTCCAGTTTGATTTATCACACGCAGAGCGGCAGGCGTGTGGTCTCTTCCTGTCTCCCCACCAGCCGGGCCCTGGCTCTTCCCCCCCTGCAGACCCCCCCCCCCCAGCAGAACACAGTATCCCTGTGCCACGCGCTTCCCTCCATCCGTATCCACTGTCGCTGGCACCATTCGGTACCACGTGTTGCTCAGGAGCCCAGAGCTGATCATGTATCTTTCTTGTGGGACATCATGGCCACAGACAGCCAGCTGCCTCCCCTCCTGACAGGATCTTTTTAAAACTTCCATCTGAAATGTAGTTGTGCTTCCTCCCATGCCCGCTTTGTGTTTCAGTGTCTGCATCCTTCTCCCTCCACGGTGCTATTCAGTGTGATATACACAGAGGGAGTGATCCTGTTCCCACTCAACTTCTGTTTTGCCAAGCTTAATAAGCCCACAGTCTCCACTGCAAAACACGCTTCTCACTCCTCTGGCCAGTCTTTCTTTTTCTCTGCTGTTCCAGTTTTTGGATGGATGCCACAAAAATAGTGATCATTTGGTGAGAACCTTTAACGAACGACTCTGAAGTGGCTGCAGCACACACAAGCTTTCTCTCTCTCATAGGAATGTACACAGGACTGTAACTATTCCCAAAACTCAGTGGAGGATGGTGTTTTCTTCTGGTATCCTCCTGAGGCTCAGGGACCACTTGGGCAAGATCTGAGATCTCAGCTGCATACCTCCTCACTTCTTCATTTGCTCCCTCCACATTAGGGCACCTCCATTCCCTTTCCCAGTGACTCGGTGACTTCATTGCCCTGAATCCTTCAGGAGGTGTTAAATGTCTTCTGCCCTACTCTTCCCCACAGTGGAATATGTGCCTGGCTGGGCTGGTGACTGCCCACATCTCCATGATCCCAGGTGCCCTGTGATCTTCCAGTGCCCCTTCCTAGCAGGGGGGAGAGCTGAGCTTTAAATCCCACCCGTTTTCAGGCAAATCATTTCTTTGTGTCTTTCAGCCACAGTCTTGCCCTGCATGGGGACAGAGCTCTGCTGTGGTGAAGCTGGAAGCCAATTAGTGCCATTTCAAAATCAGGTGCAATTACAGGTATTCTGTGACATGGTAACTTTAGAAAGTGGAGCAGCAGTTAAGTGGTTAAATGTAAGAAATCCTCGCCTCACACAGCTGACAGTCTCCTAGGGAGAGCAGAGTTTCAGCCCAAGAATTAGCATTTGCAGTCCCTCCTGCAATGAGAGGCCACGGGCAGTCTGGTGGAACAATCTCTCACTAAACTGTCCCAAACACAAAGCTGCTCTGGAAAGCAAGAAGCTCTTTAGGAAAGAGTAATTGTTAAGATTTGCAAAATCCATTTTTTTTCCATTGGCTCTGCAAATCCATTTTAGAATTTGTAAATTTGTTCTAGGATTAGATTAATAGGTTTCATGATTTATAAACCTTTTCTTCTCCCTCGCCCTCCCCTTGCCTTTAAAAAGCTATCACAGACTTTAGCTCAGTCCAGGCTTTAGAAATAATTTCTCAGCCCCAGCTGCTGAGATGTCACAGCAGAGTTTTGTACACTAGACTGGGAGAGTTCCCACCCAGAACATCAAGATGCCCTGGCACCAGCCCCTCCTTCCAAACAGACTGCTTGGTGGTGAGACACATTAGCCCCAGGCTGGTGCTTCCCAGGAAGCACTGTCCAGACTGACAGTCTGTGCCATCTCCACTAAATGAATCCCAGCTAAAGAAGTCAAGGCCTTGCTTTGCATCACCTGAAAGCAGAGTACCACCACCACCACCACCGGGCCAGACTAGCTGTCTCAAAGTTGGCTGCCTGGGAAAAACAGAAGAGTGTGAGCATGTTGTGGGTCTATCCACAATCTCTCCCAAATCCCAACAGTTTGCAGCTCAGGCACTTCCCAAGCCAGTCATGGTGAGTTTTTATTCTTTAGCCCTTAGGGGATTTTTCCTCTGTGCCCATGGCCCAGCTGTGCCCTGAGAAAGGTCCACTCCTCCTGGCTACAGTGCGCCCCAGAACAACTGCCTCTTCATGCACACATCTCTGCTTCATACCGACAGCCCAACAGCCTGAGCATCCCTCGCTGCCCAAGCATCCCTCACTGCCTTCAGATATCCCAGCGGGATGACACAAGGCACCGAGACAGGAGATCCATAGCAAACCTGAACTCTCCCCGGGACCTGCACCCAGCAGACCTGCAGACACAAATCATTTATCAGACTCCAATAAAAGGTCCCACTGAAGAGCCCAGAGACACTGTCTCTGCTCCACTTTGCTCAGTGTCCCCATCTTTCTCAGCTCGGGCTGATGTATTCTTAATTAGCATCTTAATGCGAGGAGCATATGCAATGAAGCATGAAAAGAAAATCCCCATCATTTAAATTCATTAAGAGCCATCGAAAGTCTTCGATGCAGAGGTGGCATTATCTCTGAACTCCTTCCGAGGCTCCAGCTGTGCTCACTAAACTGTGGTGGATGTCACTGCACTGGCTTATTCATTTACCTGCTTCCAGCAGGTTTTCCCCCCCCTATAATTACAGATTGAACCCAGCAGATGGCCTGTGTGCCTGCACCAGGGTGCATGTACAAGCGTAACCACAGCCACTGCCCCAAGTCCAGCTACAGAACCACCACTCCCGGGTTGGTCATGGAAACCCTGCCAGCGCATCCCTGCTGAGGATGTTTACCAGTCATGTTTACCACAAGGCTTATTCTGTCTCAGTATTTGCTCTTCTTCTCACCCTTGCAAGAGGGAATACCTCCAGCAGGTCCCGTGTTGCATCTCTCCCCCGCAGCTGTGGCGGCGTTGAGGCGATAGATGCAGACGGTGTGAGAATGCAGAGCCTGGCCGCGTCCCAGCAGTGCTGTGAGCAGGAGGGGGATGAGGCTGCCCAGATGTGCCCATGCCCAGATGTGTCCGGGTGTGTGGAGCTGGGCTCACACCCTGTGCTCTGGCACCATGGGGTGCACGTGGCTACCGAGGGCCAGAGCTGGAGCGTGCCTGAGAGACACCATGGGGCTGCCTGGCTGCGGGAAAAAAAGAGCCGTGCCGACCCACTCCTGGCACGTGAGACTGAGTTCAGCTGGCTGTGCAGACCCATGGGGTTAGTAACGCCAGGCCTTTCCATCTACTCAGAAAGCCCTCATTTGTCAGCCCCATTATCCCAACCTTCTGTCCTTTACGTGTTTGTCATCGTCCCAACAATGGCTGTGACACAGACGTCCCACACGGGGACCCCCCAACACCCGCCCAGAGAACCGACCCCTGAAACTGAGGAGACAGGTCTCGTAACTCGGAAGAGACGGGCTCAATCCTCCCACATAGGGTCCTCCTGATGTCAGGTGTCGGTTGGGAGCAGAAGAGAGGAAAAGCTTGTGCCAGCAGGACTTGTGCTATGGAGCATCCCCTGCCTTCCTCTGCGGTTTGTCCATCCTGACTGTTTTGCTGGAGGCAAATTACCAGAACCAAGCAGGCAAAGAAATCAGAATAAGCTGCTCCAGAGCAATTATAGTGGTCTCATTTACCGAGAAAACCTGATTTAATGCAAAACAGGCTTATAACCTGGTGCAAACTAGACTGTTTTAGAGCATTTGAAGCTTCTTGAATTTCTTTCGCTCAATTAGAGGTTGATTTTATAAGCCAAACCCAAATTTTCCGTTAATAAAGAATAAAGCATCCCCACAGAAATTTGAACAAGTGCAAATAAACTGGATCCAGATCCTATTTGCATTCAATCCGTGCCACCTCCCAAGTTCTTGAGGTGGAACTATCTGTGGAAGGAAACAGCAACCAGCCAGATAAATCCAGAAAGCCCATGGAAATGTCAGTGTTCACAAGTATATATTCTTGGAGGTCAGTCTTCATATGTGGGTTACACTCGTATCATCTTTCCAGTGACAGAGCTGCAGGAGGAGTGACAGGGGTGTCTGAAGAACGCCGTGATCTGAGATTCTTTCAGCCATCTTTAATAAATGATGGGAAGGGGTTTTTTTTCCTCTATACCAGAAGATTTTCTCATTGGGTTTCAGAAAGATCTTTATATTCCCAGAACAGGAAAATAAACCCATTTCCATTCAAAACACTACTCTAAGATCACATTTGCCTCACCTTAATTTTTAAAATACCTTCAAAAGTGAGGAAAATGAGTGTAAAACAAAAGAAACAGAGATGTGTTTCAGTTTGGATTACACAGGCTCTTCCATTCATCTCCAAGGCTTTGTGAAGGTGGAGAGGGCTCGCGTGCACGGCAAGGGAAAAAAGCTGAAAAACTTTCTATTTTGGGCCACTCTGAAAAAGAAATCTCATTTTGCATTTTCTGTGGTTAGGCAGTAAAATGAAAAAGCAATTATTCATGCAGTTCTCATTAACCATCCATTTACAAGTTGTTTATAAGTGATTAGTCAATCTTAGACGCATGTCCTAGACAGGAGCAGCATGTGTTTATTAAAACCGTCAGTGGAAGGTGTTGAAGGCAGTTATAAGCTGTGGCTGAAAAGAATCAGCTAAACCCTTTAGCTATTGATTAGTGATTTAGCCAGCCCGCATTCATTACAGTGTCTCTTCGTGGTGTACTAATGAGCACTTAGGAACAGACCTGTAATCCAAAGCCGAGCTCTGAAATGGCAAACTCGGGTCCAGCTCTGAACTCCTGATGAATCTTCCCTTGACCCTGCCCGGATCCCAGGCCAGGCCTTGCTCCTGGGGATCAGGCAATTTTTCATCCAGGAGCGTCTCCAGTTGACCCCCCAGGGATGGAGCCATTGTGCTGTTTCCCATGGAGGTGACTTTGGAAGGATTACCTGGCAGCCTCAGCACTGATTGCACAGCCCTGACCCGAGAGCGAGCGCATGAAAGGACCAGATTCAGATGCTGCTCAATAAAACCAGGAGGATTTACTCCAGCAAATAATTCAGCCCAGTAATTGTATTCTCTCTCCTACTCTCTTGCCCTCCTTCTTTTTCTTTCCTAATAAAATAACTAAATGACAAGGACTGAATTCTGCAGCAGGAAATTTTTCAACCTGGGCCTCCTCCCAGGATAATCTGTTATCTTCACAAATTACTGCAGACGTATCTTTATTGTTTAAAACCTTTTATCCAAATAAATGCATAAACCTTTAGGAAGGGAAAGAGGGTGGGGGAGGTGAAGGGAACCAGCATTTTAAATTAAAACCTCTTTCCCTCATTGACTACTGTATGCGAAAAAAGGAAAATAAGATTTTTTAAATATTTTTTTTACAAAATAAACTACTGAAAGAAGAAGAAAGGAATGAGCTCAGGGGAACAGAAATTGGTGAACTGCAATGGATTCCATTAAAGCCTTCCCCCTTTAAATATTACAAGTGTTTGTTCTCTGCAGCCTGATAAATATCTCACTGTGTGGAGATTGAAAATTGATAAGCCATGCAACATCAATCTCCCTCCGATTCGCAGCCTCTCTGCAAACTCATCACTTTGGGACAGCACCAGTTTAATTAGCTGTGGGGCAATGCCATGTCGGGCAGCTCCCAAACAGCCCCAGAGCGCTTCCAGTGTTCTGCTCCATTAGGCCCCTTTGGGCAGACATTTCACAGGCACCCAAAGCCAAGCAGGAGGCAGGAGCCAGCAGCTCCTCTCCCTTCCCTCGCCCCACGCGCTGTGTTATCCTCGCTGCTGGCGGGCAGGATGTGGCTGGGAGATGGCAAGGGCAGAGGATGCTCAGGGAGGATGCTTAGGAAGAGGAAGGGCAGGGGGATGGGGGATTTGTCTCAGTCGGAGGGCAGGCACCTGGTTTCTGGTGGCACAAGCAGAGTCGTCACACGTGGTGATTGTTCAGCAACACCCACCCGTTGCTTTCTGTCTCTGAGGGCAGAGAGAGGAGCCCAGCAGCTGCCCCCCCATCCAACCACCCCATCTCTCCAGCTCAGAGAAGCACAAGTGCAGCTGAGACAGGGACACAGTCCAATACTAATGCCCTGCTGTTTCCCTCAGCTCCTTGTTGTACCCACCTCAGTGTCAGGGCACCAAGTGGGTGAGGGTCTGTCAGTGCAAGGAGATACCTTGGCTCAGCAAAGACCTGATGGCTTAGCTTTGGGACCTGGCTCAAGGGACCTCTTCAAAGCCATCCAGTGGAACTCTAACTCCATATGCCCCCTTGGGGACTGTCCTGGGGATGCTCACTGAGAAACAACCTAGTCTGTGGGGTGGTGGCAAACCACCACCAAGTCATTGTTGTGTCCAATGGATCTTCTTGCACGACCTCTCCCAAGCACAGTGAGGACCACCTCTACCCAATCTGAGCATCCCAGCTATTACTAGGGCAACTCAGGGCTCCCTCAGAGTTTCTGGGAATCACACCCAACTTCTCCCCTTCTCCTTCTTTGCCTTCTTTTCTCCTTCTCCTCCGTCTCCATCTCCATCTCCATCTCCATCTCCATCTCCATCTCCTTCTCCTTCTCCTCCTTCTCTCCCAGATCCAGGCAGGGCTTTCTGTCCCTATTAAAGCCCAGGCCATGGCAAGCCAGGGGCACGGGCCATCACTATCCCCCCGGCGTGGGAAGCAGTGACTGGGAGCTGCACACAATGCAGATGTTGCCCGGGAGAGCAACTCCTCTTGCCGGGCCGGCGGCTCTTCCTCAGGGCAGCCTCCTTCGCTCTGACAAAGCACAGCTAATGTTCTGTTTATTACCTTCGCTGCTGCATTTGGACTGTCAGGAGATGAAGAAATATCCCCAGAATTAACAGCAACATAACAGAGGGAGAAGAGCCAGGGGAGAGGTTAAGGCAAGTGCTGTTATCTAAGAAATAGGCTCATAAACCCTCTTCACTGAAAACGGCTTGTGCTCAGATGGCAGCACCCCTCCTGGTACCTGAGAGGGCAACTGTGGCTCCTCCTCCCTGCTGCAGCACCTGAACTTGGAGCAGCCATCAGGGGAGAGACAGGTGTTTTCCCTGATCACCTCTGCCTTCATGGATGCTAATGCCAGACCAGGGAAATATGCCTAGTCCTACAAAGAGTGTTCCCAGAGAAAGTTAGCATTAAAGCAGTAGTCTCTGTGCAGGGACAGTGCTTCTTGTGACAAGCTGGGCTCCAGGTTAGTGCTTCCAGGCAGCCCAGTCACAGGGAGAAGAGGAAATGTGTCAGCACCCAGCGCCACAACCAGCAAGTTCAGACAGGGGTGATTTATGGGCTGGGAGGGAGGGAGCCCATCAGGCTAAAAGGCAGAATCCCTGAGCTGAGTGAGGTGTCACCAAGTCCAGAAGGCACCTAAAAGCAGGGAACACACTGAAGGAAAGCAGGAAAGGCCAAAATGAAGACACCAGATGAAGAGCTGAACACTTCACGAAGATGATATTGGGAAAAAAGAATTGTGGCTGGTTGAGGCACGATATGATCTCCAGAGAGGGGACTGTATTGCTGGGAGCAGCAGGAGCATAAGGAAAGGGCAGGATAAGCTCAGTCAAATATGCAAAGTCTTATATAAAATACACACAGAGTTGCTCTGGAGCCATCAAGTCTGCAAGCTTTGGATGAAGAGCTTTCCAATGGGCAGCAAGACATCTCCAGCTTGACCGCTCCACACCCACGGCACGTGGAGAAGACTCCGTGTCTCTGAGCCATCCAGCCTCCTTCAGCCAGGATCCTGCAGAGCTGGTGCTGCCTTGGCCTTTCACAGCTGGGAGGAAAGCCGTGAAGCCTTCACAGTCTCTCCTTGCAGTTCGTGACCCTGCGATGCTGCGAGAGGCTGTGAGCCATGCTGTGCAATCACAGAGCTGTTAGTGTGAAGTACAGAGCTCAGTCCTTCCCAAGGTCCCTGCAGCAGCAGGAATGCAAGTCCAAGCTATAAAAAGCACCAGGACTTAGTACAACAATCCTTCCAAAGGGGCCTGACTGTGGACAGGAATGAAACAGGCTGGAAGGGAGCTGCAGGGTGTCTCTCTACATCTTTACATACAACAAACAGCAGAAAGTACTCCACAGTGCTGAGCTGAGCTGTCATCTGCCTGTGGCACCAGGATGAATTTCTTTTTCAACATCTCCCAGTGCAGAGCTTCTCACCTGCACAGGTGTTCTCCAGCTCCTGCTGTTGCTTCATCTAGCAAGCCAAGAGACACCACCTTGGACAGGGAGTCGCTCCATACAAACTTTGCTGTGCCAGCCGGGGTGGGGGGAAGCTGGCAGCATGTCCCCAGCTGAAACACACACATGGGATTGTAGGGGTTGGAAGAGCAGCTTTGCTCCCCCCCAGGACTGGCCTTGCTCTCCCTTCTCCAGACTCTGTCCTGCTGCCCCAGGGAGTAGCCAGCCCCTCGCAGGAGGCCCGTGCTCAGAGCTGTCATTACATGAAGGGCTCACTCATCCTGCTCCAAGGCCAGGCAGATGCTTGCTGGAACTCCAGGGCTGCTTCCAGCTCCGAGCACACCCACAGCTCGTGCTCCTACAGCAGTGAGAGCCGCCTCCCCGTGACGCCCCCAGCCCTGGACCTTAACTGGGCTGCTCACAACTGCAGTTCTCATTGTCCCAGCGATGGGGAGACTGAAGCAGCTCTGTGACACTAAAGGCAGCCAGATAAATCCTTTATCACTTGGGGGCTCCTGATCCCTCTGGCTAATTGAATCCACATGGAATGGGCGAAGGCTTCGAGGAAATTGGGATATTCTGGGAACACAAGGGATACTGTGTGGTGGAGGTGACTGGTGTGTCCTCTGCTCTTCATTTGAACTGCTATTGCTCTGCAGTGACATTGCTGCTGGCTGAGAGGCAGCCACAGCATCTGCTCTGCCGTGTCCCCTGCGGAGGTGGAGATTCCCGGCATGGGGCCAAGAGCTGGCACTGACCCACCACAGCCCAGCGGGACGCAGGAGGCTGAGCACACACTGCAGCAGAACCTCACCTGGGAGACTGTCCACTGGGCCACCACAGCTGCTGAGACACCTCCAGCATCTCCTGACATTGCATGTCCGTGTAGGTTCAGCCCCCGAGGAAGGATGCAGCCAGGAACGACCCCTGGGTTGGTGCTGGGATGAAACATTCTCCAGACACCACCTCGCTGGGAGGGTGAGCTGCACTGTCAGAACAATGCAATTAGCCACTTAATTCTTAATGTTAATTAACTTTCGCTTGCTCTAGCACCTTTGTCAAGGTATCGCCCTGCTCTCTGGGGTGCTCTTGGGAAAGCAATTATATGCTAGTTACTTTGCAATTAATTACAGCTTTAAGAAGGCTGTGGGAGGGCACCTCTTCCTGTTTGATCTTGTAAATGCTTCATTAAAGGCCCAACAAGGAATATAATATTTTTGTAGTTTTGCTCACCTGGCAACCCTGTCCTTCTGCCTTTTGAAGAGGCGGTGGTAGGTGTTTATACTTTGTTTCAGGAAAGAAGAAAGAAGGACCAAACCCAACGGAGTTCATGTGGTATGGACATGGTACCACACCTCTGTTGCTTCCCCCAGTTACACAGGCTCCTGCAATTAACTCCGAGATTCTCTGGCATTAATAGGGAAGGATGGGCAGTGCTCTCCTCATGAAAGAGCTTTTCAGTAGAAAGGCTGCAGGTGAAACCAAACTCTTCAGTGTCTGCAAACCTGGGAAATGTTGACTCGGGGTCCAAACCGTGGAGAACATTCTGCCTGAGGTGGCTGAAGTCAAACACCGACCAAGTTCAGTCACAGCAGAAAAGCCTTTAGGCCAAGGAATGGAAACTTGAGGGTTTACCACCACCAAGCAGTTAATGAAAGATGCTGAGGTTTAATTTTTTTTAATTAAGCCATTGGAAAAAATAATCCTGTTAGAATTTTTTCAGCTAAAGTGCCATTTGTAAAGCCTGTTCTAGTGAGGAGATGCAGTTCAACCATACAACAGCTCCTTTGTTTCTGCATTCTCACCCAGTTTCACAGTGAATTGAGCAACCCCAGCTAAAGAATGTCTTCAATGAATAATTGAGAGGGCTGTGTTTTGTGCAGCACGGAGCAGGATCCGACCTCTTGGACACAGCATGCCCTCTGAGTGAAGCAATGTGGTAAAAGACAGCCCTGGCAGATGGGAAGAGGAGCTGCTGGGTGCAGCAGTCCCCAGGTTGAAGCAGTATCTCCACGGGCTGGTGACCCGCGCATAGAGCGATCCGCTGGCTTAGTGTCCCGGTGTCGCCACGTCCTTGAATTCAACCGTGCTGCATCGGTTGAAGAGGGGGCCAATTTGGCCAACGAGCTGGGCGCCCTTGCCAAGGCAGCCCTCCTCCCGCCCTCACTAGCCCTTGCACGACTGCCTTCTCCCCCCCCTCTCCCCGGTGCCGGTGCAGGGAGCGCTGGCGCCATACGGTGGGTTTCTGCTCTCCAGCTGGCACTCCTGCTCAGAGGAGCTCTGCCTCTCCACGAGCATCCTCTCGGGGAGGGGGGAACACAGCAGCTCAGATAAACTCCTTGCTTGGATTATTTTGGACACTGCTGGCAGCTGGAGTGTGTCGGGGGTGCTATGAAGCCTGGCAATGAAGTGAGGAAGGGGAAGAGGAAAGAACAGATGAGGAGAGGAAGAACAGAGTCTATTTACTTGGGGCTGCCTTTGCTGCTTCTGCATCTCTCAGCTTATCTACCAGATGCCGAAGAATGTAGCCTTTGTTATGCTAATATTGCACCTGTCAGCACAAACGGCGTGGCCAGGGTGCCTTCTCACTGGGGTGGAAGCACCAAGTCAGCAGAACAGACGGGGCCATCTCTACCCACACAGTCTGCAACCGCCAGGACTTGCTGTCGGTACGGCAGCTTCCCGCTTGCTGCTTCTCCCTTTGAACCGAGGTGGAGGAAAATGAAAGGAGCTGGAAGAAGGAGCACACATGCTGGGGAAGGCGGGGAGGCAGCTCCCGTGCTGCGGCACTGCCCGGGCCCTGTGGGCAGCGTTGGCTGATCTCCTGCCCTGAGGGGTTGGCAGTGGAGGATGCTCACCCCATGTGCCATCCGACACGGTGCAGGGTCTGGCTGGGATGTCCACTCCGCAGGGCTGTCTGAGGTTGTGGAGAGACGAATTCCCCCCATGTGCCCAGAAATGCTCTGTACAAGCACAGCAAGGCCTCCACACCCACCCACAGCCGGGCACCTGGCTGGAAATGGATGTGGCAGTGCAGCTCTGCCCACCATCCTCCTGCCCCACGGCACTGAGACATTTCTGGCTGCCCTCCCAAACCTGGCAGCATTTATCTTTTAGGGGAAGCTGGATGGATCTCATCAGGGAGACAGAACTCCATCAGAAGATCAGGGAGAGTGTGCAGGCATAGAGGCCTTCACAAGGAGAAGCGCAAGGGTTGCAGGGGGGTGGCAGGGCTCAGAGGGTCTGTGGGAAGGATGATCTGAGACACAGTCTGCTTTCAACCTTCATTAGCAGCCTTATTAACATGCCCAGCTTCTCCCCTCTGCCATGGCGGCACGGATCCATTCAGCGCTCGCTGACGACTGCAAGAGGCGGCTCTGATGTTGCACTGGATCCTAACATCAAGCACATCCTAATATCAAGCACACACCACGCACTAGCCCAACAGTCTGGCATTGCTGATGGTGCCTGGACTGCTGGAGAAGCCTACAAACATCTCCTTGGCCCCTTGCTCCCTCCCAGTGCTCCCTCCCCATCAGGGCTGCCTGTGCCAGGGAATCCCACACACCCGACACCTGCACGGTGAGGATAAATGGGAGCTGTCAGTCACCAGGGCTATCAACCTGCCAAGCTGCATCAAATCTTCCATAAAAGACGTTTAAAAAGAAAATTGACATTTTGTTTTATAGCTCTGCAATTTAAGGAATGGGCAGCGAGGGCTGGAGACTCTGCTGCCTGCACGGCTGCTCAGCAGGGCTCCCTGGGATTTGTCCTGTTCCCCGCCCCTGGCTTTGCAGACCAGTGTGCACCAGGACTCTGGGGATGAAGGTCATGCTTTGGGCATGAAGGTTATCCCCAGCACAGGCTCAGGAGCAGCTCAAGGTTTGCAGCAGCATAAGGCAGAGCTGAACCCACTGCTTTGCTGAAGAACCACAACTCTCAGCCCATCCCTCTAACCAAAACCCGTGTCTTGTCCTGGGCCCAGGCACGTCACATCCTACAGTAACTCATTTGGTGAGCAGCAGTGCTGATGGAGGTGATTCTCCTACTGCTTGGCACCAGTGAGGTGGAGATGCTGCCTGAGCCTTTACACCACTTAGGGCAATCAAATGCCTTGCTCCCAAGCGGGTTCTTCAGTGTCCCATAAAGGCTGAGCATGCCTGCAGCCTCCTCCTCAGCAGCAGCACCAACATGGACACTCTCTTTCTCCTCCACTTACTTCCCTGACTTACGCAGATCCTGAAAATGTTGGTGGCTTGCTGAGGAGTTCAGCACTGTGTGGGAGGGGATTGCAGGCAAACAGATGCTCCTTGGAGAAACAGGAAGCTTTTCCTTCCTCGTCTCGAGCCCAGCCTCCTCACCCTGACCAAGGGGCAGGGCTGAGCCTGATGTTAAACCATTTGTGGGGAGGGTGAGTCCCTAAGTGGTATGTTCCCATAAATAACAATAAGCCATAAAACCTGGGATACATGGAGTCCCTTTCCCTGAGACACTATAGCCACTGATGAATGAAACCGTGTGGTGTCCTGCAGAAGACACAGTCTCTACCTGTCATAGAGGAAACTGAGGCACGAGGAAAGCAACAGTTCTATGAAGGATGCACAGCTGGCCAGGAAAGGGACTGTCAGGAGGACCCACATCCTCCTCTGTGCCCCTGTATTGACCTGCCAGCTGGGTTTCAACCACAACAAACCTCAACTGCCATCAGGAACAGGGGGGCTTGCTGGTTCGTGGTGCCCCTGAGAAGCCCCCCTCCCTGGCACAGGCTGCTGCCCCACCGCAGACATTTATTCCAGGAGATCCTTCCCCATCTCATTTCACCCCTTAGCTTTTATTCCTAGTTTTCAGCTCTTAATTTCTCTCTCCTTTGCCTATTAATTAATTCTACAAAGCACTTTGGGATACATTTATTATGAATGACACAGTAGCAAATAATCTCTCCAGTTTTATTACTGTGTGACTACAGCAGATCTCCTGCTGATTGATGGCCACTTATCTGAGCAGGAGAGTGACCAGCAGCCAGCGTGCATTAACCCCTCGCTTACGAGGATGTAGGTCATGCCAAGGAGTCACAGCAGTTTAATGGAAATCTGGGCACTGTCCAGGAGGCCAGAACGATCTGTTCTCAGCAATTTGCCTCTTTTCAGGACCCGGGAACAGGGCTCACAGCCTTGTTGCACTGGGCATGCAGGATGCTGCCTCCTTAACCCATCAGGCACTGGGTTCCTGCCTGCGGCGCTGGGCAATGACAAAGCTGAAAGCACTGCCTGAACCAGAGGGGTTTCTCCTGCCTGAACCAGAGGGGTTTCTCCTGCCTGAACCAGAGGGGTTTCTCCTGCCTGAACCAGAGGGGTTTCTCCTGCCTGAACCACAGGGGTTTCTCCTGCCTGAACCAGAGGGGTTTCTCCTGCCTGAACCAGAGGGGGTTCTCCTGCCTGAACCAGAGGGGTTTCTCCTGGCTACATGCCGTGGATGCTGTTGGGGGGCGGGGGCCAAGGTGAAGTTTGCAGACACCAAGTGGAACGTGGGATGAGCTGGAGCAGAAGAACAAGGGTGGGTGAGACAGTTCTGTCTGGGATTTAAATAGCGGGGCTGAGAAAGGTGCCCACAGTTCTGTGGTTTCAGTTCCCTCACAGTTACCAGACCCTCACCCTCCACAAAAGCCCATCGTCCAACAGCACGAGACGGGGAGTGAAGCACCTTGCCAGAAGCTGCCAGTGCAGGGCTTCAGGTGAGGCTCAGAGCTGCAAAGTCTGAAACGAGCTTTGGTGAGCCCAGAGGCAGCAATATCGGTGCCTGGGAAATTATCATGTTGAAAACTAGATTTTTAGGTAGCTCCAGGGTTAAACAATAATTGAGAAGGATTTATTGGCTTTAAATTTTTAACTTTGCCATCTAAAATGGAAACCAAGCGCCTCTGTCCTCCAGCAGATCTAATTCATGGTCCCCATAGCTCAGCTCTCCATCTATTAAATGAATAATGCTTCACAGACGTGGGAAGAGGGCAGATGTGCTAGAGACGTCGAGGGGCTCGGCTGCAGAATCTGCAAGCCCAGTAATGACCTCACGGGGATGAAGACACCACTTTCTTGCCTTGATCGTGAAAGATCAAGATGAGAAGCAAGGAAGGCCCCAAGATTCAAATAAAAAGTTCCATCAGCACAGAAGAGAAGGAAGCCGGGTGATTACCATCTTGATGATAAATCTAATTAGACTTGTTGCTGAGAGTTTCCTTTTATTTCCTACGGCACTTCCCAGGCAGAAGGACAGATGTCAAGACCGGCCTCTGAAATACCATCACCAAAGCAAGCATGGGTATCGGGGAGCAAAAACTGTTTATGTTCCTACTATTTAATGGCATAAAACAATACTCTTTACAGCAACTATTAGCTGGCTAATGGCATCCCATCATTCCTCATATCAGTTAAGTGACAGATGGAGCTGACGGCATAATTAAGCCACTAAGAGTCTCATAAATTACAGAACTACCACTGAAGCACCAGCCACACGGAGGGAGCCGCTGCAGACATGATGTATGAGCAAACGCTCCTCACCAGGCGACTGAGAGAAGGCCGGGGGGGGCCTGGGTGTGCTGGGGAGGAACCTCCCAGTCAGGCACACTGCGTCACTGCTGGGACATGCTTTGGCCACGCTCCCGCCCGGCGCCCAGCGAGGGAGGGTGCCCCTGGCACCCCAGGAACCCAGCCTCTGCAGCGCCTGCAGCGGCTGCTGGTCCAGGGTCTGGATTGGAGGTGAGGGTGAGAACACCACACCACTGGCATGGTACCTGCAAATGGGGCTTGGGTGTCGGAGAGGGGCACAAAACGAGCCCTTTCTGCATCACTGCCCCAGCAAAAGGAGGTGGCATTGCTGTGTCTCTCACCCAGGTTTGGTCTGGTGCTAAGGGTGGGAGAGCCCAGAGAGGCTCTGTGGAAGCTGGAACAGATCCTGCACCTGCTGCTTCTGTGTTTCTAGAGTCCCAGTAACTAAGGGCTCCTTTGTACTATACCTGAACAGATTTTGTGGGAGTGGAGCCGTTTTTGACAGCAGTAAAATTTCTAGCTCATTACAAAGCTAAGTGAAGGTGTTCTCAATCTTTTCACTTCATTCTGATCTATATTACAGGAAAATGAAATATTGGAAAAAATTATCTTGGGTAATTCTGACAAGTTTTTTTGCTGTCTCTGAGCTGTGAGGGAATTGGAGAGAAGAACTGTCCATCCCCTCTTCCAGAAACATCAAGGTTTGTGCTCCCGAAATGTCGTGTGTTGAGGAGCAGATCCCCAAGAGGAAAATAGGATGCTTTGCCTTTCCTCCTGGCTTTGCCTCCTCTGGGGACCACAGTGCTTCAAGGGAAGGAAACTGGGAGCAAGGGAACAGTGGTTTCCTTGAGCTCCCCAGGGCACTGTACCAAAGAGCAAAGTTAAGGCCTCAGGGAAGGGGGATGCTCAAACAACGGTGCACTGGATTTTAAAAGTCCACTTAGATAATCTCTTGGATGCCACAGACCCTGGACACATGAACATCTCCCTCTGGTTATACAGGAAGCAGACAACCTTCCAACTCCTCAGACAGCTCTACCCACCGCAGCGCACGCTTCTGGGAGAAGAAAGCCTTGCAAATGATAAGTTATAAACAGGCTTTTACTTTACAGTCCAACACCATGACCTGCAATGATACAGCAGATCATTTTCGTAGAATATTATCCCTTTGAATTTTAAATGAATTAAATTTACAACACTAAGGATGGAGAAAGAGAACTATCCATGGAGATATTATTTCATCAGGCAAAAAACCAACCACCACACAGAGAAATCTGTAGCTCAGACAAATAGAAGCACATTAAGGCCGACAGTGAATGATGTGAATTTACCAGGGAATTATATAGAGAGGGTAAGAGAAGTGGCAGAATTTACATTTGGTGCCCGTGTTTATTGCTTACAGCTGAGTGTTATAAATAATAAACTGGGTTCTCACTGCCTGGGCTATAAAGTTGTATTTTTCCCCTTCCTCCCCCCTCTTCAGATCTTGTGGATTTTGTGACACGCACAAAGTACCCTGGAGAAGGAGCTGCAGGAGATGATTTGCTGGATGGCAGGATGAAAGGTGGGGGTCAGGGAAGGACAGACTCACAGAACAGGTGGGAGAGGAGAAAAACCCAATTTTTGTCCAAAGCAGCAGTTGCCACGAGGGTGATCCGATCGAGTGGTGCCCCTCAGGGCCCTGGCTTTCAGGAGATGTCTCTGAAAGGCATGTCCTTTCAAAGCTTCCTGCATCAGGCCTACAAAATGTCCAGGTTTTTCTAAGCATGAGGCCTGGCCATGTGCTGGCTCATTGCCAAACGGGACATTCCTGTCCCCTCCCTGCCTCCAGCCCAGCTTTACCAGCCCTGGCACCTCCTCTGAAAAGCTGCTGAGCCAGAGGGAAGGAAGGGTTGGAGACCCCCCAGTGATCTCCTGCCTCGGGCTGCAGGCAGGACCAACTGCTGCAGCATTTCTGAGAGGTGGCAGCCCACCCAGGATGATGCACTGTGCCTTGGCTGAAGCCAGCCCTGCCTCGGGCAGTGCTTCCAGCCTCTCAGAAGCACCTCGGACATGAGATCAGGGAGTTTCTCATCAGGATAGGAACGCTGAGGCTGAGGTGTGGGGAGACAGCGTGACAGGACTGCTGCCCAGGCATCCAGCCCAGCCTGTGCCATGCGCCAGACCAACGCGTGTCCCGGACGCAGCTGGACAGACAGACAGCACTCACCAGGGACTCTGCTGTGGTCCTAATTCTGCTCTTTCACCTCTCCTCCTCGTCCCCGTGGCCTCTGCTCCGAGCCCTGGGCAGAGCTCCCCCAGCTGCTCCTGGCAAGGTGTTTTCCTTCTCCCCTGTGGCAGGAAAGAAAAAGGAGATTTGACAGGGATTATTTCCAGTTACTGTGTGTTCCTCCAGCAGTGGCCCCTTTGGAAAGTTTAATCACCAGGAAGCTCGTTCTGCTTTCTCACAGAGCATCTTTTGTGCTGCAAGACACGTTGTGCATCGTGTTCCTTCCCTAACACATTTTCCATGGAATAAGCTTTAAAATAATTTTCCTTGGCCACTTTTCTTATTGAATGCTTAAAGCACCGTTTCTTTGTGAATCCTTTGCTCTCCTCCCTCACAACTTGCCTTTTTTTGTGATCTGCCTTGACCCTGCATGGCCCAGTCTAAAATTCTATGAAATCAGCTGACAGATCTTTTAGCAGCAGCAGGTTTTGGGTCAACCCCCCAGAGAAGCCAAAACCTGAGATTAGCCCAGAGCATGGCACGCACATCTAAGCAGCTGAGACTGCTCAGTCCATCAGACTGCTGACTGCACCGTCCTGCCAACACTAAAATCCTTCCAACCCAGAACAGGTTAAAAGAAAAGAGATGAGGCAAAGCAAGAATCCACCGTGCTTTGGTATCACCACAGAGAGGAACTACTCCACATCTGGCAAGGACAACTCTTGCCTGTGTTGCTGCACAGGTGATTCATGCAGGTGCAGTGAAGTCTGGCAAACCCCAAACGTGTCCCAGCAAGTATGTGTCCATGTGCAGCAGATCTGCCCTGTGAGGACAGGCTGGGTGAGCTGGGGCTGTTCAGCCTGGAGAGAAGAGACTGAGAGGGGATCTGATCAATGGGGATCAATATCTGAAGGGTGGGACACAGGGGGACATGGGCAGCCTCTGCTCAGTGTCTGTGGGGACAGGACAAGGGGCGATGGGCTCAAGTTGGAGCACATGAAGTTCCCCCCCAGTCTGGGGAAGAACTTCTTCCCAGTGAGGGTGAGGGAGCCCTGGGACAGGCTGCCCAGGGGGTGTGGAGTCTCCTTCTCTGGAGAGATTCCAGCCCCGTCTGGACACCGACCTGTGTGCCCTGTCCTGGGGACCCTGCTTTGGCAGGGGGTTGCACCCCATGGGCTCTGGGGGTCCCTTCCAACCCCTGCAGCTCTGTGAGTCTGTGATCTTGTGGTTCCTGGATGCAGCAGCTCGTTGGCATGTGATGGGAAGATGCGCTTCCCTCGGGGAAGCCCCAGGCAGCCCTGCCGTGGGCTAAGGCTGGCTGCAGTGGCTTTACAGGACTGTCCATCCTAACCCTTCTGGATTGCAGTGGCTGGACTTGGCACACAGGCTATACACATGTGCACGTGTGTGTAATGATCTATTCAGACAGTGTGTGCCCTATTATGTCTTCTGTACACTGGCAATGTTCTACAGTCTAATTAATTACACCGCAGCGTTTCATCTGCATTCATTTCAACAGCCCCAACCATGGTGATCCCATTCTCTCTTTCACTGAGACAGGAACAAAGGTGCCCATGTGAGAAGTCTTTTTTTAAAGCCTTCCTTTTATCTTTTTTTAAAAATTTTGCTCCAGCAGTGTTGAGAGGATGCGATGGGGTTCATGCCAGGCAAGGAACAGGAGGAGCTGCTGAGGATGGAGCTGTGCAAAGCCCAGGTGTGTGAACAAGCTGGTACAGACCAGGAGGGTGTCTCCTGGGTGAAGGTTTGGGGATGATGGCTAAAGCAGAGGGGGAGGAGCAGACCCCAACGTGAGGAGTGTGCAAACCTCCTGTCTGGGTAACAACACGTGTGGTGCAGGGTCTGTGGTTCTGGGCAGGGTGACATTAGCACACAGGCTGGACTAAAAAACCATCAGATTTATTTGCACTGGCAATATTCAGTTGAAAGAACCAAATCAGAAAGCAATTCCTCTGCACCCCAAGTCTAAAGTACTTCAGAGTGACATTTCTCATCGGGACCACTCTAATTTCTCAGCACACAAGGCTCCTTCTCTTTTCACCCCCCCAGTCTGCAGGTGGGGTTGAACAAAGCATTTCCTTTAGTCCCAAATGAAATCATTGCTGATTTCTCCATCCACTAAAAATTCAAAACTACAAAAGAGAACTACCCAGTCTGGCCTGGTCTGAAATGAATTCATTTCCCAGCTTCTTTGGGAACGGCAGGTCTTACAGCCAGATTGCCAGGCAGGTAGTAAATGAGCTCATCAACTTTAGTTAGTGAAAATTCCACCTCGGAGTCGGTGAATCCAGCCTTGGCTCCTCCTGTAGTCACCCATGAGCAGGGATGTCAGCAGGACCCTGACTGCTGGCTGGAAGACTCAAGCCTGGGATTTCCTGTTAGCCAGAGATGCCCATTGGCAGGAGATACTCCCCCTTCCAGGGGGTTGGAGGAGGAGACAGAGCCTGACAGAGGAACAACAAATTCCCCCAATAAGGCATGCATGCAGTGACTTCATCTCAAATCCCGGGCTCGTTAATGAGAGACACAAGTGGCATCTCTTAACTGCTGTGTGTCCTAACCAGAGGCTCTGCTCCTCTTTATTAGCACCTCCAGCTCCCTGCAAGAAGAGGGGAGGAATACACAAAAGGTTCAGCCCACAGGTATGCCTCACTGACCTTGGTAAGTCAACAGGGCCTCAGCGTTTCTGTCTAACGAGTCAACTACATAATTACAGCTGTCTCAATGAGAGGCTGATAAAGCCCAGGTATGTGGAGTGTCGCCAGCCCGTGGAAAGCCTCTGCCCTGGGATGGGAGAGGCTGAGGGATGCAATTGGGAGGTAAGAAGGAGGAAGGGCAACCCAGGGGGCTGCCTTGGATTTGACATTTGGATGGTTAAAGAAAAGGTACATCCAGCTAAACCCATCCATACAGCTGCCACGAGTGGGACAATGTCCTTTGAGCAGATGTCTGTGTCCCCCACAGCCCCTCATCTCGCCCTCTACCAGTATTGTGTGGGACTGGGACAAACACCCAGGAGCCCTGCCACAGGGACTGGCTAAGCAGCTGAGACGCAGGCTGAGGCAGGAAGGAGGTGTTGCTGTGCCACAGGACATCTCTCAACAACCTGTCCTACGTGGGATCGCTTCCCTCACACCACAGCCAGGCACAAGCCCTGGACTGGGGAGGCTCAGGCTGCCCCCTCCTCAGCAGGAGCTGCCATCCCACCCTGTGGCTGCGCTGCTGGGAGCAGGGGGATGCTGCAGCCCCTCTGGTAACCCTCTGTGCCTTACCACGATGCCCCCAGCAGTACCTGCTGCCCGTGTCTCTGCTCTCCCTGATGAAAGGACTCCTGACTTTGCACACAATGCAATTTCTTTGCCTTTTTGCAGAGACCCCCCCATCCTCCCGTGCTCTCTCCTTCCCTGAGATAATATTGACACCAATATCCATAAAGCAGAGTATTAAAATAACCCTTTCCATTACAGCCTAATTTAACTCCTTCCCCGTGCTGCACGACACACCTGGCTATCTCTGTAATGTGCTCCTTCATTCCTTTCTTGAGACTCCTTCTGTTCCATCAAATCCCTCCTCCTTGCACACTAAGCTGCAGATTACTTTTTCATAAGATGCAATTTCACCCAGATCTCATTACTTACTCTCTTAATGTATTTTCTGTATTTGTTTCATCTACAATTCCTCCCGTGCTCAGTTGTGCTGATGACACAGCAGTGAGGTGCTGCAGAGAGCGACTTGGGGGAGTGCATTAACTACAGCTCTTCTTATTCTCCATTCCACATGCATCCTGGGTGCCTTTGGCCTGCCAGGCAGAATCAGACCCAGTGTGTCTGCAGTGCAGAAAGGACCCTAGAACACAGCTCTCTTGATTTATTAACATCTACCTGACAGCAGCAGTTATGCTGGCTGGGAACTGGGGGCAAGAGGAGGGGAGGGAAAGAAATTCACTGGAAATGCTGGGTTTTCAAGTCAGCCTTGAGATGCTCCAAAAGAGGTGGAACTCACTGCAGGTACCTACTATCGAATCACAGCATCCCCAGGGTGGAAAAGACCTTTAAGATCATTGAATCCAACCGTCCCTGTCCTGTGCTGAACCAGATCCCTGAGCACCTCATCTACCAGCCTGTTAAACACACCCAGGGCTGGGGACTCAGCCCCCTCCCTGGGCAGCCTGTGCCACAGCCCCACAACAAAGATATACTACAGTGTCTCCCTACTCCTGGCAGCCAATAGTGGCATAGAAATAGCAACTGCAATTCATTACTGGAGATGGAAATCTCCTTGGTGTCCCCACCCCAAAGAAGTCATGAAGAGTTGGATGCCTCCAAGTTACAGGTCTTGCCCAACATCATGTCAGGCCACCTGGATGGACATCTCTGCCTTTTGCTGGACTTGCAGCACTTGTGCACTGGATGTTTCCCACTTTTCAGGGATTCTGTGAGAAAACTGAAAACAACTTTTCTGGGGACTGGTGACAGTGTTCCAGAAATGAGCTGTTTTCTAAGAAAATCACCAGAAGTTTTAGATGAACAACGCTCATCAGTCAGGAACTGCTGAGAATCACTGTCTGCATTGGCCAGCTACAGCTACAGACCACACCTGCCACCCCCCCTCACTGACACAGCCCAGGCAGCCCCACCAGCGTGAGCAGAAGGGAACAAGACAGGAAACAGGGAGAAAAATAGAGGCATCTGCAACACCAGGGAGACAGACAACATGGGGAGGTCCTTCTGAAGTCAAAGGGGGAGCCAGTGGCAGGATGAGAGAACACACTCCTCCTTCCTATGTGCGAATCCCCCAGACAGCATCCCCATGGACCTGGACTACCCAAACCTTCTTGGGCTTGAGTGGCCGAGCTCCTGCTCCCAGAGCACGTTCGAGGTCAGCGCTGGTTTGACCTTCCCTTCGTGGTCACTGCTGGCCCCACAGCTGGGGCAGAGAGCAGAGCTGCTGGCGCCAGGGGCGAGGACAGGAGCCTCTGTCCTGAGACACCCAGCTGACGGGGGAAGTGGCAGCACAGCCTGTGCTCAGCAAAGAGGTATTTGCCTTAAGAAGCTTAAAGTGCAAGTTTGGGGTCTGGCCTGAACTCAAGCCAGAGAGGAAAAAAAAAAAAGAAAACCCTGTAATTACAGGCAATATTTTTACTCCACAGAAGATTAACAGGTCAGGAGAAGAATTTAAGTCTCCTTCTTTCCTGAATTCCAATTTAATAGCAAATAATCCTGCCCCTGAATGCAAAGAAAATATATTACCCTGGAGAATTCTGGTGAAGTTCAAAGGAGGTCAGTCAACAAACTGACAACAAAAAGGTCAAAAATTAAACAGATGGCATTCTCCAATGGTGTGTACAGCAAAAAGCAAGTGAGCTGCCTTTCCTTTTCCATACCTGCCCTCTTACCTAGCATTAACTATCACACATACACACCTTCTTGCTTGTTCTGTGGCTAAAACAAGAGCCTGAGGTCGCTAACACTCCCTATCCTTCAGCGCTGTTCAGGCAAGCACACCATTTTTAATGTGTCTGGAGGGAGGAATTTATTAAAGAGGCACTGCATTAAAAACATGCAAATGTTCCCAGTGACTGCACGGGCCCATGAGGAAGGCAGATGAAATGTCATCCCTCCCTTCTCCCTTCCCCATCTTTATGCACCGCGATGGTTTATGGTTCCTCCTGTTTTACACTGTAACTGGGAGCATGGCAGATATTTAATCTGTTTGGAAATAATTGCAGCAATAATGATCATTTTATTGGGTCTAACTGCGGTCTGGAAGAAGGAGACGCCGCAGCAGTGACACACCGAGAGGGGGAGAGGAGAAGAGATGCTCTGAGGGTGTGTGCAAGCTTTTAGACACACACCCCCCAAGTGTGAATGGGCCTTCACAGAGCACACAGCCCAGCAGCCAGTGACACGAGCGTGGCTGGCGACAGCAGTGTGGGCTGTGCAGAGGGTAGGGACACACTAATGGGATCTGCTTCGTGTCTCACAGAGCCCCTTCCAAACTAGAACAGCCAGAGGTGCCACGGCGGGGGAGAGCCCAGGGACACAGAGATCTTGGGATGACCAGACACTGCAGATGGGCCCAGAATGAGCCTATCCCACAGCTGAGGACGTTCATCCCGAAAACAAACCACCTGCAGAACAGGTCTTCCCTCCAGTTCAGACTATTACAGCTGGAAAGAACATCTCGACTGACTCACAAGGTTGGCATTTCATCCCTTTCCAGCTCCCTCCTAAGCTCACTGGGGCTACTTGGCAGGTGAAGAGCGGCTCTTCAGGGCAATGGGGCTTCGCTTCAGCTGGATGGCAGTGGGGCTGGGAGAGCTGCAAGGGACGCTCTTATCTGGCATTTGGTTTTACCACTCCACCCCTATCTTCATCTGTTAAGAAGGAAGTTGTTGGCAGTCGGGACTTAGCAGCAGTTGATTGCACAGCTTACACAACAGGAGCCAAGCTGCCTGTGACCTCCAAACAGGACCACATCTCCACAATTAATCGCTTACCCTGAGCTTGTACAAAGTTCTCCCTTTCCGAGTGCTACAGGACAGGCGGGGCACAGGGAGAGGAAACACCATTAATTTTCTGCTGTTCTGGATTTCCTCTTTGAAGCTGCTGTCTTACACAGCCTCCAGGCAGCTAAAAGCCACAGCGAGATGGACTCTGTGGTCTTAATCCCAGAGTAAACGCATCTCTCAAGTTCTTTTTATATCTCCCCAACCTTCCCAAATCCCTGCCTAATACCAAGCTTCAGGGAGCTTTGGGGTTTTTTTCTTTTCCACGTTCCCCTGGATGTGTCCATGCTGCCCTCACCCCCTCCCTGCGGGCTGCTGCAGCAGGGAGGCGAAGGCCAGCGCAGCCCCGCAAGGGCTGGGCAGCGGCAGCTGGAGAGAAGGGCAGGGGTTCTTACACCCCGTGTCGAGGCAGCTCATCCACACCCAGCAGCGTTCAGTGGGGCTGCCTCCAGAGGAAGAGGGGCTGCAGCGTCTGTCTTTGGGGGCAGCTCGTGCTGCAGTGACAGGAGGGGGTTTTGGTAGGGCTATACAGAGAAGCTGGAGCAGGACTCAGATTCCGGCCACCTCCAGCCCCAGCTCCAGAGGCCCGCGGAGGGCAGCGAGCTGTGCCTCTGCTCTGTAAAGCAGCTCCAGATCTTGTTCCAGAAAAACATTTCCCTTTTCAACAGCTCTCATCCAGCTGTTGGCCATGAAAGTGGTGCAAGCATCAGGTTCTGCCTCCTCCTGAGGCTTAATGGATAGCTGCAACCCCAATCACTTCTACAGCATCTATTTATCTCTTACAGGCTGCATTGTTAACCCTCCATAAATATGTTTTCTGTCAGCAACTGATGCTTAATTATTATCTAATAACTGTCTTAATAAATAGAAATGCCTTATCTGAGGCATTTCATTTAACAGATGAGGCATCATCTTCCCTCCCATAAATCCTGGAGCAGCTCAAAGTGTCAGAGGGTGTGAAAGCTGGGATGGGAGGCGAGGCTAACATCCTTGTTTACTGGGAAAGGGAACATCTCCACAAGGTCTCCTCAGAGCAGCACAGCACCCACATGTTTGAGTTTATGACAGTGTTTGGAGCCCATCAAGCCAGAAGAATTTGTTCAAATAGAACTCACACAGTGCAGATCATCAACATAGAGCAAAGAAAATTTCAGGAGGGAAAATTACAGGATAATTCAATCCCAGCAGCCCCTTCAGAGAGGGGAGCCCCCCCCCATCCCCAAATCCAGAGCACAGTATGACACTGGGTTGACAAGTATGTCAGAGGTTTTCCATGACCACTGCAAACACCCCAACACTTGCCTGGGCTTCACCAATGCACATTAACCAGAGCTTGCTGCTTGATGTCATCTCCTTTCATCTCAATTAACTTCCCTTCTTTTGTCTCCCTCCCGACTACTCAATTAAAACTGTGGCCAAAAGTTAATTATTCTAATTCAATTCAGCTACAATTCCTGTGGGGGAATAGGGAAGAGAGCGTGGGTGAGGGGCTGAAGAAGGGACCAAAGGCAGGAAGGCTCTCCTGGAGTCTCCTGAAGAATCAGCAGGTCTTGTGAGCTTATCCCTGCGTAGACGATGACCAGCACAGCTTGCTCACGCCTGGTGAGCAGGCTGGGAAGTGGGAACAGTGGGACCCCAAACTGGTTCCTGTGGGAGGAGCAATAAGATCGATCTAAGAACAAGAGCTGAAGAGCAGGACAGTGATGATGGCTGGTTGGTTGGACGGACAGATAGATACAGGCAGACGGCTATGCAGAGGGGCTGACAGGCTGCACATGGGATGGATGGACAGAGGAACAGGCAGATAAATTGGCAGTAAGAGGTGAAGGGCAAGGCTGACTTCCCTGGAGAGCTGTCCAAATGGGTTCTGCTAATTAACGTCCTCCTCACAACATCCTGGCAGGTTGCAGACTAACTAGAAGCCCCTCTCCTATGCTGGGAAGCTGTCCTGACTTGGGCACTGGCGGCCACAGCCTCAGCCTGGGGACAGAAGGCAGCTGAACGTGCCAGACGCCGCAGCACGTGGGCAGCTGGCAGTGAGCAGAGCGGCTCCTCACGAGCCCTCTCCAGCCCACTCCCCTCACCCTGCCAACAACAGGGCCTCCACTGCACAGCAGAGGCACTTCTGGGCAGCAGAGCTGGGCCAGCTAACGTCAGAGGTGGAAAGCGGGACACTAGACTGCCAGCTCTGATGAAGTTACTCTCCACTCCCTTTTAGTCTTGAAAACAAACACAAAAACGTGTTATCAGCAAACTTCCCTCCCTCTCCAGTCAGCCCTGGCCACAACCATCAGTAAATAGACTGAGCAATATTCCCATCCACCCTGACCTGCAAGAACCCCTTGACAATCACAATTTCGCCCGCTGAGAGTTGCCCATTTCTTCCTATTCTCTCCAACAGCATTAATCTATCACAGGGATTTTAACTTGCACCCCCTGGTCACCATCATGCCTTGATAGCTCTCTGTCAGGGTCTTTATCAGAGAAGGCTTTTGAAATTCAAAAGCAGGAGCGTGTGTATATATACTCTCTCATTCCCTTTTATCCACTGGTCTCTTAACTCATCCAAAGGATTTAAGCAGGTCAGAGAAACACAATTTTCTTCAGCAGAAACCATGCTGTCTGTCCCTTATCCTATAGAAAAGCCTAAATATAGACTCTGAAAGTCCCTGCAGCTGGGAATGTGAATGCAGCCATCCTGCTTTGAAGCTGTCTGAGACTCGTGCAGTTCCCAGGTGAAGGGCTAGCTGGCTCTGTCAAAGGAAGAGACAAGTCTTTCAAAGATGCTTGGAGATGGTAGGAAAGATGTCAGTGGCCCACAGATTCTCCTTTCCCTCCTACTTTTCTTAGATTTTCTTTAGCCTCTTTAGCTCCTTGTCACTGTCAGCTTGTGCTGACGAGGAGCAAGGCAGCTCTGCAGACTACACCCACCTGGGAAAGAAATAGGAAAAGGGCCTGATGTCAATTGGGAAGCCACTAAACTACCACGGAAGTGAGAGTCCTTAGCCAGGGGGCTGGAGACACAGCCCAAGGAGGGGCTGAACTGTGACCTGGAGGTCCCAAGACTGGTTTTTTGCCTAGTTGAAGCCACAACTCAACCTGTAGAGAGAAAAAACAAAGCACCAACCCAGTGCTGATCAGTGCTGCTCTGCAGGATGCTGGACTGACTGATGGCTGTGCATCACCCACTTGTCTCTGTTCTTGCTACCAACTTCCTGTTCTGGCTTCCCCACGCTTTGCTTCCACCTCTGGGGAAGGCAGGGTTTCAGGACAATTCCCTGATTCTTACTGGATCCTGCGACCAGCCAGTGACAATTTTTGCCAGAGCAGTGTACCTGGCGTAAACCTCCTTCTCCACCCAGAGCTCTGATGTCTCCAGGATCCACTATCCATTTTCTTAATGCAGCTGCCTGACAGTTAAGTCCATCCCGTGTCTGTTAGGGAAATGCATGTGTTATGAGCACCGTGAATCCAGGCAGCCTGTGAAACCTGTGATGTATTCACTTCAACCCTACCCCCCCTTCCCCCAGAGGTGCCTATCAGCCGGCACTAGAGCTGTCAGGCTGTGAAGGGTAGCAGCATTATGGGCCGAAGGGAGAGCAAGGCACGGGGAAGGCAGGCTGGCGTCACGCTGCCTGCACCAGGCACAGGGAGCTCTGGAAAACAGCACTTCTGCATCAAGGGCGGGGGAAGCTCCTGAGGCGTCAGGCTCCACAGGCTGATCTGGAGGCACTTGGAGCCGCTCCCTAATGGAGATTATTGCCCTGAGGGGAAATGGGAAGGCAGGGAAGGTAACAGCTTACATTCACAGCTGATTTTAAGGCACTGGAGAGTGTCCCACATGGGCTCTGCCTGAGCCAGGCCTGACGCGGAGCTGCTGCGTTGGCAGAGCTGAGGATCCTGCCCCAGAGCACAGGGGACGCTCAGCCCGTGACCGGAGACGTCACCTCTGCACTGTGGACCTGCCCTGGGAATTTCAGGTCTTTCAGCTCAGTCTGGGTCCCGGTTCCTCACTTGATCTCAGGCTGCAGACGGGCTTTGGAAGGGCTCCAACGTGTGCCTGGAGCAGGCCAGGCTCAGCTTTGAACTGCTCTCCTGAGAAACCTCTCATGCTTTCTGCCGGCTGTAAGGAGTCAGGCTTCAGCTGTTTGCCATTTATCATTGAAGAGCAAGGTGAGATGGTGTGAACAGCCCTTCCCAGAGCGCTCCTGCACGCCCAGATAAGTGGGAGGTCTATACAGAGGGGTATGTCCTTGCCTGGAGAGAATCCAGATAATGCCTTGAGCATGGACTTCTAGGAACCATCTACAGACTTTGGGATCTCTGACAGCAACTGCTCCTGTTTTAGGGCCTAGATGAATGTTCCAGATCTTCACCAGATCGTATCACGGGTCAGAGAGGGGTGAAATTCCCATGGGCCCTGGCTGGAATGGGCCAAGATGCAGCGATTTCCACACAGGTCACACAGCCTTGTCTCCAGCATGTGGGCTTCCCTCCCACTCCAAGCTGCTACCAGGGCTGGGATTTTTTTGTTGTTTCTTTCTCCCCCCCACTCCCCCTTCTTCTTTTAACCTTTCTTTGAGCTCTCGCTTGCTTCCTCAGCACCTAGTGTAATTGCTTGCAGTCTCTGAGGATCCCGGCGAGGATTTATGTAACACACCAGGCAGCAATTTGAAAGGCTGCTTTGGATAGAAGAACTTAATGCTGTACCAGCCTTGGGGAAAACGAGCCGGAATCCTTGGGAGGGCTGCGTGGTGTTTGCAGCACGCCGCTTCAGCGAAAGGCTCTGGGGCAGCGCTGGCACCTCTGAGTCTCCCTCCTCCTCGTGCAGCGAGAAGGGGAGGCAGGCAGAGGTGTCTTTAGGCGAGCGGCTGGCTCCTTCCATGTCTCATTATGCTGCGGCTTTACCTAGAGGGAGAGTCAGCTCCGCATTGCTAAGCAGTTTGGAGAAGGGAGCAGGCAGAGGCAGCGTGGTTGTTTTTCTGGCAGACAGCGTGGGTTTGCTGGGGTTTCTTTCTCTCCTCTGCATTTCTGGTGGTATCGGGGCCAAACAGACTCTTGGGGAACCTCTGTTAACTTTCCAGATTGCCACCTGAGAAGGGCATCGGGACTTGGGCACCACTGATTGTTTAGGGGAGAGGTTTGGGCAAGGATGGGAGAGGGAGTAATTGCAGGAAGAAGGGCAGAGAAACAATGTTCTTCTAAGGCTCTTGACCCCGATGGCCCTGCAGCAGCTCCGGAGTGCCCTGGTTTGAGGGCTGTGCCTGGCAGGGGGTGAAAGCACAGCTCTGTGCACCAGGCACCCAGAAGAAACCAACCGCCCCCGGGCAGCCCAGTCAGCCCTGCCACGCACCCACGCCTTCCGTGCCTCCTCTGCTGCCTGCCTAGGTGAGGGTCTCCCTCAGAGACGGGTCCTGGCCCCTGAAGGGACAATGCAGTCTCAGGAAGGATGAATTTTTTCATTAGCATTTTCCTTAAACTAGAGCCTACAGGTTTTTCCCCTTCAAAATCATATTTGCCTTAATTTATTTTCCAATCAGGTTGTTAATGGAAGCAACACTGGAGCAGTCAAACTGTTGCAGTGTGTGAGTCTGTCCATCTGTCAGTCTGTCTGTCCTCCCTCTGTCAAAGCTTTTGAACCGGTTTCAAGTGCACTGAACACAGAATTAGGGAGGATAAAACCCAGAGGCACCAATGAGTGAGGTGAAGAGGCACAGGAGAGCCACCCCCCGTGTGCCTGCTCTGATCGAGTCACTAGGGAACTGCCATGGGATGGGGAGACCCAGGAGACTGGATATGTCACTCAAAGGAACAATTGCTTCACTTAAAACTCGATGGGTTTCTAAGATTTTTTTTTTTTTTAATCATGAAAAGGAAGAGAAAAGCCTTTGAAAAGTTACCCAACCTGCAAACTAAGGAAAGCCTGGCACTGCTGGGCACAGAGCCCAGCTCCGGCAGCCGGGGAGGCCCGCACTGTCCTCCCCATCCAGGCACTGCTGGGACTGCGGGCTCTGGCTGAGGGTGGGAGCTGCCCTGCCTTTACCCCTAACGAACCTGGCACCACGAAACTGTGCTGCCAGTGGTGAATAAACCCAGGCTCCTGCTGTTTTAATACAAGACTAGCTCAAGGTTTGCCACCCTTCGGCTTGCCTCCCTGGCTCTACCTTCCTCATCCTGCATGGAAGAGGAGCTGCCCCTTGGCTTTTTACTGCTGCTTCCCACATCCTTACATTTAGGTGAGTGTTACAGCAACGCCAAACCCTCTTAAGTCACCCTTCCTGCTCCTGCTCCCCACCAGCACTGTTTCACTTTGCTATTGTGATAGCTTTGGACCTTGCTTTTCTTCTTCTGAGCCACACCATAGCCTTTAAACTCCCACCTCCCCCTGCCCACCCCAGCACCAACAGCCACAGCTGGGGAATTACCAGCGCTCATTTATCATTTGCAGCATCAAATCGGCACGTTGCCACTTTCCTTTCTCATCCTCCTTGTATCTGTAAAGAACCGGGGTGGGGGATGACTAACAACAACAACCACCACCAAAAAACCTGGAGTAAATTAACATTACAGCTGAGGTTTACCACGCACAAAAGTCAGGAAGTTCAAAGTTATGGTTCCCCCTCCAGCTGTAATTCTGGCACACTGCACATATATATTAAGACATTAAAGTTAGCCCCATAAACAGTAATACAAAATACTACACGCACACAAGGGGGGCAATCTACGATGGCCATGGGAGCCATAATTCCAGCTACCCTGACTCCTGTGCGTGCGCTTCTCCCTCCAAAAAGGAATAAGTCAGCTCTCATTCACTTGTAATTCAAAGCAGGGGATGCTGATAGGGATGAGAAAAGAGAGATTGTTCTGTCTGCTTCTTCTTCCTCCTCTTTTTTTCTTTTCTTTTCTCTTTTTTTATGGCAGGGGCTGTCTGGCTGCCTGCGATCAATGCTCTCCCTCTGCCTGACTTTGATATATCGGGAGAGATCTCAGATTTCTATTCCCATCCTCGCTCCCTCTGTAACAGATCCAGCTCCCCAGCAAGGCACACGTGTGCAATAGATAAGGGATAGCCTTTGATTGAATTTACTTAATTTATACAGGCGATGGGACACAAGAGGAATATTAAAATACAACTTAGCAGCTTCATATTTCACATGCATTGAAATCTTCCCAGCAGATAATGAGCTGCTGGAAACTTATCTGCCAAAGGCCTCTCCCCAGCCACACCTATTCCCTTTCCTCCCTCCCCCCCCCAACCTCCCCAGCCCCCAGTAAACGCTAGGAAAGTTGATAACTCAAGAGTTACAGTTTAAGTCCTTAAAGGGACAATAACTCAGGCCAACATTTTTAAACAACTCCTTCACCGTGGGGGAGCTGTACTGAGAACGCACAGGAGGTTTTTCAGCCCTTCTGACTAAGAGAATGTGATGAAGAGATGCCTGTATCTCCATCTCCATCTCCGTAAGAAATGGGCAAACTCACACGACCGTGCAGGATCTCTGCTGCCCTCGTTTAGGAGCTGACCCAGGGGATGTGTGGCTGTGTGAGAGCCCAGCTGCTGCAGGGCACAGTGCAGAAACCTCCCTGGGCATCAGCCTGGCCCCAGGCGCATTCCTGCTGCCAGCTGTAGCATCAGGGCAGAGGGTCCCACTTGCAGGTTTGGGCACAGGGACTCTGCCTGGCTGACCCCACCAAGTTACCCCATCACGTGCCTGTGGCACAGCCTGTGGTCACCCAGCGTCTGCAGCAGGCAGGCTGCCTGTCAGCAATCTGCCTGTCCACATGTGACATACCCCTTCACATTCTCACAGGGCCACTTTTGTAGAGGGACTCTAACCCCATGCCTGAGGAGGGTGTCCCTCTCCATTCAGCAGACTCAGACTCCCATCCCACACATCAGATCAGTGATGAAGCATCAGTATTCACAGGGGCATCCTCTAGCAGTCCCAAGCAACCCAGTGGCCCTCCTCTACCCCTCCTCTATGGGACTAGGTAGAATCCCCAGTTTGGGTGGAGCATTTCCTTCTGCTGTGCCAGATTCCAGGCTAGATAAACCAGAGGTTTTCCTAATACTGTGGTCATCCTTGGAAGTTGCAAATGATAGGGTTGGGAAGGGGCAGAGCAAAAGGACTCTCTGGTGCACTGCAGGAGGGATGGGAAGGGTCTCCACAGACATGCTTTTGTCCTGGAGCATAGATAGAGATGTACAGGGGACCCCTGAAGAAGCTCCTGCAATGTTAAATTGTTCTTCCAATGGAGATCGGTATCTGGATTTGAACAAGAAATCTGCCAATAGACCTGGCTTCCAAGTGGTCAGCAGGAAATGCCTACAGGGAAGTTAAACCAGCGAATAAAGCCAACCTGGAGGCCAAAGCTACACTGTACTCTTAAACTAAGTTTAAAAGAGCTCTGTTGCTTCACAGTCTTTTAACTTATCCCACAGCATCCAGGGGCTCCCAGACTGCAGGAAAGTCCAGGTGAAATTACACATTAGTCTCATTTCCATCCCTGTCTTATCAAAAAACCCCCTGTCCAACGGGGCCTTTTCTCCTCCTCTTGTGACCAAGGCAACAATCAGAGAACATCTCCCGCCTTGGACTCCTTATTAGTTTAATTAGATGATTTTCTGCATGATTTATCCTGAACGCTGCAATTGCGCAATCAAATCACAGATCAGTTGACAACTTCATTTAAAAAATTAGTGTTTAGCAGCTCTGCGAGCTCTAAAAGCTCTGAGGACATCTGTCAGCACTGACCCCTTCTGATAATGACAAACAGTCCCAGGCTGTGTCCCCACCTCCTGTCCTGCCTGCAAGCTGCCGTGCCAAAGAATCCCTGGAGAACAAAAAAACCCCCCAAGCCTCCAGGCATTCCCAGTTTGCATCTGCCTACGCTGCCTGCTGCTTGGCCTCCCTCCTCACATGTCAGTCCACAAATGCTAGGGAGTGTTACAGCCCTGTCAGAAGGAGAAGAGATCCTGCTGCTCGGAGGGGGCTGGGCCTTTGGGCTGCGCTCCCATCAGGCCCCATGCTTTTGCTCAGTTCTGTGGGAGTTGCTGCCACACACGCTGCCCGGCAGCAGCCCCAGCTCCAGCCCCTGCACTCTGCTGGTCCCGGGGCTGTGGGTGGGATGGAGGGATGGATGCTGCCCCCGGCTTGAGCAGGGCGCTGAAGAACCCGGAGCCAGGCAGAGAAGCTGCCAGCGGTGGATCTCCCGCTTCTCCTGAAGGAATGTGTTGATCCTGCAGGCTGGGGCTGGATCCGCTGGGCAGGGCAAGCCTTGGCTCCTCTGCTCAGCAAGCCTTGGCTCCTCTGCTCAGCAAGCCTTGGCTCCTCTGCTCAGCAAGCTGGCGGGAATGACTTCCAGCAAGGGGGAGGGCAGCGGTACCCACTGATGGAGACAGCGATGCCACAGAGATGCTCCTGGCAGGCTTGGTTTCTGGAGCAGCAGAGAGCTGCTGGGGCAGATCCACAGGGAGCGGTGGGAGAAGGTGAACGATTTACCAATCCTCTCCAGCAGCTCCAGGGAGGAGAAGACACTGTGTGCCTTCTGAGCAGGCAATACACTAACTGTCTCTTTCCTCTAAAGAAACAGAAGCCAAACCCAGCTTCCCCTCCTGGCTTTGCCTGGTGGTCAGCCAAAGAGCCCCGCTCCCTAGGGTGGAAGGTCTGTGAGGGGTGGACAACTGATCCTGAAGCTATCTCAAAGCCAAGGGGCTTCCACTGAATCCTGCCTGTTGATGGTCAGGCTGAATCAATGGCATCCCTCCTGAGGAAGCCTGCCTTTCCAAGGGAGACTGTCCAACCAGGGTGATACCATGATGACAACAAAGCATCCTGCATCCTCAGAGATCCCTGGAAACCCCACTAATGCCATCTGAATTCAGACCTTGTTAAGAACCTCAGGAATCGGCCTCCGTTCCAGATCTTCAGCAGCCTGAGACACTGATTATAATGAGCTCCACTAATTAGATTGTTTTAATTCAAAGGCCAGCAGGCTAAAAGAGATGTGAATCAGGGGAACCTTTGTGAGGCATCTGCTGGGATTTCAGCCAGCGTAATTCCTCCAAGCTACCCACTGACGAGTCCTTTAGCAAACGTCCCCTCTCCCATCTCTCCCCAGAATGAGACCTTACCCAGTACAGGCCAGGAAGGTCTCCAACTTGCCAGACAGATCCCCATCCCCTGCATTCTTCAGCAGACCCCTCTGAGGGATGAAACAACAGCTGTTCCAAATCAAATGAACCTCCTTCTCTTGTTCCCTCTTCATATGTTTGCTTCAACTGTTATTCAATTGTGTAGATTAAAAAAGCAACTCAGGGAAGGAGCTAATTAGAGGAAGACAATGGAAGCAGATTAACTGAGGTGGAGCTGGGAAGGGAGGTGGTGGATGGTAGAGAAGGGAATGGAAATCAGTCTTGAAAGAAGCAGCAATTACATGGAGATGGTCTACAAGGGACCATGTGGCAGATGATGAGGAGAGCAGAGTTCATGGCTGGTGGCTGATTCAAGCTGGTCAGGTGCCACCGGGTCTTGCATGCACTTTGCACACTGCCAGAGGTGAGATGCCTAGACTGCAGTGATGGTTCAAATCCAGCCAGCTCCATTGCTCCACCCACATTGGTATGGAGCCTGTGCTGCCTTGGAGAAACCATGACCAGGCTGTGGGCCTTTACTGAAGACCTTTTTACAGCTTTCCCAGAAGACCAAGGCTGTACCTGCTCTGGGCAGAGTGGTAGAGCTGTGCTGCACCAGCTGCTGCTCTAGAGATAAATGCAGATCTCCCAAGCCTTCGATCTGTCATGTTACAGATGAGATCTGCAGATAGCACAGAAATCTCTGACTGTAGTTTGTGCTGAGGGGCTGTGGTGGCTGGATGAATGCTGTCCTGCTCCTGCTGGCTAAGCTGGCCCAGAGCCACATCTTTTCAATCACACATCCAGCAGGAATGTGTTCAGGAATGATCAGTGATGGACTCGGGAACATCGTGAGATGTGCAGACAAAAGGGACTCCAGGAGAACAAGTCTCCTTGCAAAGTTACTATTTGGGACCTGGAGAAGGTGTCCAGGGGAACAGACAGCTGGGAGAAGGAGGAGTCCCAGACATCCTTCAGGCGAGTGTGTGGCCAAACCATCATCCCCACAGCCCATGGGAACTGCGATGACTGAATCCAGCCAGAACTTGGCTCTGTATCTAGCACATCTAGAGATTCATCACCCCCCACCTTAGATGGCTGGGAAAGGGGTGGCAAGGACTGTCATGCCACCTCCTTCCTTTTAGTGGCAATATCTTCTTCTGTCTCCCATGCTTCTCTTCATTACCAAAATCCCCCGAAGACACCATTGATGATGGAGAGCCATTGGAGAGGCAATTAGAAAGAAGTTAGAGTGAATTACATATGCAGGGTTTATTTTCTGTTTTCTGCTATAGCTGCTGCCAATTATTGTGCAATTAGGCTGCCTTCATTAGCAAATGAGATTAAAATTAACATCGTTAATTACTCGTTCTGTTAAACAGGGGAAAGCAGGCATTTAAGGGAAAGATGCAGAGAAGGTTGTTCTTCCAGCAGATGCAGTTCTGTTCTCCATTTGCAGCACTGCTTCTTCAAGGGTTGTCTTGGGTTATTCCATTTTAGCTTTAAAGAGGTGTTTAAATTCATGCCATTAATGCAAGGCCTTGTGAGAACACACTGCCCACTGCTCAAGGAAATCAGCAGCACGTGTTGCAGAGCACAAGCTGGTGGCCAGTGAGCAGCCACGGGGCTGCTCCCACCGGGCACTGGAGGGACACCTCTCTCTGACTGTAGGCAGTGGGGTCTACAACCTGGCAGCCCAGGACCATGGCTGGCACCACCAGCCAGGGTGCAATAAAGCCAAAACAGCTACTGCTATTTATGACAGTGTTTTCTTGGTGCTGGGTATTTTGTGGGCACTGAAGAAGACTGCTTTCAGGGACTCAGAGTCTAGAGAGGAGGTTAAGGGAGAGCAGCAGTACCCCAGGTTGATGGTGTTGTCTCATACCAACTCAATGGTATCACTTACTGCAAATCTCAGTTGCTGAGCAAGCACGAAGTGATGCTGCAGGTCTACATGGTGAGAGTCTGAGGGTCCTGGAATCACAGGGCTGGGAAGGATCTCCAGAAGTCACCTCGCCCAGCCTGCTGTCTCCACACAGAACCGATGTGACTGCATCATTTTTATCTGCTGTCTCTCCCAGCCATTCTTGATGGCCTAACTCAGTGCAAGCTCTGCCCCTCCTGAGCCATCCTGTCGAGCACTTTGCTGTCTTTACGCTCGGGAAGGCTTCTCTAAGTGCTTAATTGGAGCTGCAGCCGCCCCGTACGAGCTGTGCTGCTCCCCATGGACACAGCACAGTGATTACTCCCATTCTGTTCGCATCAGCCATTTTTAATATTTAAGCACTATTACCATCTTGCCAGAGCTACTCTTTGGAGTAAACCATCCCAATTTACTCAGTCTTTCTTTGCAGATCATGTCTCCAGTCAGTCCTCCTTGTTCTGGATTCTCCTCTACTGCTTTGCCACTTCCAGGGTACGTTGTGCTTAAAACCGGGCTCAGGCATCCAGCTGAGAGCTCTGTAACGCCAGGCAGAGCAGCAATGCTATCCTGTGTGTCTTGTTGGTGATACTTCTGTCTAGACTCTCCTGTTTGTCATTTTTCACAGCAACTTGACATCTCTGGCTCTCATTCACAGAGTTATCAAAACGAGCCCCGTCTTTTCTGCGGGATTGCTGCCCAGTCAACTTTGCATCTTGCATGTGAACAGTTCATTATTCCTGCCTAGATGCAGAATCCAGTACTTATTTCTGTTAAATTGCATCCTATTTCTTCCAAACCATTTCTCCAATTTGTCAAACCATTTTGAGAGAAATAGAGAGATTGCCCAGGTCCCCTGGAAAACACAGAGTGTGCTGAGACAGCCCCGAACTTCAGCCTGAACCCTGCTGGGTTGGATGTTTCCCTTGGGTCTGTGCCTGCCTCACCTTGCTCTGCAACACCTAAAAGCAAATTGTGGTCCCTGTGAGGCTCATTTTCACAGGCTGAGACACAAGCTGCCCCTTCAAAGCATGCAGGCATGCAGACACTGTACCGAGCATGGGAAACACACTGCTGTGCTTGCAGAACCACTGCCCAGGCTGCTCTCAGCATGCAAACCTCAGTCCATACTGAAGTCCTTGCAAGGTATTGCAACGTCTCTCTCCAGCTTGGCCAAAGTGCCACAACCTATGAGCACTGCAAAGACTCCAAAACTAGACCAAAGACTTGAGAAAAAGCTGCTCAAATGGACTCCTACACTGATGATGAGGATCTGCTGAATGGGTTACCTGCCTGTCTGTCTGCTGGTACGTCTTCAAATGGGTTTGCTTTTCAGTGTACAACAGGTAGAAGCACTGTACAACAGGTAGCAGTAGTACTGCTGCAGCTGAGAGCTCCTATGGACATGGGTAAGACAAAGAAGGTGGAGTCCTTTATTAGCTCTGCTTTGGAGCACACAAGTCTCTGCATGAGGAACAGGAACATCAGACTCCCAAGTGAATGGACTGAGGTCACTCACTGCCTGCTCCCCCTTGCTTGCAGCCTCCTCAGCTCTAAAAGTGCCAAGTACCCTCTGTCCAACTCATGAACATGCATTTAAAAAGGAGCAGCCTGGCTGGAACAGGCTCCACTAACTCTGAGCTCTGAAGACACACATGGGGCTCAAAGGCCTGTTTGTTGTGTTTGGACCTGCTGGCTGATCTAACAGAAGCCCTCTCCTCCTCCCTGGGTTTTCTCACATGCACAAGAGGAGACACACCAGGTGTGAGCTGCATCACCAGCAGCAGTGACCCCACAGCCCAAGCTGGGCAGCTACAGGCTGTGCCCCTTGCTGGAAGCAGCTGAATGTGTCATGGGTTTTGTTTTCCTGATGCCCCTGGAAGGGAGGAGGAGAAGTTTTCCCATCTCTCAAGCCGGAAAACTTGGGCAGAAAGAGATTTAACAATCCACCCATGGTTAGTCATAAGCAGGAGGCCACTTGGGGAGCTAGTACTATTTCTTAGTCAGGGGAGATTTTCAGTGTTGATGATCTGTGAAATGTTTGCCTTGAATTTCCTTTGGACCCAGCACAGAGAAGTATCTTATTCCAAAGCTGTATTTAAGAATGGCAATGAACTTTATTAGGTGTGTGCCGACAGCTTCACGGACACCTTCAATAAGAAAAGCAATCGGATTCTGAGCAATAGGATACCTTGTGCATAGCAACAAGCCAGCTGGCTCTGAAAAACCATTTTCTCATGCAGACCTCATCAAAAAATGAAATGAGAAAATAAGTAGACAGGACTAGGCAGGGAATTCTCCTGTCCTTGTGCCCGAGGGGGAGTATATCCAAATTAATAGGCCTTTTCCACTGCTAATGACTCAGTGAAGATGTGGGAGACACAGGCCACATCATCAGCTGGTGTAAATCAGTGTGTACCTGGAGAGACTGCAGGATCATCACCAGATCACGTTCATCTTAGTGCACAGCCCATCTTACCTTCCTGTCGCACTGAGTTCAGCCAAAACCATCTCTGGAGTCCCTGGACACTGCCTGGCTCTCTGCATAAGGATAAGGGTGCTATCCAAAGCCTCCAGTTCAAAAGCCTCACAGTGTTGTGCTGCTACTGGTAAAATCCTTGCCAATGCCCAAACATCAGGATCGGGACTCCCATGCGCCTCTCCTAGGCTCAGCAAGTCCTTGGAGAAAAGCTGAACTGAGACTGGCAGAGGAGAGATGCATGAGGCAAAAGCAAGATAGGATGAGCAGGCTGGAAGGGACTGAGAACAGGCGGAAAGGGACCCTGAGGTGTGTACAGGGGGAGAAAAGATGGATGGGTGCGGGAGAGAAAAACGAGAGATAAACAAGTGATAGGAAATTTTCATGTCAGACTCCTCTGTGAGGGCAGATTTATCTGCCTTCCTTCTCTAGAAAATTCATTAGGCTTTTGTGCCTCCCTCTTCTCCTTGGCAACGTGCTCTAGCTTTGTCCAGGAACGAAACAGTAATTCATGCCCATGCGCTCTCCTCTCCCAACAACTGTGAAACAATACAGCATCCTCCCACCCCAGCTCTGCTCTCTGTCTCAGGCTTGTGCAAGGGACTGACAGGGACCAGCATCCTGGAGTCTGCAGATATTCCTTGAGGAATTTGCAAGACAGATAGCAGAAACTCTCTGGTCAGACCATGGGTTAGTGTGAGATCCAACCCATGGGTGAGCAGCACAAGCACTTCCCTGGGAAGAAGAGGGAAGAGGCTCCAGGAGAAGGGCATGCTCTCTAGTGAGCTCAGATAATTTATCCATAACTCAAAAAGAAGGAAATTGAAGTGGGCTGTACTGACATGGCTTAATGTGCCAACGAACTGGCTATGGAAAGAGATAAGAAACAAGGTCTGAAATCTTAAAAGAAGCCATTAGGAAAATACAGACACAAAGACCAGCTGAAATAAAGTCAAATGTATGTTTGTGAGCTGATAAGATTCTGAACGCTCCTTTCAGCAGCTGATAGCCAGAGGTATCAACAAGGTAGACAGATTAAATTCCTACAGGCATTAATTAAAAGAAGTCTGATGAGGAGAGAAATTAAGGCCTAAACACTGAGCAGGAACAACTGTTATTTTTCCTCTTCAGAGAATGTTTAGCTCCAAACAATTGCTGTGGGGGAAAAAAGTTTGTGGATTTAAGGTGTGAGATGCAGATGGGAGATGTGGAAACACATCATGCAAGGATAAGGGCAACCAGCTGGCTGAAACAAAAGTAATACTGGGATGAATCTGGTTGTGGTGAAGGAGAAAGGAAGAAAGATGAGAAGAAGCTGGCTGCTGTGGGCAGCCTGCAAGAAGTGAATGTAGAAAATACATGAAATCCCAAATATTTCAGTGGCTAGGGTATGAGATTCCCAAGACAAAAGAGACTTCAGCAAAGCATCTCCTGGTATTCAGCTCCAATGTGGGAAGAGATGGAGGACAGACACCAGCTCGGTGTGATTACAGCTGAAGCAGAAGAACAGGAACCTGCTGAGCTCAGTCACGCAGCTCCGTGGTTACAGAGCTCAGGAGAAAGGAGAATGCTTCTCACCTGCTTATAAAATGGGCTGTAGGGAGCCAGCGTGTGCTCTGTGCAGGGATGTGTGGAGCAGATGTCCCACGGTCCCATGGATGACCACTGAGAGTTCTTCTCTTGCTAAGACCTTCCCTTGAGTGAGTGAACATGAGTATTCCCCATGGACCTGAAGACACCTCCAGGCAGTGCTGCCCTGTGGCTGCACAGCCAGAGACACGAGAGTGGGAATCACTTTGTGATTAAGGCATGAGCTTAATCTGCACATCCTGAGCAGACTCCTGGTTCCCCCACAGATGCCAGGCAGAAGGAAGGACTTGAGCTAAGCCATTCACCCTAATTTCCTTTCCAAATGATACAGAAGTGCCCTTCTACCTTCATCCTATGCGTTTTCTTTTGAACCGAATGCCCCTAGTTGGTGCAAGCACAGTGCCAGGAGGCACTGGACCCTACGCTGAAGCACACAGGGCTTATTACACCTGAAAGATCTGCAGCTGACAAATTTACCATTTCACCTGCTGCAATGGCACAGGGGGGTGGTGATTTGTCTCTGCCTCCCTGTAACATTCGTGTGGGTGAGTGCTTTTCCAACAGAAGCCCCAGCTCGTGCGGAAGTGTGTTGATTCACGTTTAGCTGCAGCCCTGTTTCCTCTGGAAGACACATCTAGCTGAAGCCAGACTGATTCCACCCACCACAAGGCAGCAGAGCTGACGTCTTGTGGCAGTCCCTTGAGGACACGTCTCCAGAAAAAGAATCACACAGCTGCTCATCTCAGCTCCCAAAGTCACCACTTCTCCCCCGGTTTTGTTTTTCTTTTTTTTGCTCTGCTTTATTTCCATCATTCCCCCCCCATAACAGGTTGACAGACCAGCGAATGCTTCGTGGCAGGGAGGGATGGTACAGCGAGAGGCTCACAAAGCACTGAGTGCCTGAGCTTTGCAGCTCCGGCGCGGAACCCGCGGCCGCATTGTCATGCAGCTGCTGCGCCACAGATTAAACACCGACTTCCAAGTTCACATGAGTGAAATGTCAGCTCAGGGGTTGATTTCATTCACCTGACATTCCTGTTAATAACAATGCCTAATTAGAAAGGCTTTTAAGCATCCGTTACATTAATTTAACGTGAAAATCTCATGGAGCTTTATTGGAATTTTTTTCCCCTGTAAAATTAACCCTGCAGGCTTGTTACACATGTTTTCATTAGGGGCTGTGAGCAGTGGGGATATTTGATGAATTAGAATCAGCCCCTTAGTCTTTGAGTTTAACTTTGTATTCCGAGTCCTTTCATAAAGGCCTGATTTGATTCCCCCCCCCATTAGTTTTAGCACGTGCTACAGACTCCTCGCAGCGTGGCTGAGGGCTGGAAATCCAGACTCACTGCCACCAGTTCCCATGCAATGCAGAACAGAAGCTGCAGTCCGCAGCCTTTCACACCAGCTGGTGCTAACCTCTGGTCTGCAGACCCGCTCTGCTCCACGGGGCGCTCCTGCACCCTGCCAGCTGCCGAGGAGCTGAGGAGCCAGCACAGGGCTGCCCCGGCGTTCTCCTCTCCACGGGTGACAGATCCCATCTTAGCCAGGGCTCAGGCTTCTCCCGCCACGGGCACAAAGTGCTCCAGCAGCAGCTAAACTATCTAAAATACCAGCCTCCTCTGCGGGGAGGGGAGGAACAGAGGTTGTCAGAGATTCACAGGCAGCAGGGCTCCGCGAGGAAGGGGCTGGCAGTCTGATGGCACCACAGCACACGGCTCACTCTCGCTCCTGCCAGGCCCACGCTGACCACAATCACGCACGGCTCGGCCACAGGGCCACGGGACCACTCTGCTGCAGGTCCCCTCTGAAAGCTCTGCCATGCGTTGAGAGCTCAGACCTTTGAAGAGTGTCCTGGGCTATTTCTAGCACTGGGATTCATTAAAGTGTGATGTTAAAGTTTGGACCTCCACTGAACCTCTCAGCTTGCTAGAACACTGAATACGAGAGAGTGGTTTAATGATGGATCCACTTGGGGATTTGAGGGAGAAAAGCTGGAGGAGCAGGAACAAATGCTTGACTGGCATAAATCTATGGAATTGTTTGACATCCAGTGGAAAGCTGACATGAAGCCAACTCCCCTGTCACACAGACTGTGTTACTGAAATTGAACCTAAATGGCAAAAGAATCACACTGTCACAGTGATGGAGGAGAACATACACATCGCCTCGTTCTCTAGCAGGCCACCGCAGGACAGTTTCCCTCGTTATATTTTAGACTGCTGCATCTTTGCCAGATCTACAGTTCCCAGCTGGTTTCACCTCTCCCCATAGTTAGCTACCCTATTGCCTAATGCAACAGATGTAAGAATATTTTCCTGATAAGCACAGAGGTTTCTCCTCTTATTACGACTTTCCCTTGAGTCACTGAACATTAATATTACCCATCTGTGGTATTTATTCTATTTCAATATGCAGACACTTATCATGTCCCTCCTAGTTGTCACTTTGCCAAGCTGCACATAATTAGAATTTTTTAATCTTTCCTCGTTAATCAGACCCTTTGAACTCCCCCTAGCCCTAATAATTTTGTTGCTCTTTCTTGAACTACCTAAGTTTGTCAATACCCATCTCATAATGAGGTGTGCAGAACTGAATGCGATATTACAGCTGTCTCGCAGAGAAAGGGAGGGTGACCCCTGTCTCTGTGCATACAGTGCCATCAGCCTTTCTCTGCAGCCGTAGCACATCTAATCCTTTCCCCTCTACAATCCTCAGATCCCTTCTGATCATCTTCTGGCTCAGAAGTCCTCCAAGGCTCTGTTGAAGATGACGGAGATCTTTTCTGCCAGCTCAGTGCCCTGCTACCTCCCTCTTACAACTCATCATACAGATCAAGTTATTAACTCAGAACCCAATTGGCAGAAAAAGGGATATACAAGGATAGGAAATGAAAGGCACGCAGAGATTTTGTATGCAAGTTTAGTTCCTCTGTATGCTATCGCATTGGCATTGCCTAAGAAACTAGTTCAGTTTGCTCCCTGTTGAGAATTTGTTTCTGGAAACCTGTCCTGCCTAATTTCCTAGACTTTCCAAAGCTGCACCCTTTGAAAAACAGGCTCCTCAGCTCCCCTCTCTCTCAAACCACCCTCCACGAAATAGCTTTTCCTTCTCCTTCCCAGCTGCTCAGTAACTGCTGCCTGTGTCAACCTTCCTTGTTGTCATGGGGCAAAATCCACCCAGTGCTCTCCACAGGAGCAGGCTTGGGCCAAGGACCATCAAACCTCATGTGAAACCTCTGGATTGAGACAGCGAATGAGATTCAGCTGAGTAAGAGCTGGCTGTGATTTCCTATTAGGCTGTTGGCTTATGCTGAGAAGATTCTGACACGTCTCCCTCCACCTCTCCCCCAGCTGGGCTGAGCCATAGGGACGGAGACCCCTCTTGCTAAGAGCAGGCAGAGCCTGTAAAAGGGTTGGGAGTGGTCTGGAAATCCTGCTCTTAGCATAGCTTTGGAGTCTAGAACTGAATAAAAAGCACTGAACCTGGGGCTGGCTGGGTTTCCCTGTCATTTACATCCTTCTGATGATGCCGTCTCTCATCCCCGCTGTGGATGCTCTGAGTTGAGATTTCTGAGAGGCTGAATCTCAACACCTGAGCTGACAGTGCTTTATCTCAGCAGCTCAGCCAAGCAAGAGGACTCAGAGCAGGTGACAAAGGCTAAAACATGCCTGCTAATTGTCTGCATGCTGCTTCTCCTTATGATGGTAGACCCTGAAGTATGACAGACTAAAAAAAAGCTTAAACCCAAAAAACCCTGAGCCACAAATTACTTAAGAAGTCTTCAGTCATTTGGGAGCGAAAGGGAAGCCTATTTCTGAAGATCTTCCCCCAGTCAGGGAAGGAAAGAAGTGTGAGGACACGTCAGAAGCAAATGCGATGAGAGAGTGGGAACAGTGTCAGCTTCTTGGGTGCCCCTCGCTTCTCGCTGGCAGGCCAGGGTGAGGAGCTGGAAAGTCCCTGGCTGCTGGGCAACAACGAAAACATTGGTGTGTTATCAACGTCATTCCCATCCTGAATCCAAACCACCACACTGCACCAGCTGCTGCCACAAAAATCTAACTCTATCCTAGCTGAAACCAGGACAGAGGCTGAATGCTCTGGGAGCAGTGAGGGGCTGCACAAGGGCTTTGGCTCTTGCTGCTCTGGAGAATGCAGTAGTGTGGCTTCTCATGTTTGTCAGCGAGCACAGCGGCAGCCCTGGCCTGGGTGTTCTCAGTCCTGTCTTCTCCCAGCAGGCTGTGAAGGGATTTACATAATAACGTGCCTATTTTAACTTTGCTTCATTGGCTCCTGACAAGACACAATATTTCTGATTAAACAGCTTCCTAGGAAGGAGCTGCTGCCTCACACCGCTCGCACTCCCTCTGACCCCGTGCGCTCTCGTTAGCGGTCCCCTCAGACACCATCTGAAATTCCTCTGTTCCTCCTTGTAAATGAGCTCTCCAGGACACAGCAGGGCCCTCCTCACGGCCACGCAGTGCCCAGCTCTGAGGGACCTAACCCTGGGCAGGGCATCCTGTCACTGCCGTGGCATCGGCCCTTCTGCCTCCCCGACCCCATTAGTCCTGAGAGCAGCTTTCTCTCCAGCTGATTGCTCACTCGGTCCTTCTCCTCCTTTGTTCCCCTATCAATCTTGGATCTGCCTTTCCAGTTTTTCTTTATCTCATACCATCTGTCTCTTTCCTTTCTGCCTTCTTTTTTTTTTCCTCCCTCTACTGACCAGCCCAACAGAGACAGATAAATCTCTCAAGCCAAGGAGACCACGTCCTCCATATATATTTGTGCAACAGTCAGAATCTACAGCGACAAGGATCAAATCACCAGCTAGCTCGACAGGAAGATTCAATAAAAGCAGTGAGTTATATTGATAGGAACAAGGCAAATGGATAGTTTTGATTTTAGTAGATTATTGACTGCTCAACAGAGGCAAAAAACCCCTTTCCAGCAGCAGGGCTTAGAGAACAACTCTTCCTGATGCAATGTGGCCAAACAAGAGGAGTGAAAGATGAGACAGGGAGCTCTCTGTGGCATGTCTGACAGTCCCATCATCTGTGTGAGGGATGGTCCTGCCTCCCGGATGAACCACTCATAAGACATATGAAAAAAAATGGGATCTGCTTCCAAGTAACCCTGAGGCGAGCTGTGCTGGGCAGGGGATCAGGGTGTACTCCCACGTAACTCCCCAGGGACACTGGGGCTTCAGAGGAAGACTCCTCATGTCTCAGAGGCCTGTCGGTGTGGGGATGGCTGGGCTAAGCCACTACAGAGCTCCGCAGGACACAGGGTGGTGTTTCTCTTCAGCCCAAACACAGAGCAAGTCTGATGCCTTCCCAGCACTCGGGAATCAGCAGGGGCTGCGAGTGGCTGGGACTCTGCAGCAGACGCCTCCTCACGGCTCTTCTGCCTGTTAAATGTGGGGAACTGGAAAACTGGGAGATGTGCACATGGTTCCCAGAGGAATCTGGGTCAGGGCAAGAAATCGTCTTTGGTTATGGCTCTTTACTGCCCAAATCACTCTGTGCAGCTAACTCTGCATTCCCCCATGATTACATTTTGCACACAGATTATTTGCTTACAGTCCTTCTGTGAGAGAGGAAGAAATTCAGATGTAAAGCTCAGACAGCAAGAGTTTGTCTGCAGACACATCCCCAGAGGAGGCTCAGTGCACATGGTGGGAGCTGGGGAGGTAAGGTCTGTGTAAGAAAAGATTGGGTGTGAGGCTGTGTGGGGGTAACACCCCCCCATCCACACCAGACTTGGAGAAACAAGAGCCAGGAAGATCTGTCTTACTGTGTTGTTCCCCAGAAATGTTCATGCCAGAGTTGGTGCATTTCTTCACCCATTCCACATCAGCCAGTGTCAACTTCAATAACACACTGGGTAGCAGATCCAGCCCCAGCAGGCTTTCAGACCCTCCAGCCTCTCCAACTCTCTTCCAGTCTACCTCCCTACCAGCCCAGCCAACCACAGACCCACACTTCTTGCTGTGGGATGGGACAGAAGGGAGCAGATGAAGGAGAGTAGATTCATCCTCAGCTGACCCACAGGCCTGGGTCAGCAAGAAGCTAATGGGACATGGATGCTCCATTCCCATCTTATCGGGCTGCTGGCTAGCAGATACCTACAGGCATTTGGCTGTGTCTCCTCTCACCAAGTGCCACCATGTGAGCTGTGCTTAGTCCTGGGAGACAGTGTCACAGCAGGACAGCAAGTATGGATGCCAGACAAATGGGACACCTTGAGCTTTTCCAGCCACGCAAACCAGATTAGCAGCTCAGCTCCAGCCAAGTTCCTGGATGTTCCCCCAGCACCTGAGGGACTTGCAGAAAACAGCTGGGAAATCACAAGCCAGGCTTCAAATCTGTATTGTCCCTCAAGCCAGGCTTCGTGCTAGGGAATGTCCTGCCAGCAGTAGCCTGGCAGAAGGATGCGGGTTGACCTCCAAGCACAGGAGCTCACCCAGCCCTGTACTGGAGCAACCAGAACAGAGGAGCGAGGATCAAATTGTTCCACCCCAAGACCAGCAAGAAGCAGCAGCATTTAGCAAATATTAATTAAACAAAAATGACAGGGGGTTGCTAAAGCATCTCTCTGAGAGCGTGGAACACTGCAGATGGGGTCAGGAGTGATGCAGAGCCTTCTAGTGCATTGAACAGGATTAACTGAAGGACCAGCAGGGTGAAAAGCTGGGAAGGGGGCATGAGTATGGGGTGTGAAGGATATTTCAGCTCTCTCTGCTTAATTTTAGCCAATTAGCACTCATCCAAGGAAGGGGGAACCATTAAGTGCTAAATAACAAGGGTGTGAACTCAAGTGTGAACAGGTACAAGCAGGAACAGAGAGAGATACTTTCAGCAGCATCTCTGTCAATATTCAGAAATGGAAAAACACCGTGAAATTATTTCTTCTGCATTATGGGAAAGGGAGGAAATCTTACAGTACAAACACACTAATGGGCTACGCAGGGATCTGAGGGAGGATTGCTGAGGTATTAGAGCAGACTGCATTAGGGGGGAAAAAAAGAAACAGGATTTTCAGGGAGATTTCATCCAAATCGATTAAGTGAGAAATGCAAAGGGGCAGCATTCCACGGGGATGGAGCTGGTAATTGGCCCACGCAGGTCCCGACAGAGAAAAGCACTCAGAGTGCATGCTGCAAGGCAAGCACACGGCTGGCGTGTTCCCTTCGGGCAGAGGCCAGAGGAGACCCTGGAGAGAAAAGTTTCTGCTATGCTAATCCTCTGCACAAATCTATGAAGCTCCCTTATCTCCCCTCACATCCCTCCTTAAAAATCACTGCTACTGCAGTGCCTCTAAAACCCTGACAAGCGCCTGAGCAGCCGGTGCAGCAGGGCCAGAGCTCCTGGCAGCCGTCAGGCAGCGGGTACGGCTGCTCCGCGCGGGCCCAGGCGGGCTCGGTGCTGACCCGCCTGTTGTCTCACACCGAGCTTTCTGGGGTGGAAACGGTCTTTCTGTTCAAAACGTGGTACAGGAGGAGGGTTCACATCCCCAGGGCGAGGCGAGGACACAGCACACAAGCTGGGACACTGCCACAAACAGAATGCAGAATTGTGGCCAGGATTAAAGTAGATCCAGAGGGAAACATGCAGCACATGAGGTCTCTGAAAGCATCAGATAGAGGCTGTCACTCAAACGCTGCTTGTTTCTCCTGCACCAAGACTCTTCTGATTTCTTCCCCCAGGAAAAGCAAAGAACACACTTGTCCCTGTTTTTTGTATTTCCCTCTTTTTAGATAATGAATGAAAACTCAAACCAAGAGAGGGAAAAAGCATCTGAAATGGCCAAACACAGTTTTTTAAAATGCATGGCTAAAAAAAGCCAAAATGGGGGGGGGGGAAGTTCATTAAAAGCAGCCCTGACTGCTCCCAGCTCACCTCAGTGGACAAACCTTTGAAGAAGATGGGACAGAGCTGAGGAAGCTGCACTGTGGAAAGTGGCTTTATCCACCTCCATGGGTAACACTGGCTTGGTTTACAGCTGAAGAGCTGGACAAGATTATAATCTTGGGCCTAAGAAAATAATCCTTCCTTCTCACTTGTTTATTTTCAATATAAAAATGTTCTCCAAAGTTCAAAGCAGACTGGGAGTCAGCACCCACTGTCATCTGCCCCACACAGATGTGCAGAACCAGCATCTCTCACGTGAATAAACCGCAGGTGTGCAGGGATGCTGGTTCTGCTGTGCAGAGCTTCCTGCCATCAGAAGAACAGCAAGGGCTCTGAGAGGTCTGGTCAGGATCAGGGCTGTATTTTGGCACCTCTGGCTCTCAAATCTCTTGGGACCGACCATGGAAGAAAGCACTGTTTTTACATGTACTATTTCTAGTTAAGATTTCTCAAAATAGGTAATAGGAGGTTTGTAAATGATTAATAGGTGTTTTAATGAATGACTAATCAATGCTTACAGATTGCTGTAAAGCCCAAATAGTCAATAGGTTGGTTATAATATTCTGTAATGCCTTCTCCCGACATGCTTATGATCACCTGTTAAATGATGCTATTCATGTCTATAATGCCAATTAATCATTTATTAATCTTTTATAAGCCACTTGCAAATGAAAGCGTAATATAAACCAGGAGATCCTTCCCCTTCTGCTATGCACAGGCACCACACTTTCTGGGGTTTAGGAGAGTATCAGTCCAGAAGAGACACGATTTGAGCCAAAAACTAAGTGTTTGCAACACAGGCAGGGTATGTGTAATTCAGCACCTTCCGAGGGGTTTGAGGGGAGAGGGGAATGGTGAGGCCAGCTCAGAGCTCTGTGGCTCAGGTGATGTCGAAGTGGTGTTCAGAAGAGATGAAACAGTCACGCACACAAAAGCTTCAGGAAGAAAATCCTCACTGAGAGAGAAGGAGGAATTAACTTCAAGGCTTAAAGCAAGGGAAGGGGGAAAAAAGTACCCTATCTGTAAGGACAGAGGATTGAAGCAAATGGACCACAGGTAGGTGAAAATAACTGAAAATCGTTCCATGTAATCACAGTAGAATCAAAAGATGCTCTGACACAAAGCAAGCCTGAGGGAAGGAATTGGTAACGCTACACTCACATGTTTCTCCCCTCACACAGGACCAATTTTTATAAAAATATATAAGTATTCACAAGATCATACCAGGTTAGTTGGAGCCATGAGAAGCTGCCTCTGCTTCGTCACTAGATCCCCAGAGCTGACAGCCAGAGGCTGCCATTAAATTCTCTTCCCAATTACTTACAACTGCAATTACTTAAAACAACCCATTTTTAACCACTTCCAGTGCAAAGCTCTACACGATGTGATACAGCAGGATCCATCTCTACTATCTCAGCACCTACCCAGGACCACGCTGTGCAAATCCCTGTCCTGCCCCACGCCTGTGGAGGCTGCCCAGAGGACAGGGAGCCAGCGGCTGCAGGTTCAGTCAGGCAGTGTTCCCAAAGAGCCCGGGAGAGGAGCACTGAAGCAGTGCCTGGGCTGCCAAAGTGCCCGGCCTCTTCTCCCTGTCCGTCTGCAGACAGCTCCTGACTTGTGGCTGTTTCTTGTTATGCCTTCACACAGCACCTAGGACAGCCCAGCCCCACCGAGCTGGGACTACTCAGTGCCACTGGAAAGACTGGAGAAGCCTCTGGAAAGGGGGGTAGGGAAAAGCCTTGACCCTGGTTCCACGTGTCTCCCCGTGTGCAGATTTTCTAGGCTCTCCCAAGGTGGCTTAGCTCCAAAGGGAGCCCCCTCTTCAATGGGGCAGCAGTTCAGATCTTTCTCCTCTGCCCAATTTCACCAGCCACATAGGGATTGCACATCTGGGAGCTCTTCAGCCCTCTCTCAAATTTGCTTGAAGACCAGCAGGTTCTGAATCCTTGTCTACATGGGGTGTGCCAGGGCCATGCGGTGGGTGTGAATCCCACCCTTCCTTCGGGCAGAGCCCCAGCCTGGCCCTGCCTGGGGGAGCCGTCTCGCTTTGAGCCCAACGCTCTCAAAACTCTGCAAGAAGCCACCAAATCCTCTTATTTCTTGCTGGGCAGCAGAGAAGGTTCGCTGAGGAGGTATCATGACGTGTCACTCCTTGATCCAGGAGATCCTTGTGCTTTGAAATGCCCTAATTAACTTGCATTAATTTGGTTCCCTCGTTTCATGCCCTGCTCCCTTCTAACCCCCCGGTTGGCTTTGGGTGCTCTGCTGTGTCTCCTACCAGAGGCGTGTGCTTGCAGCAGCCAGTACTGTGAGGAGGAAAAGAATCTGAGGGAGTCTAAATTAAAAAAGAAAATAATAAAATACAATCCCCTTGATCAGTATGCCTGTCATTTTAGCAGCATTAAATGCATTAAAATGGGATCTGCACACCAACTTAATTAAATGAGCCAATTGAAAGTTGCTGCCAAGTATTAGTTTAAGGTAGAAAATACACTTATTTTGGAGCTTATGCAGATTGAATTTGTAGGCCCTTGTGGGAAATGCTAAGCATTTTTTTTTGGAAGACTCACAGTTTGGAAATTTATTGCAGTGATCTGAATTTTGTTTCATTACGAGTGTCAAGCACAATCACAGTTAGAAGCCTCTTGGCTGCTTCCCAGGTTACAATATCCCTTTTAAATTGATCTTTTCTTCAAAAGTACTGCTGAAAGGTATGGGGCTATCAGTGCCTGGGGGGAGGGTGACACCTGTTTGCCCACAAAGAGGCATTTCAGGCTCTGAAAAAAATATAAAAAAGGGCAATTAGGGCATTAAATGTGAGCTGATGTTCCCATCCGGTCTCACTGTCTGATCTCCGCTCGCAGGTGATGTGCAGCCAGCTGGACCATGAGCAAAGCTCATCATTTATTCCAGGCCTCTCTCACCCGTGTAGCACTGCAATCAGGAATTAGTTGAATAGCAGAACAATTGATTTGAAACTATTTCTGTAAATCAAACCACCAGCTTCAGCAGCCTGTCAGTCTTACCCAGAGACGTGTCACCTCCCTGTCCCCGGAGGCACAGCAGGAACCCAGGCTGTCCCCGTTGGGGTTAAAAGTTGGGGGAAAAGATGATTTTAGAGGCAGACTTGTGCAGTCAGGTTCCAAGCAACTAACTCATTGGAGGAATTATTTTTTAGCTGGAGTAAGACTTTTCCTCTAACACAATTAAAAATCTTTGCCTGGTTTTTACTGAGACATTTCCTCAAATCAGAACGGAGCTGCAGATTCCTCTCAGGGATAGATTTGAAGATCTGGGTGTGTTTTTCTTGATGGGGAATTTATCAAGTGTTGTCCCAAACCAAAGAGTGGAAATGTCTGACTTCACAAACATTAGCAGCTTTGGTTTATTTTCTGACGTTTCAATTCCACTCCACTCTGCAAATAATAATTTGGGGTACTCAGTGTGAAGAAGGTTATGCAAAAGAAACCCAGGGCAAAGCACAGCAAAATCCCATATCCATGTCCTTTCTCCCTGTTCTTTACGTCTCTCAGGTCTCTGCCAATCCTTTCTTCCCTTCTTTGCTCCTCCTTTCCTGACTGTGCCACACGAGAGACAGTCCTGGGAGGTAGGTCATCTCTACTCCATTGCCTGCTGACCCCTCAAAGGAAAAGCCAACTTCAAGCCCGTCCCAAACCAGAAGTATCTCCTTTGATCCCACCTCTGCTGCCTGGGTTTACTTCTCCAACCAGCTCAGTATCTTTGTTTTAACTACTTACTGCTGATAAATGGTTTCTCTGCTTGCCATGGGTGAGTGAGCACAACCGCTCATTCCAGGCCCAAAGAAAACGTGCAGAGAAACTCAACGCTTGTGTACTGACCTTTCAGACAATCTGCATGCCTGTAAATACCAGCCAGCCGCTCGAATGTTAAACAGGCCACAGCCAGCCCTGCATTTCCTATTACCCCAAAGTCCTTCAGACTGCATCTCCAGCCCAGCCCTGCATCTGCAATGACCTGCCATTGCTTATACTCCTCTTCCATGTCAGACTTGGGGGGGTTGCCCAAGCCTGACACGGTGACTTTCTGAAGTGATTCCTGTCACAGCTGCCGCCAGTTCCGCCACAGTGGTGAACAGTGCAGAACAGCCAGCAGCAGCAGGAACCCCCTGGGAGGCCCCATACACAGTGCCCAGCGTCACTCAGCACTGGGCAGTTGTCCAACACTTGCTGTAAGGCCCAGGGCTCCACTCTCTTTCCTGGAAACCCCTTCAGTGGCTGCCCAGGATCTTCACTGTACTGTCCCATCGTCACTCTGGGGAGTGAGGTTTCCCTAAGGAAATCCATTTCCAACATGGACTCCTGGGCATCGCAGAGAGGGAAGCTTCACAGGACACACTGAGAGCTTCACAGTCCTCCCATGCAGGAGTCACTAGAGCAAGATGTATGCTCACACAGAGTCACCGTGCCCCAGGCACCTCCAGAGCCTTCAGACCCCACGTTACGTCACGTGTCCCGTGAAGCCCCTGCCCTGCTATATACCAGCTGTGACTTCTAGCCACACTGCTCACTCTTCAGTGGGCTCACTCTAGACAAGAAATGGCGTGACATCCACAAATGAAACAAGCCCACTCAGCTTACAGTTGCCACTGGATTTTGTTGGAGCTTTTAGAACTCCAGTTAGTCCCTTTACCCCAGCAGTGGGCTCTGATTGCTACGCTTTGTGCAGTCAGCTGGAAACCAGAAAACAGGACCGAAGCTGAGGGGTAGCCTTGGGGAGATGGCTCCCCCATTTCACCTCTTTGTGGTTTCCCAGACACCTGTTGCTGTTCCCTTTAATTTGTTGCAGATAATGTTTTATTGATGAGTGTCAGCACCTCCTCCTTGGTGGTGTTGATGGATGCTGTGCCATCTCATCGGTATGCCGGGCACCCCTCAGCCCATGAGCGATCTCACAGGCAGCTTCACTCTCATGGCTGGTCCTGACCTTCCCCACGTGGGTCTGAGTAACAATTGCACAGGGGTAGAAGGCTCTCCTGAGAGCCTGTTAATTTCTACAAAGGGTGAATATGAGCTTGGAGAGACACCCCACACACCCCCACACACACTGCCATCCCCTCTCCGCTCTGTCCATCAGTGCATGGCTCCCATGCCATGCACAGCAAGGAATGCATGTGCAGAGGCAGGGTCAGCTCTGCTGACCTACAGGAACAGCCTTGGTTCTGGGACACACAACCCGGGGAAAACAAAAGGAAACGGTGTCTCCCAGCACCCAGAACAGCTCCCAGCAGAGATCTCCACGCACCAGTTAGATTTCCTCCACCAATTTGTCCAGGGAAGGATGGAGAGGAAATGCCAGATGCTGCTGGGCACCCAAACAGATCCAATACGTGTGTTTAAAGCACTAATAACTCCCTTCCTGCTGAAATAGGGAAGAGACTTTCTCTTAATCCCTCCTTGCATCAGTAATCAGGGAGAGAAGCAGATGGTGCCAGGAATACAGTAATATGCCCATTAAAATAACCTCAGGAGCTGATGAGCTCGCTAGCACCAGACCCCATGCAGCAAATACCTTTATGACAGCCCCTCTCCAGCAGCAAGCAGAGTGGCTCATGCAGCGAGGCTGAGGGCATGAGGACTTGCTAGGAATGACCAAGCTAGATATCACAGTAAGGCCAGAGCTCTCACCCACAGACCCTTTGAAGCAGATGTGCTCAGCAAGATCTGCCCTCCAGGCACATCCACACCAGGTGCACATCCCGCTGTACCCCTCACCAACACTCGCCTGTGCCCAGATGGGCTCCGTGCCTCCCAGCTGAGTGGTGAGAATCTCCAGCACTGCTGCTGGGCTTTCCAGGCTCCATTCATCCCTCAAGAAAAGTAAGCAAATGGGCAAGGAGCTTTCCAATGATGGAGCTCTCTTCTACAATTCCCAGCAGGGTGTGCATATCAGCAGCTCTCCTTCCATCAGATTCAAGTCACACCATTTGTTTCTCAGTGGATTTGCATCTTGTCCAGAAATGATATTCCTCTACACGGGCTAACTAAGCAGTTCCCTGCAAGCTTCCTATGGCATTCAGAGAGAAAAATACAGGTGTCAGCAGTCACCATACTGCTGCCCTTGCAACCTCATGTGGCCAACCTATCAGTTCCTGAACACAAAGTAATAGTGTTTAAATCATGCCACCCACCTCTGCTGCGAAGGGCAGGGGAACCAGCAGCTACTGGGGGTGAAAGGATTTTTACTACCCAAGGTCTTCATTGACAGTGGGAGTGCTGCCATCTTCAAAACCCGCATTTGAAAAGCAGCATCCTACAGTCCAGGTAACAGCCTGCATTCTGCTTTCCCTTTCTCTGACCTCATAAATCTTCCCAGCAAAATTTCCATCCAAATAGAAGTGCTCCCACAAACATTTATGCCAAGTCACACTTATGCCAAGTAGAGTTTCTCAACAGAAAAGCGCTGCATCCAAAATATTGCATCAACTCCAGCTCCATGCCTCCAGAAGGGTGAACATCTCTTTATCCTTAATTAACTCTTTATATGACATGACATTTATTTCATTATCTCACTGAATGTCACCATCCAATTAGCTCATCCCCAAGGAATGGGGCCTAATTAACCAAGACAAGTAAATTGAACTTTAGCAACCTTCCTCTCCTGTAAATAAGTTGCTAGTATGTAATTACTCAGCAATAACTACCTCGTTAAAGCTTGAATAAAGATTCCCTCTCCCTTCCTTGGCTTTATCTTTAAAGATATTTCTAAGTCATCTATTTCCTTTTCCCTTGTCACAATGTCTCAGAGGTCTGTAGGGACAAAGCACGCTGCCTGCCAGCATCCCCTGCGTGGCCATACATAACAGAACCTCTCCCCCCCACAGCTCACGGGCAATGGAAGCTTTCCATTGGGAGTGTTAGCCCAAATCTGTGCCTGTCACACCAACAGGAGAGTCTCACAATGGCCTCACCTCCTGCAGCAGCTGAATTCAGCTGCAAGAGGAAATCAGAGCACAGCAAGCCGGGGGTTTCTCTCCAGCTCGCTGTCTGGCCCCTGAGAGTCTGATTCGGTTGAGCATGTCAGAGATCTGAGCTATCCCTCCTTTCTGTCATCGGATCTTTCTCAGTTGCACGTTTTAGTTTCTTCTCCCTTTGCCCTCACTGAACCGGAGCAGGTGAGGAGCAGAGCTGTATCTCCCCCAGCTGAGACATCCCTTCTCTGAACCGCACTGCGCTGGGACGGAACTCCAGACCACCCTGGCATGACCACCAGACAGCTACAAAGGACAGGGGGAAGCACATAACTCTCCCCGAGCTGATGAAATGCTCAGCCCTTCGCTTGCAAACAGGCTATTTTCTTTGATATTTGTTCCACAGGTAGCATGCTAGGGGCTGTATTTTACACGGTACCTGATTTGAAACACAGAGATGAAGGGTCGTGAGATGAAAGGGAAGCATTAATCTCACATGTTGACTCAGCATCACAATAAATTTCATCCCTTGATTGCTTTTGCTCTTGCCTGGAGGTCAGCTTTTTCAGGGAGGAATTCTCCAAAAAAGACATTATACTGGTACAGGAGCACTAACACACCACTGCCCAAACCTGCATCTGCCTGGTAGCACAAAGGTTTTCTCAGGCTGGTGCAGATACTTGAGAGACATCCCACAGGCTCTGGAACCAGCCTTCCCCAAGCCAAGGCTGCAAATCCCAAATTTCACACTGCTTAGGCTGGGCTTTACAGGGAGCTATTCTTTTAACAGCTCTGCCACCAGCTACCCGAAACTGGCTGCTGCAGTGTGCAGAGGCTCACACATGGCACTGCTGAGCAGGCACAACTCCGGCCCGGCACGGCCAGGGCTCCTCAGGCTCCTGTCTCTGAGTGATCCCTGAACAGCACAGCTCTTCCCTCTTAGTCCATCTCAGGGGAGCCTGGAGCTGATGGACGGAGCAGTCCCATAAGCATCCCAGCCTTCCTCCCTCCCCTGTGCCATGATGAGCTCCTGGTTACTGAGATTCACAGCAAATCATCAGGCACCATTTCGTATCTCCCTTGAAAACCCCCTCTCTACCTGTGTGGACCTTACGGAGCCAAAGGCACAAGATCAGCCTGTGCAGGTGTCAAGCAGCAAGGAGAGGAAGGTCTGCACAAACCTCCTTCTGAGATACGCTGCTGACGTGCAGCACGCCCAGGGCTCTGCTGCCCAGAGGAGCCACTGCAGGATCCTCTTCCCCTTGGCACTGCTTGCAATGGAGACCACTGGTTGCCTGGAGCACCAGATCTCAGAGCAGGAGCCACAGAAGACATTAGCAAACAGCATTCAGACAGTGCTGCTATCTAGCAATGACTAATGACTGAACGGTGCTCTCGGGCAGGGGAGCAAAGGGAGGAGGGGAGGAGGTGCCAGTTCCCCTCCCAATTCCATTATTATTTTTTATATTTTATATTTATATGAAAACATCCTTTTTCACTATATTCCAATTTTGTCCCACATTTCCTGCTGGCAGGAAGCACAGTGATCCACGATGGTGTACAGCACGTGCACGCTGGCAGCTAGCATTGCTGGGGTGGCAGGGTCAAAGCCATCCGATCTCTACATATGTTATTTCCTTGTTCTTCAGCTTAATGGGGTGTTCCACTTTATTATTGTATTTTTTTTAATTTTATAAGACATGTTTCATTAAATCTGAATTATGGCAATTCAGGGAAAGAAATTAGCCCATTAAAATTACAATGAAAACATCTTATAAAAAAGGCTGTCAACTGCCATTTCTGCTCTGCTGGGTGAGGAAATAAGGAGAGAGAAACGTGTTGTCTCTGAGCAGGGACAGCACCTGCGAAAGGGGGATCTGTCCATCAGATGCTCTGGAACAGGAGCCCCTGTCAGGAGGAGCTAAAGGGCTCCTGAGGGCTGACTCTTTTATTTTTCCCATCAAAAAGCCTATTCCAGGTCTTCCAAGAGAGCTGGGAGAAGAGAGGAGTGTTGTCCTACATTCATGTTCGGTCTCACTTCCTTCTGACCAGCCAGACATCAACAAATGGGTAATTTCTGCTTGGATTTCCCTCCTGCAAAGCCCCAGTGAGACCTGAAGCAATGATGCTGCTGGAGCAACAACTCCCTGGGGATTTATGGCAAGGGGAAGGTTTTGTGCTGGAGAACAAGCAGAGGCACTGGCAGACAGGGAACTGGAAGCAAGGAGTATCCCCAAAGCTTCATTTCTGCACTTTTCTTTGGAACAGAAACAGCTTGTACCACTGGGCCCAGGCTCAGGAGCTCCCCCACATCGCCCCGTTCCTTTGGTGGCAATGACACTCTCAGAGAAGGAAAGACATCTTGTTTAAAGTAAAAGTGGAAAGAAACATAAACCCCCTCAAGCTGACACATCTAGGGTCATATGGGGTAGAAAGCTCAGATCTATTCCCCAGTCCAATTGCTATGTGATTCCTGCTGCTCTCCTGAACTCTCCACACCCTCTGAGCATCACAGTGCTGCACCTCTCTGGGCTCTTCAGCAATGTAGCAGTTGGAGAAAAAAACCACAACAGCCTGCCTGCAAGAGAATAAAGGTCAGTTCTGCTGAAATGAAATAGATTTTGAAACTGCATGTCAATTAGACACATACAAAAGAAACTAATAAACTTAATCCACTAAACCAGAAAGCTGTGATAAACCAGCCCTGTAAGATACATCGCAAAGAAGGTGGGGAGGGGCTGGTAAACAGAAGGAGAAGTGAGGAATGGAATAAGAAAAGATACAGAGGAAGAAATAGTAAGAAGAGACAGAGATAAATGTGATATTCATTACTGAAAAGGTAAAAGCAAATGAAATAAGATCAGGATGAAAGGCAGAACCCAAATAATCAAAAGTATGCAGTTCTGCTGTGTCGAACATAAGGGAGAATGTTACTTCTTCACAGACAAGATAATTGTTTTCTGAGCCCAGGAGAGCAGATCTGTGCTTGTAAAAGCACAGTGGTGGGGGCAGGAGCAGGAAGGGACACCCAGATGGGGAGAGAACACCTTGATCTCCAGCATCCCGAGTCCTTGTGCAGCCCCTGTCAGCAGCCCTCAGGTGAGATGCAGCAGTCTGGCAAGGTACCTCAGCCAGAAATGGGCAGACCCAGTGGTTCCAGTGCTCCTTTCCAGTGCAGACACTGGTAACAACCTCCAGTCTCATGGATGCTCTCTAGTGAAGCAACGATCTGCACAGCCCACAGACCCATGCCAATGGATCCATGCCACAGGGATCACTGTCCTGGCTGATCTTCAGCCACCCCACAAGGGGCTGCTGAGGACACTGGAAAATCTAGTTCTGATTGAAATGTTTACACAGCAGGCTGAAAACCTGGCTCTGGTTGTGCTACTGGTGGCACTGCAGCCCAGCATACACTTGCTTGAAAATCTGCCCTCTCTGTCACCTTGTCTTCCAATCCTTTGATTTTTTTAAGTGAAGATGACACACTTAGACTCTGAGAGCACTTAGTCCTTCAAAGTCTGCTTCACAGTGGTAACTGCTTTTGTCCACTTGATCACAGATATGCAGTAAAATTCAGCAGCAGTTTCTGTGCATCGGGGAAATATGCTGGTGAAAGTCCCATTACCATTTATTGGGGGCTTCTTGCTTCCTCCTGTGGCTGAGGAAGAGTGGAAATTGTTCTGTTCAATGTATACACAGAGGACACAGTGAAGAGTTCAGCCACATCTGCACAGCCTTGCTCACCACTCATGCAAGCAGACCTTCTACCAGATGATAGACACAGCCTGAACTGAGCAACAGCTTGGTCTGAACTGACAACCAGGCCTTGCTCTCCAAAGCACTGATTTAGACCTGAGGACGCTCACAGAGGCTGTTGCATTGAATCGATTGTGTCTCTCCCACAGAGTCTTTACCCCAGCACAGCCACGGCTCTTCCAGCTGCAGTCAGCCAGGAACCTCCTGGGTACATCAGCCCAGATGTGAGAACTGGGGGAGAAGGGATTCTTTTAGTGAGATCCTAAACGTGGATTTCCAGCAGAAGAAAGAGAAGGAGAGTGTAACACTTCACTGTAAGAGGCAAACATCTTTCTGAGTGGCTCATTAGGAGAAAAGAAGGTCAATTAAAGCTGGAATCAAAGAACTGCAGTACTAATGTTACAAATATATGTGCAAAGTGGTCCTCTAGCCTCACTCTCACAGTCTCACGCACCAGGTTTCTGTTCTCCCTTGCTTCTCCTAAAAGGAGGGAGAGGAGCAGGCTGATTAATAAGGCTACAGAAAAACAGAACCATTTCCAGAGAAAGAAATACATTTGGCTTCAGCTCATTTCCGTCTCCCCCCCCGCAATGAATTTTGACACTGATCTTTTCCCCTTTCCCTGTTTACTGTTTGAAATAGGAAACACCCTCTCCCAGTTTCCCCCCACTCCTTTGATTAATCTCCAAACACAGGAGCAAGCAGGTTCTCAGCTCCTCCCGTCAGCTCAAATTTGCTCATCAAAACCTGGCAGGTGTTTATCTGATTTTTGCCACACACACCACTTAGGCCAGAGCCTGTCTCAGGAGGCACGTTCATGATGTGTATCAATATGTTTATTGCAATGGCTTCCTCATCCTTTACTGCTCTGCTCTTCTCTCTGGAAGAACTTTATCCAGCTTTAGGTTGCGAGCACTGTGTCAACACCAGGTTCACAGATGTGCAATAGGAACTGGCTACACAGGAGCTGAGGGAGCCCTTGGGTACCAAACCCCTGAGGGGCTTTGTACCTGACCTGGAGCATCCCAGGTTGGTGCAGAGAAGGAGCGGTGCCGGCAGAGCGAGCCTGGTGCTTCCAGCAGGAGCAGAGGCCATACCAGGCAGGTGCCCGAAGGACAGCTCTTACCCCTGACAGTCATGAGTGCTGCTGGGCAAAGGGGCCATAGCTTCTGTTTGCTCCTGGAGAGGCACACTGCAGAACTGCAAATGCCCTGTGTCTGTATCTCACAGACATACACACACACACACCCCCTGATGGGAAACTGGTGCTGCACTTATTACCTGCCACCTGCAAATGGCACGACATGTCTTGGAGGCACTGGTGTGCATCTGACACGCAGCATCCAAACTTCCCTGAGACATGAAGCAGGATCAGATTCAGCTGCCTTGGGAAGATGCACCAGAAAGTACTGGGAGACAACTGCATTGTGTGCCCTAGCATCTGTATCCAGCCAGGGCGGGGTGTGGGGAAGCCCTGTCACCCCTTTCCTGGTAAAACTCCAGCTGTAATGGATGCTCTGGATCAGCCACACACAGCAGATCAGCCCTGAAATCTGGAATTCAGCCTGAATCTAAACTGTGTATATATATATATAACTCTAAACCCCGAAATGCAAAAGCATCGCCCATTATTTACTAACTTGGGCCATGTTAATAAAGATAATACATAATTACTGCTGAAATAGTTCAATGCAAAAGTTCCCTCAGCTGTCAACATACCACGTTTCTCCTCTGATGTCCTAATTACAAGTAGCACCGTCCATCTGAGTTAGAACTAGATTAAGGCTCCCCTTGCATCTAAAGTAGCAGTTAGCACTGCTTAATGGTGAGAGATGACTAATTGGCCATCATGTTGGTGGTGATGAAGCTGAGACACAAGGCAGTGCATGAACATGACGTATGGCTACTGACAAAGATCAGATTGAGGAAAAAACCCCTGTACGTCCCCCCCATCCTGTCTGAGCACCAAGGCTGACCTGAAGCCCACCAACAGCACCGAGTACAAGCGGAGATGGGTTCGTCCTGCAGCAGGCAGCTGAGCATCCCGTGCCCATCCCCGGGCTGGGCCCTTCACACTCGGCGGGGTGTGCTTGTCGTGGCGGGTGTGAAAGCAGCTGCGTGTCACGCTGCAGCCGGGTCCTTCCCCACCACCGCCACCGCGGAACGGCCCTGTCACACCTCACACGTTAAACACGTTCCTCCTGCTCTCCCCACAGGGCTGGCGGCACAGCTGGCCTCCCTCCTCCCTTCCCAGCCAGAGGGAAGGAGCTCCCCTGCTGCTGTTGGGGCCTGCGTGTTGTTGCAGGTGCGACTTCTCAGCAGAAACAGAAAAACCAAGGCCCTGACTGCATCAGCTCATTAAAGGCTCAGTGCTGTGGGGGGCCAAGGGTGGCAGCAAGGCAAGGACTGGTGAGAGAAGTACTGCCTCTCATTAATCTGGTGAGAAAACTAACACGCTGTAGGGGCACGTGAGGCAGGCACGGAGAAACCAGCCTGCTGCTTCTCACAGCTCTCGGCTGAGATTCATAAGCACTCCTCCCAAGGGAGCTGGAAGGGGCTCTTAAGGCTACTGTGTGTAGAAGATACTTGGACTGGGTTCTTTAAGGCTACACCCAGCTCTTTGGTCACCAGCGCTCAGCGCTGGGCTGTAACAGCAGGTTTGTGCTCAAGCCCTGAGGCTTTTCAGCCAGGCTGGACTCACCCTGGCTCGGCTTTGGAGGCCTCTTCCTGGGAGGTGTTCACAGGTGCCAGCAGCTCTCAGCACAGGAAGGCTGGCGTTTTACTGGAGCACAGGCCACACAATGAATTGGTGATAACAATCATGCACTCTGCTGTCTCACCTACTTTCTCACCCTCTCCAAAACCAGCAGCACAGTCTCTCTCCACTTCCCTGTCTCTCTCTAAGCTTCCTGATACAAATCTGCTTCAGATTAAACTTAAAGAACTTGGTACTGAAGCTACGAAAGACTTTGCTCTACCTCAGTCTCAATTGTTGGGACACTGGTGATCGCAGAAATCCCTGACTGAGGTGGAAGGCTGGGACTGGAGCACTCCCTGCCAAATAGAAGATAAAGATTACTATCTGCTCAGAACAAGAAAACATCAAAATCTTCTTGAGAAAGATCTGGCTCCTGGCTTGGACATTGGTCCAGGCACATCTGGGGTGTGTGATAAGAACCCACAGCCTGAATTTTGCCCTACTCCAGCAGCTCAGAGGAGTTACAGAACAGGAGGTAAAGTCTGCATGGCAGAAGTCTTAATTCTCTTGGGTGCACTGGCTCAATATGCCCAACCAGTGGCAGCTGCTGTTTCCCAAAGAAAACGATGGGTTCTTGGCCAGGTTTTTTTCAGTTGGTTTTTTGAAACAAGATGAGAACTTCTCTTGAGGGGTATCCTCTGTGTGGGTGGGCTTTGATATTTCTTCAGGTCCAGGAATGGATCAGGAAAGAGGTCAGTGTTCTTATTAAAGAGTTCCCACAGGAGAAAGAGCTTTGGGTTGAGAGAGAACTGGTGAGTCCATGCAGCACTCCATGTGATGGGACCCCAGATGCTCAAGGCTGTGCCGGTGCTGCCCCTCACCCCGTGTCAGGGTGCTCCTGCTGCAGCCTCCCAGCAGTGCTGGATGGTGCTACTCTCTGTCACAGCTGCTGCCCTCTGAGCTGTATGGAGCCCGTGCCTCGCCAGGCTGTAGGAGTGCTGTCAGCACCGTGGGGCTGCCCATGTTTTAGTGGAAGGCAGCCAGCTTGTGGTGACCACCCAGAGTTGATTTAAAGGGGATGCAGGAGTACAGTGGAGTCTCCCGTGCTACAAACAAGTCTTTATATGGGGGAGGGGGGGCTTTCTGCTGGTGTTTGCAAGTGGGAAAGAAAAATGGTCATGATACCAGTATCCCTTGGGGCTGGTAAAATCCACGCTAGATGCCAGCCCACATGAAATGCACTTAACAGTCCCCAATCATCTGAAAATTCATAAATCTCCAAAGTTATCCTAATGGCAAATATAAATCTCCAAAATGCCCCCGCTTCTCACAGTCCTTTCATGCATTGCTTGGCAGGCAGCTTGTCCCCAGGATATGAGGAAGCATCTGTGTTTGCAGGGTGGGTGTGGGAGGAAACTGGCTTACCCATGAAAATATTGCCAATTGCACCTTTTATTTCACACATTTAGCCACTGAGATGAAACAAAACTGTGTAGAAAAAACTAATTTCATCTGCTGCACAATACCATTATTACCATAATCTAGTATAGAAGGGTGAACTTCACAGCACTAGTAAATACATTATGAGAGTCATTTAAGATCCCGGCTCAACAGCTGAGCATACAGAGAGGGTCTCATTTTTGCCAACAAGGGTTTACAAAACTAACTCCACGTTCCTGCTGGGAGGTAGACACTTCAGCTCAGGGCTGTCTGAGGAATAACCAAACGTCTGAGTTCACTGTGCCTTTTTTTTTTAATATCCCTGTCTCTCCCTCCCAGCTGTAGCCTGGAACTGCATCCTCAGTGGAGCAGCAAAGAAGCTGCTGGAGAGCAGAGGAGACCTTGTCTATTCCTGCCTCTGCCACCAGTTGCCTTGCCAGAGCTGAGAAACACCCGTTGGTGAGTGTGGCTGGCTGCACAGCACCCCAGGGCTCCTGCTCTCTGACTGTGCAACAGGCAGTGCAGGGGGTGAAGCGCTGTCAAGAGGGGCCTGCAGCAGAGAGCATGCTGGTCATTAGTAACAGCCCGTGGTGCTCCCGCCCCGGGCCCAGCACAGGGTGCACTGCTCTGGGCAGACAGTCCCTCTGCCAGGACAAGAACCAGAAGGGCAGGATACGGGGCACGCTGTGCCAGTGGGTGTTGATGCGAACGCACAGCCCAGTGTGAGCAGAGGCTGTGTGCTGCCTCACCCACATGAACACTGCTGCTCAGGGGGATGCCCAAAGGGCTCCCAAGACCAAAGCAGACTGGAGTGCTCACTGGAGTTCCCCTTCGACTGAAAGCAGAATTCAAGCTAGCAGGACCTGGGCCTGTTGAGAGCCACTGGTCACTGACACAGAATGCACTAAAGGTGTGATTGCCTGGTGGAGTTAAGCTTCTTGCCACCAGCTCAAAATCTTCCAGGAGGGATGTGAACTCCTATATTCACAGACTGGTTTGGGTTGGAGGGACCTCAAAGCCTCCCCAGTGCCACCCCTGCCATGGGCAGGGACACCCCCAGCTAGCCCAGGGTGCCCCAAGCCCCATCCAGCCCAGCCTTGAACCCTGCCAGGGATCCAGGGGCAGCCCCAGCTTCTCTGGGCACCCTGTGCCAGGGCCTCCCCACTCCCCAGGAAGGATTTCTGCCCCCCAGCCCCTCTCCATCCCCCTCCTGCAGCTGAAGGCTGTTCCCCTGGGCCTGGGCCTCCCTGCCCTTGGCACCAGCCCCTCTCCAGCTTCCCTGGAGCCCCTTGAGGGAGTAGGAAGGGGCTCAGAGCTCTCCCCTGAGCCTTCTCTCCTCTGAAAATGTCACATCTGAAGGCTGCAGCACAGCACAGGGGACCTGGCTTTCCATAAGCCCCGTTTATATACGCTGCAGAAGGGCACTGCCCTCCGGGAGACCGCAGCACAGGGCAAAGGCCACTGGGCTGTGTGCCCCTGGCCTCACTGAACAGTGTCCCCGTTGACCTCAGGCTGAGGATGATCTCTGAAGTACCAATCACCCAAAAATCGACTTTATGTTTGAAGGACAAATGCAAAGTCTCTCTCACCCCCCTTTTATAACACACACTCCATCACACCTGACACAACCACTCCTGTCAAATACTGTAGTTTAAATAGCTCTGTTGGTAAATGATAAATACAAGAGCATACATTTGGATAACCTTACACCCTGGAGAGAAGAGGGTGCCCTGGATTTATTGTTACAGTGTTTAATACTGCTTCATTTTGTCCAAAGAGAAATACTGGAGTTGTTCATAAAGGTGAAGCCTGCAAATCAATAACCACGTTCTTGGTAAATGTGATTTTTAGCTGGGAGAGATTTCCCTGTGTTGCTAAGAGGTGCAGAGTGGGGTAAGCTGTTTCTTTTTCCCAAAAATGAAAGGAGAGCATGGCGTGGAGAGAAGTGCTATCTGCTTCAGGTGCCAGGAGATGGAAAGTGTGCTCATCTGGAATAGCTTCCCAAGGCTGTCAAACCCCCGTGGTGCTCAGAGGCAGCAGTGCACAGCAAAAGCACCCGAAGCAGGGGAATCCTTCCAGAACAGACCTCTGAGCTTGCCTGAGTTTCTCTCAGAGCTGTGCCGAGTTCCGTGGCTCCAGGCTCAGGAGCTGGACACGCCTGGGGCTGCAGCTCAAGCCAGGGCACCTTAACATCCCATCCTGCAGCAGCCAGGTCCCGCTTTCCAAATGAGAGAGGGGAGCTCCAGGGGATGTGCTGGGCTCTTAGAGGACCCAGGATCTGGCACCAGCTGAAGCCGTCTCACAAGCTGAGCCTTCCCACCCAGGTTCTACCTGGCAGGGCAGGATGATGCCCTTTGCTGCTCAGTTCTGAGGGTGAAGACATGAATGTAAATGCAGACTTTTGATGGCCTAGGAAGCAGAGGCTGTTCATAAGCCTACCCTGGAAAGTAGTGGGAGAGTTCCTAATTGTATTTCTACAGCCTGTTTGCGTCGGGCTCTGCTGCTGGCTGCTTTGAACCGCCTGGATTTTGAAGGTTTGTTTGGGGGTTTTGTTGCTTTTCTAATAAGTTACGTACTGCAATTTATTCTGTATCACAGAGACCAGAGAAACAACTCATGCAAAGAATGACTCAGACATACATCCCATCCTGCAGAGAAGAACAATGCTCGTGCCAGCACAGCAGAGCCTGCTAAAATCTGTAACAAGGCTGCTGGAAAACAAGAAGGTTGGACACATTATAGAAACAAAAGCCAAACTCCCTGATCAAAGAATCGAATTAGAGACAAGAAAGGAAGAGACAACTGGCTGACAGTCTACCAGACACCCTGCGGGACTCGGGGAACGCAGTTCCATCTCTCTCTGCTCCAGCCTCCTGGCTGTAGAACGGCTGTTGGCCTTTCTCTGTTTGGGAGGCTGGGGTCAGAGCTGGCCTCTCGTTGTATGCTGGAGCTGGGTCCTTTGATCCTTACAAAATCCCTTTTCTCTTTCTCAGCCCTACTTCTGTTGGGAGCAAACAGGAGGGGAATCAACTTTTTCAAAGGGTAGACAATGGCAGGACAAGGGGGATGGAGTGAAGCTGAAGGAGGGAAGGGTTAGAGGAGAGATTGGGGGGAAGGTCTTTGCAGAGAGAGTGGTGAGGGGCTGGAACAGGCTGCCCAGAGAGGGGGTGGGTGCCCCGTGTCTGGGGGTGTTCAAGGCCAGGTTGGATGGGGCCCTGAGCAACCTTGTGTAGCTCCAGGCCTGGAGGTTGGTGGCCCTGCCTGTGGCAGGGGGGTTGGAGCTCTGTGACCCTTGGGGTCCCTTCCAGCCCAGCCCAGTCTGGGATTCTGTGATTCTATGATTCTCCACTACTTGTATGGGCATCATCCTGTTTAAGACCACGGCCCCTCCATCACACAGGGCTGAGGCTGGCTGAGAGCTACAGAAGTTGGTGAGCCAAAGGACATGCAGCTGCACAACCCATTTCTAGGGAAAACAAACTCAGAATCAAGCCAGCTGGAGCAAAACCAAACCAACTCTTCCATCTCAATCAGCAGATCAGTTTGTGTCCTCTAAAAAGTCCTGCCTCCTTTCCCATACACTTTAAGTCCAAGGGGAATTAAATCACCAGACAAATGGGAAGACAGTCTGGTTTGGATTTTCATTGTCTCCATCACATTAGCTGTTTAATATATCAAGGACCCAACGGCTGTAAGCTGAGACTGAAATATTTCAAGGGCATCTGAAACACAAGTATCAACAGGGAGAGGAACTATCCCCTGGAAGAGCTGGCCAAAGAGTAGTGCTAGTTCTCCATCACCTAGATCCAAACCAGAGGAGCACAGAGGAGGAGCCACAACTTACTAGAACCAGTGCAGAGGTCAGTCATTGAGCTTTTCTGAGCTTGACAGCTGCCAGAGGCTAAAGCAGAGCAACACACAGGTTCTTTCTGACCTTCAATTCTTTCCAAATTTCAAGCCAAACCTGCATCATTTACAGTAATGTGTCCAGCCTGACCACAAGGTTTTCTAGATAACAAAACAGAACTCTGCCCTGCCATGCTCTCTAAGAGTTCATCTGCAACTGAATCCCTCCTGGGCTGCCTAGCTTTCCCAAGCTGCCTCCTCAGGGGCAGCCCATTTCTGGGACACAGAAGCTGTGCTGCCCTGTGCGTGGTCTCAGGGTGACAGGCTCTGTGTCTGGCAGGGGGTGTTGGTCTGACACAGCTGCTGTGCACACGAGGAAGCCAGGCACTCAACGTGTTAATGCAGATTGCTGTTGGAGACCATTCATCGATGTTGATAGCAGTCCACAAGATTCTTAACCTCTGTCTAACACTGTCATGCTGAATAGATGGTTTGCCCTCGTGTTTGCAGCTTTCACTGCCTTGTCACGTAATATCTGCAGGGGCCAGAGGCCACACCACTGCTTCTATCAATCCAGCTGCGTGCCCTGCCTTATTGCATTAGCCCTTTACATCTCTGTCAGCCTCTGGTAGGCAGTCAAGGATGTTTACTGATATCCACTGCACAGTCAATCTCCGAGTGATCTCGGTAGCTGTGACCCCTCTCTTTACAAATCACATTGGTTGAAGGCTGTAATTATGGGATATAATTAGACGTGGAGGTTCATTTAATGGAGGCAGCAACATGTCAAGTGCCCCAAGAGTCCAGGAAGCTGCAAGCTCTGATTCCTCCTCACTCCCCTCTGCTGCTGCTGCTGTCTTGGAACACAGAAAGTGCCTGTTGCACTGAGGATGACCTAGATGATGCTGATGGTCTTGCTTCAGGTGTTGTACCTCCAGCTAAGAAGGAAAGTTCTAAACATGGATTTAGCCCATCATCATACCTCTCAGATCTTACAAGACAGGCCAATGGATTGAATACACTGGCCTTCAACTGTTCCCACACTAGTGTCTCTCCCTTTTCAAAGCCCAATGCACACCCAGTACAGGCACTTTTACTGCCTTCAGAGATCATGAATTCAAGCAGAAACAAACATGGCAGTAGAGAAAAGTCTCCCATATATGAAGGCATGGAAGGTGATCCAGTCTTTGATATACTCACTGTCTTTAAACAGATTTGTTCTATCTCTGGACAATCCTCCAGTAGCAAAACAACTCTGGAGAAGATTCGGGGGACCAATGAATTTAGCAGTAAAATGAGTATCTTTCAGAGTGCAGTCGTTCTCTCTTGATCAACAGAAACCTCTCATGTCCTGATAGATTCCAAAATTAACCTCTTCTGGACTAGCAGCACTACAATAAGAAGTTAACTAGCACTGAGCAGGAGCAAAACCCAAAGCAGAAAAGAACAAGAAGGACCCATGAGGAAGATGACAACAAACCAACCCAGTGAGCACATCTTCCTCCTACACTTCCCCAGCCGCACGTCCAGCCCCGCATCCCCAGGGTGCAATGAGGGGCCTTGGCAGCCTTTTGGGGTGGTCAGTCCTGGCCTTGCTGCTGCAGCAGGCAGCAAGAAGCCCTTCAACGCCAGAGATGTGAGCCCTTGGCAGCCCCTGCAGTAACAGCAGCAGCGACTCTGGCATCTGGGGAACAGCAGTGAGTCCCTCAGGCAGAACTGACTGAACCTGCTCACGAGACCATTGTGCCACCCAGTCCTGGGACCCAGTTTCTCTCTGGGCACCAGAGCCAGCCCAGCTCAGCCTGGGAAGCAGCACGTGCTGGGGCAGGGCTCAGAAGTGCTAAGGCAACGCTGACAGGAAACAACAGCAGTCAGACTACGGAGAAGGCAGTAGGGTCTTAGTTCTGAGATGACTGGAGGACACAAGGAGCCAAGATCATTTCTCATAAAGACAAAGAAGTGAACACTCCTAATAGAATTGGTTCAACAGAAATTCAGCTTCTATTCAGGCATTTGAAGTGGTGAGCCTGCACCAGGAATTTCCTCTGTGGCCTGGGCAAGGACCAGGCAGACATGACATTTAAGTTCCAAGAGCAGCAATGAAGGGCATGCAAATACCATTACCCCCTTGGAAAGCTTAGGGATGTCTTTGGAAGAAGACAGTGAGATAAATTCAAAAGACAGCACTGACTGCATCTCTGAGTGGCATTTGTTGACTGCTGTGCCTCTGAAAAAACCCACGGAGGCAAGAAACACAACCACCACTGGCAGAGCAGAGTCCCAGGCCTCGTAAGGAGCTGAGTGGTACAACCTGAAAAGGAGAAGAGTGAGCTGGAAAGAACCAACCCCAGCAAGAGTGCTTCGAGAGACCTGTCTTGCTCTGATGAAATCGTTCCAGCCAACACTGGGCTCCAGTCAAAGGGGAATTTTGGAAGCAGCTTCTCAACCATCTTGTGTGATAATCCAGCTCTCTCTCTTTCACCCTGACAGAGCAGAGACTGGAGAAAATGATGAGGATTTTATAGCTCTCTGCGGTAAGCAGTTAATAACTCTCTGAGGCTATAGATCTGGGCTCCACTGCAGGGCTGGAATTATTCACAATAAAATATGACTTTTCATTTATCACCCTGACACTTCATAAATACTTCCTGGTGAAGGCCAGGAAAGAGGAAGAGAAGGAGGGAGGGGGACATCCCATGCTTATGGCCACCAGGTGCTTTCAGTGAACATGGCACGTGGTGAAGGACGGTGAGAAACCAGCACAGGCCTGGGACCTGTTAGAGGAATGAATGGAGCGATAGGGATTCTTTTGTCATAACCTTCATGAGAGGCCCCTTCTAGGCTCAGGCAAGGCCCCTGTGGATGCTGACATTTTATAATACTGATAATGATGGCTGAAGGGTGCAAACATCAAAGCAAAATGCTGTGTTGTCCTTTATTCTCTCTCGTCCTCCCATCGCCCCACTGCCACCACACTAAGAGGGCTGGTGTGTCCCACAGTCTGTGCCAACACCACTGCAGCCACCTTTGCTCGGGTATGGAAGTGCCTCAGGGACACAACTGTTGTGTTGCTGCTGAGGCAGGAAAACATCGTCTGTGTTCTTCAGGAAAAGAAACAAACCTGAGGCAGAAACTTGCCCTGAGAGAACCAACAGCAATTCGCCTGGGGCATCACTCAGAGTCCTCCAGCAGACCAGCTCAGCTTGCCAAGAACATGTCTCTGCTTCCCCTGCAGCCATGAGCAACTCCCAGAGATCTGGGGAGGAATCAGATCCTGGGGCCTCCAAATCCAGCCCAGCCCCAGAAGGAAGCAGCTCCCAGCCCAGAACAAAGTGAGAGCTTGCCCTCAGGGAGTGGAAAGCAATTTAGCATGTGAGTCTGGCAGGAGCCCCAGCTCCCTTGGAAATCAGGGGAGCAGCAGTGCCCCCACACTGCCCACGTGCCGTGGGGCTGCCAGCAGGTTTGCTCCCAGGGCAGGTGCTTGCTGCATGGGAGAAGCCTGCATCCACTCGTGGATTTTCTGTGCTGGACTCCCTTAGCCACCAGCCTTTAGAGATCAGAGAGCATGGCATGGTCTACTGTAACATATAAAGCAAGGGAGATTGGTGGGAACTAGATTTGCCTGTGGCTCTTTGATGTGGCTGTCTTGCAGATGGTCTGTCCACTGCCTCACATCTTCTTGAAGGTCTTTTCATCTACATAGATGTGATTTCCTTTTCGGGTCCCTGCCTCTGGAAGAGACTCTCATCTTCCCACACCCTGCACAGGCCTGTGCACACAAAAGCCCAATGGCCCACAGAGCCACGAGGGTGCCTGCTCCCTCTCCCCAGCCTGGGCTGTTCCTCCCAGAGCGACGGTGCCCTGGCTTAGCTGAAGAGCTCATCCCTACAGGGGGGAGGTGAGGATACTGCTATATTGCTTTAAACACTCTGGAAGTGTTTTAGCAACACAAGCAAACAACAAACATTATCCTGTGCACAATATCGACTCAGTTAATTGGCAAGTGAGGTGTTGGACTGGCCTCCTGCTTGGCTTAAATTGTATATGCACCGAACACTGTCTCTGCTCATCATGCTGTCAGTGGGAAAGGCTCCATACAGGGTAATCACATGCTGCTGCAAACTCAGTGCTCGGTAAAGCTGCAAATCAAAAGAAAATAGCAGACAAACAATGAGGGGAGATGGAAGGAGGGGTGGAGGGGGCCAAACTGAAGAACACAAGCAAACTTGCAGCCTGAAGCTGTGGCTGCCCCTTCTGGGAGCTGAAGGATTGCTAAGAAACTTCTTTGAGTTGGTCTGAGGTTCACAGACGGTGGCTCCAGGCTGACCCAGCAGAAATTAACAGGAAGAGGAGAACTGGGGAGCTGCATGAATCTCCTATCTTTCAGCCCTGGTGCTAATGGGAGAGGTGAGACCTGGTGCTGGGGAGTAGCGTAATGGAAGAAAGAGGATGTTCTGCCACTGCCTTCTCACATAACCTTGGGAAAGCCACAGGTACTTCCCTTGCCACAATTCCCACATGGCAAATGAGCACTGCAGTGCTTGCTGTCTTGTTCCCTGCTGCCTACTGCTTAAGGACAAGGCTTTGTAAGACCCCTGAGGATGCATGTGTGTGCCCAGAAGTATTTAAAATTGTTCTAAGCAATTATGTGCTTAACTCACTTGGGTCTTGTTTCATTTCCATGCAGCCTCGGGCATCCAGATGCCCCTCCAACTCTGGCCCTTGGGCTCCCCAAGGCAGCAGACTGCCTCTAGCTGTATTGTACAAGCAGGGTGTACACACACACACACACACACACACACACATTGCTGGCTTGTGGTACGGCATGAGCTACCAGAGGTCTAAACCGAAAAGCTGTCTCCCAGGAGGTGTCAGGTCTACAGCCACCTTGCAGGTTCTTATGGCAGGTGCAAGACTGCATCTTGGCTACAAAACTGTGGATCTGATTCTCTTCCCACTTTGCCCCCAAGTGACACGAGGCCGCACATGTTCCTGCCCACCAGTAGCCAGGAGCTGGGCTGAGCCACGCTGACAGCCCTGGCACTTGGTGACTCTCTGGAAGGGTTATTGAGTGCTCCTGGCCAGCAGACACTTCTCAGGAGCTAGAGTCACACAGAAGCACAAGCAGACCGAGGAGAGGCAAAACAGCTTGTAACCTCCTCAGCCCTGAACTGGCAGAAATAACCCAAAGCCCACACACAACCCACATGCATTAGCGGTGAGGACAGTGGCTGTCAGAGGGGGTTAATGAACCAGCTGCTCAATTCCCTCACACACAGGCATTTAATTTATAGCTGCCAGAAAATCCCACACATTTGGAGATCACATCCTTGGTGGAAGCGGTGTCACATCAGAGAAGCACAGGGCCATCTGCCCACTGGGGACAAGGCTGCTCCCTACGAGATCAACTCCATTAAGTTCCTCTCCCCCAGCTCCACACATGCCAGAAAGCAAAGGGAGTTCAGGGCAGTGAAAATTCACACTCTGGGCTCTGACAGCTGCTTTGGCTGGGGTTTAGGCATGTTTGCTAGGGAGACATTTGGACAAGGGTGTTAGCCTTTCTGTTAAGCTCATGTTCAGAAAGGATGTCAAGGAAGGGAAAAACCATGTAGGTGAGAGCAATCCATAAGGCTGGAGCCAGGCCACATGGCCAGCAGGCGTATTTAATGGGCAGATTAGTTCCTCACTTGAAAGCTGCAAACTTAATTTGTTAGTACAAGGCTTACTCTCTGCCTTTGTGTGTGCTGTGCCTAACCCCAGCTCCCAAGTTCATCTGGAAAGCAGACGCTCCCATTAGCAGCGCTTTAAACTCGGCTCTGTCAGCACTTCCAGTACAAGTTTGGAGGAGTTAACTCCCCATAAAGCATCGGCTCCCAGCTGGAACAGAGCATACAAGTGGAGGAGATATATCTGCATAAGTCCCATTAGCGCTTAATGTTCGTTATCTCCCGGGTCCTGTAGTTGGAAAACACCTCCTGAGCTCAGTGCAGGAGCCAACAGCCGTACCAGATTTACTCTGCAGACATTTGGCTGGGGATTTTACTTAAGGTTTAACTCCACTGGCAGACATTGTTTCTCTGGGTGGCTTCTGTTCCAGCTCTAGGTTTCTGTGAAGCAAGTCAGAGATGCATTGGCACAGCGTGCTGGGTGTTAATTACCAGCTACAAGCACACCCTCAACTGCAATAAGATTTTTCATTCACAATCTGGGATGGAATAACGATGCAAACAGAGCACCAGGTTGTGGAGAAGGGTGTTTTCTTCATACCTGCCATTAAGTTGGATGAGAATTTGGGAGCCAGGTGGGGAGAGCAGAGAAAAGGCTATTTAGCAACAGTACAGCAGGGAGGAATAGATTTAGGAGAACATCATGAGTCAAACCAAACACACAGCTTCGTGTGCGTGATCATCTGCTGCGGAGTGAGGCGCACACTGGTACCCCATGAAAACCCACCCAGGAAAGCAGGGAATGCTACAAATCCATGCAGCAACACTGCACATGTTCTAACATTCTGGCTCCCCAACAGCCCTGCTGTTCCTCACAGCCCTTTCTTTTCCTTTGTTTTGTGTTTTTCAGCTTGATGAGGAACATGGACATGAACTATACCCACTGTGCAAACACTCCTTAGATCCACTGCCTGCAGGCCAGGCAAAGTGGGGAAGGTGGAACCTTAGATGAACTGGTGTGCAGAGAAACAGGGGATCCATCCGTACAGGAGCAATGTGAAAGCTCAGACTGGTTCACAGCAGAGAGGGAATTGCTTCAATTCTGGGCAGAGAGAGGAAAGGGAAGAACAACCCCAACACTTTGTCTACCAAACATTTGTGTCTCACATGAAATTGATTTTTTTCAGAGTCCCCATCTCCCTCCCCAGGAGTCAAGGTTGGAAACATCCCTCTGAGAAATGTCAACCCAGGCAAAGAGAAGCCCAGAGATATTGCAGCATCGTTGATGGGGTTTCAAGGCTGCAGCAGAATTTTTCTCTCCTCTTCCCTCCTACCCTTATCTCTAAAGCTCTCCATGTGGTGTAGAGCCCAGGACTTTGTGAATCCTAGAGCAGAAAATGATAGGGAGCATCACCAGTAACAAGACTCTTATTAAAGATCCCACATGTCCATAGCTTGGAGCAGGCAGAGACAAATCTCTGGGAGCCTGCCAGCACACAGGGCAGGCTTTCCTTGAGATTCCTGGCTGAATGTTAAACTTCTCCTCCCTTTGCCAGTGTGATGATTGCTTGAGAGCAGAGGACACACTTCCCTCTGCCTTGCTCTTGGGAGGTGTCTTCTCAAGGGCAGCAGAGGAGGGGGTAGACAGAGAGACCTGGCTGTTTATGTTGCCTCACACAAAACCTACCAAAACTTTTGTCCAGGCTGGAAAGAAAGAACCTTCCGTGGTCTCACCAAGTATCAGAGCAAAGGTCTTGGTGCTTAGAGTGGGACATTACGTTGGATAAAGCACAGGACAAGAAACAAGAGCTCCAGAAACAAATGGGGTGTGTATCTTAACAGCAGTGCCCTAGAACTAAGCAGACCAAAGTTGGGGCCCCTCCGCTGTGCCAGGAGCTGTACAGAAGACAAGATCTGTTCCTGAGAGCTTGCAATCAAAGCAGATGAGACAGGGTGGGGGGCAGGCAACAGGCAACCACAGGAATTGGGATGGTCTTAAGTGCTTAAGTGCTGCAGAGCCTGTCAGGGAACTCTGAAAGATCCGCTGCAGCCGTGCCCACAGTGCTACTCCAAAGCCCAGGCAGGATTTCAGCCAGCCCATTACCAGGAAGAGAAACCTTTAAGAAGAAATTTATCCATTGCTACAAACTCATGAGATGACCTTCTTTGAGACACAGGTGTTAGAAGATGCCAAACATCTTTTTTTCTTTGAGAAGAAGGAAACTCAGTCCTTGCCCTGAGCATCTGTTCCTGTGCTGGATTTTGTCCCTGCAGCTCCAGGTCTCCTGAACTTTGCTGGAGATGCTGCCTATTTTTAACCTGCCTTGGCACTTACGTTATCGTTCATGTCAGAATGAGGCCAGGCATTAAATATATCTTTCCACCAAAACTTCCCAGATTTCGTTAATTTAGGCATTCTAGTGTGATGCCTACCACACTTAGGGGAGCACTCAAGAACAAATGTCTCAGTCCTGCACTGAGACCAGGCTCCTGTGTGCGCAGCAAGGGAAGTCTCCTGCACGCACATGTACACAGCATGTGCTCTGGGAGGGAAGCTCTTGTTCCTGAGAAGGGCTATTTCTGTCACCTGCGCCACTCTCACTCCAGAACCATGTTTCAGGGGCCTCAATATTTATATGTCACCAATTTGTCAGCTGCCCTGTAACATCTGCTAGGGGTAGTAAATCAATACATGGCATTAGCACAGCCCAGTACCACATTTTTTCATATTAAAACCTCTCTAGATTTCAAGGCTAAGAGGTACTGAGAGCTTCCAAGGAAATTCCAGGGGTCTTGTATAATACTCACCAGCCTGACAGACTAATTGCCCTATAATTCAAACACAATTGCAATCTATACTGGAAGCAATTATATGCAGATGACTGGGGTGACTCTCATTTCCTCTACAATTTCTTCTGAGCCTTTTCTTCCGGTATCAATTCCATTGAAAAAAAGCCTTGGAAATTACTAACACACAAAACCACATTTTATTAAAGCTTATTTTAGGCACTGTGTGTTAAATCCACATATAGATACAAAGGCTCACGAGGAACCGCTGCTCCTGTTTAAGGTCTCAATACAAAAGCCTTCCTGCCTTGGCTCCTGGGAACCACGCCAGCCAGGAGCTGGAGAAATGGAGTAGCAATGAAGATGCAGCACGGTGTCTGGGCAATGGTACACGGGGTGGGACTGATGCGGGAGGTGTTGAGTGTCTTCCACCCCTTGCGATGGGCTCAAACACTGCCTGCTGTCTCTTTCCTACAAGATCTTGGGAGGAAACTTCTCGGTGGGCTCTGCACCTGCAACACTTCATGGGCTGAGGCTTCCCCGCGCCGGAGGGGCACGGCTGAGGGCCAGCCCCTCGCTCGCTGGGGCGGGACACTCCTGCCAGGGTGGATGAAGCACACCGAGCACCGGCCCACCAGCAGCGGCACCTGACGCCGAGCTCTGCTCCTCTCCTCCCGTGCCAGCTCCTGGGTGGTGACAGGACACACACCTCGCCCCACCAGCCCTGCTAGAGGGGAGATGCCCGGCAGCAGACAGACTGGAGGAACATCCCGAAGTACCGGGCACACGAGGCAGCCCTCTGTGCCTCCTTCCACACACGTGCTGCCCTGGGAGCACGATGCCAGGACCCCTCACCACGCACACCCCCCGCACCGCCTCTCTGCCAGAGAATTGCTCGGCAGCGAGCTACCCCAGCTGTACACAGAAAGGAGACAATGAGAAATGCCTAGCAAAAAAGGATTTGTCTCTAAATTAGTATTTACAAAATATGTCGCTCCCTCGCAGCTGAATTTCATTCTTCTCTCTGTTTTGTAGGAAAGAGGAAGCTCTAGCACAGTCAGCAATCCTGTAATGAGGACATTTGCCGACTATTCCCTTGCAGGTTGGAGAAAACCTGAGGAATTTAAGATTCTTCCCTCTCCTCCATGCCACAGTTTCCCTTCCCCAGACTCTCCCAGGCTTGCTGTCTCTCATTTGTACAGAAACTGTTACAATATCATAGTTACAGCCATATGGAGCTCAGGAATTCTAAAAATCTCAGCTGTTTTGTGGGATGGAAAAAGATCATTTCCCTCCTCCAGCCTTCGAGACTGTCCCACATCCCGGAATCGTGTGCCAAACACCTCTTCTCCCTCGCCTGCTGACTCCGGGGGCAGCTGAGGAGACTCTGGCCTCCCACATCGTCCCTAGATTCATAATCCCACATTTCCCCAGAATCCCCCTGCTGTGGAGACACCAGGAATGAATTTATCTCAGGTACCATCCATGTGTGCCTCGGGGCCGCAGCTGGCAGATACCAGCCTGGAGAACCCAATGAACCCCCCAGGACTGGCAAAGGGGCACGAGCAGCTCGTTGCATTTTAGTGACCGGAGGACAGGAGGACACATCATAATTTTGCAAAGGTCTGCCTGGTGCTGAGGGAGCACTAGGTCTTGCCACGTGGTCTGACAGAAGGATATGAAGGGCCTTTAATCAGATCTCAGCAAGTAGAAAGCACAAACAGAGCCTATTTTTTTGGAGAAAATACATGGAAAGATAGATTCTTAGCGGTACAGTTTCTCTCTGGAATGTGGGATGGTTCTTTTCTTTTCCTTTCAGACACACCAAACCACCTTATTGCACCGGTTCCTAAGAGCAACTCAGCACCTTGAGGCTGCCCTTTTCAGTTTCACTGAACAGCCCAAGGAAAGTTCCATGGAACAAGATGATCTTTCAGTTTTCAGTTTTGACTCAAATGAAATGGTTTCTGTTTGTATCCCAGGCTGCAAGAAGAACCTCACCCTTGTTTTTTCAGTCTGACTCCTCAAGTACCTCCTAAACCCATTGCAAAACCAAAAGCAAAGCCAGAGACCAGGCCTCTTTGGAAACTTGGCTTGTTAAACAACTACAAGGCAGGTATGCAATGAGGAACACCAGCTGAGCTCTCAGGCCAGATGGATATCAGATACCACTGCTGAAATGTCACTGCCCCTCTGTGTGTTACCCCTGCTCCTGGCGCCATCCCCTCTATTTCATCACCTCCCACTTGCTGCACTTCTGGAGCCAGCCACCAGCCTAACACTGGAGGTGTGCACCCACAGGGAAGGGCAACATAGAGCCCTCACCCTGGAGCGAGTTCATTCAACCAACCCACACAGGCAGCTTTCAGGATACTGGGATTTAAGTTTATTTCTTCTTTTTATAATCATGACCTCGGTTTATTCACTTGAGAAATGCCGAAAGAGAAAGCAATAACAGGAGCTATTTGAGGAACTGGTCACATCCTGACTCGTTACTTTGTCCTTCTTTGGCTTTTATGCACTGCAGAGCTGCTCTTTCCTGTCCATCTTAAACTGGTTGCACTGAATCTCTATTACAAAGCAGCAGCCCTAAATGGAGCGTCAGGAGAAAAGCCGGCTCCCTGCAGCAGGCAGGAGCTGCAGACTGGATCGTCTGCCTGCACAGCCAGAGCCTGCTCTTCTGTGTGGACAAAAATCCTAGCAACACACTATGGCATACAGGCAGAGCTTCTGGAAGGAGACAGCTAAGAGGCTGTGCCTGTGGGATGAGGTGGAAGGAAGGCTAGGATGGGCCATCGCCCGGAAGACAAGGAGGCAGAGGCGGGAGGAAGATCAGATTGTCATGGAACAAATGCAGCGTGTGACAAGGGAGAGGTGAAGGGAGAACAACCCCACACGTCCCGTCTCTCGCCAGGCAGCTTGAGAAGGGCCATTCTTCTGGGTCTCCATTTCCCTTCTCAATAAAGGAAGGGGAATGGTAATTCTCCTGCCCAAAAAGGATGTTGTGGGAAATCTATTCTGCATCATGTTCATGGAACTGGTTTCAGTCCACACTTCTCTGTCCTCTCCATACAAAGGGTGTTCTGCCCTGCATAAGCAGTGCCAAGTGGGATTCACACCACATAACTTCCCATGACAAGGGTGGGGTTTGCTCAAGATTCCTTTTAATTCATTAGACTGATCAGCAGGAGGTGAATTTAGGGGCTCTGCATCATCTCTTTCCTTCTAGCCTAGGATGCCAAACACCTATGGTAAGTGGCACAAACACCCCTTCCCCCTCAGTGCCACCCATCTGCGGCCCCATTGCAGACGAAGGAGAACGCCGTGTAACGATGCAGAGCTGTTCTGCAGACCCACGCTGCACGGCAGATTGGACGGGTGTCACCAGCTCCCACTCAGGAGCACAAGAGGAGGATTATTCTCAGACAAAAGAGCTATGAAAGCAGACACGCCACCCGGCAGGAGAGATTCTTCTTTACAAGCACCGTAGGGGTCTGGCAATTACAGTTAAAGGCAGGTGCCCTGACACGGGTGAGGGTTTGGCCACTGCCCAGCTATGCCGGCACTGCAGGGCAGCACAGAGGCCGTGCACAGTCACAGGGCCAGTGTCACCCTCTGTACAGCCCAGTCCTGCCCTCCTCGCTGCAGGCAGGACTCTGCTCGCTGCTGCTGACATGCAGCAGTCTCAGTGAGGGACCACTGCAGCTGCTCATCAAGGCAAAGCCACACCACATCCAAGCCCAGGACAGACGTGAGGAAAGAACCTGTCTCCTGCTGCAGCGGCAGTAAAAGTCCTTCACAATTGTTAAAGCCAGAGAGAAACGAATTCTTCTCTTTTTTTACAGCCTCTCGTCCTCTCCTCTCCTTCCCTGGCTGGTACAAGACTGTGAAAAGCCAATTGCAATTAAATGTTTCACTTCTAAATGAGCGGCTCGGTTTGTAAACAACAATAGCAACAAAAGAAACGCAGCTCTCAGCAAAAGCAGCCCAGCTCTCTGTGCAAGACACCACAGGTCTCCAGCGAGAAGCTGCTCCTCTCGACATCACTCTGAGCTCTCCCGGGGCACTCCCTTGCCCCTCCAACCCCTCTTTGCCCCAGATTTAGAGCCTGTCAAAGCTAATATGAAGAAGTAGATGCAGGCACCGAGACATCCCGGCCTGGAAGCTGTTCTTCCGAAAAAGCACTGCAAACCTGCTCCTTTAGATAAATAAATAGCACATCCCCTGTGAGACATCATCTGCAAAGCACTATCGTGCGATGCCTCCACTGTCATAACTCCCCATGTCCTTATTGCCCGACAGCCTCCATAAAGAGCCGGCAGGTTTATGTGCCACTTAAAACCAACCTATTACTAGCAGCAAACTTCCTTCAACAAGTTTCTGTGTGCTCTGACTCACAGCAAAGGAATCGTGTCTCAGTGTGACTAGCTGGTGCTACCCACACGCCCTCGCAGTACCTCAGAGACAGGGGCGTTCCTGGTCCCAGAATTAGGGGCTGATCCTTCCCCGCTGTCTCCTGCACAGCCACACTGAACCGAGTACAGCTACACCAGAAGACAACGGAACCCAGCATGCACAATTTATAAGCTGCAGGACATGAATGATGCTTCCCTACAGGCTGTGCAGGAAGGGAAGCAGGTTTTCTGTAGATGGAAAGAGCCGTTGATATCAATGCGGTAAATGGGTGTTGCATCGCTCCACGGCTTGATTCAGTGGGCATGTTCAGAGGCTGCTGTGCCTGAGGCACATGAAGAATGCCTGTGTGCTTTGCAGCCCTACAGATAAAGGTTTCGACCTTCATTTGGGATTAAATTGGAGGACCTGCACTGATTTGCATGCTGTTTTACGCTAGCTTGCAAATACAAGTAGGTCCCGTAATATGCAGTGATCTCTGAACAGGAAGGGGAAAGGTACTTAAATCTCCTGAGCCTTTCCAGCCTCCCTGTACATAGGTCTGTGGTTAAACACAGTAATTTTTATTTTAAGATACTGAGAAGTGTTTTTTTCCTGTCAAACAAGATTAAAACACAAAGCACAGGGGCAAGCCAATTGCCCCAAACTGTCCCATCTGCTTCCTGATCAGATTTTATGTGACAAAGGCTAGAGTATTTCATTTCAAAGAGCATATGGTTTGATTTTTAAAAGCTCAGCCACTCACCACCAGGGCCAGCCTTCCAGAAAAGCTTGATGCACAGCAGCTCCTCCAGTGACACATGGGACTTTTGGAAAGAGCCCATCACCCAAGCTGGGTATTTGAAGTCCCTGGAAAAGATGCCCTGGTTTGGGAGACCTGAACAGCAGAAAAGCAAGCTGCCTGGTACAGGAGTATAATCCATCTACCCAAAAAGCAAGCAAGACTTTAAACCAGGAAAAAAAAAAAAGAAAAAAAGAAAAAAATCCAACAGAAATATAATAAAACAGAAAGAGAAAAAAAAAAAAAAAAGAAAGGCAGGAAAGGGTTGAATAAATTTCCCCTTTGGTTTTAGACTAGTAACACCATAAACGCTACTGAATAAATCACCTACAGACCAGAGAGCTGAAATAATACAGGGGAAAACCTGACTTCTCATTCATCACACTCCCCCTGACATATAATAAATGCTACTCATTCAGCCAAAATGAATTAGCATAGTCGACACAGCACGCTTACATACTGATGCCCACAGATTACCCTGCTCTTTGCTCTCTGCCTGAAGCCTCCTTTCCTGCCATCTCCTGCTCTGCTCCCAGGGAAACCAAAATAGCCTCTCTAGGCTGAGGGGTCCTTGCTGCCAGCAAGACACTGGGGTCTCTGCTGTCCTCTGGCACACCTAGAAGCCCCAGTGAGTATGAGCTATAAAGTCTAGTATGAAAATATAGCCCATGAGAGATGCTAATCACCCTTTCCTCCCTGAGGACAGGAGCTGGCAGGTAAGCAGCAGAAGTGAAAATGGCATTTCAGAGCAGTGATGTCTCATTGGCACCCTACTTTGCAAGATCCAAGGTACATGGATGAGCCACTGGCTTGGTACCACAATACACAGGTCCAAGAGAGCCCAGAGAGAGATGAATGTGTGGTTGTGGAGCAGAGTCACTCCCACACAACTCTGAGGGAATCCTTCACACAGACAAGCCTGCAGTACTGCCACCAGCTTGCAAGGACACTCAAGACCTTGAGGGGCAGCAGGAGAGTTATGGTAAGCCAGGTTTATCCTATCAAACCCAAACCCTATCAAACCCATTTATCCTATCAAACCCAAACATCATTTTTCAGTGTTGGAAACTGGCTCCGATCAGCATGGACCCAATTACGGCTGCAGTGGGGCAGACACTTGTGGCCAGCACTGGGGCCAAGATGTGACACGCAACCTCCACCAGCAAAGGCTCCATCCCAAGACCACCTTTGCGTAGGCACAGTGGGTGAGGATGTAATGGGAAGAGTTCTGATCCCTGCATGGCCAGAGCCAAAGGAGAGAGGGAGGCTGGGCAGCAAGCCCAGCCCACAGCAGGCTGCACGTGGCAGGGCAGGCAGCGGGCAGCCGATGGCTGAAGAGACATTTTAAAGCCAACTGGAAACAACCTCTACTGATGCTCTGAAGGTTTGAAACCATCATTGGTGGAATAAATCCATTTCAGGGGGAAATATCATGCCAGGTCTCAGTGATTGCCCAGAGTAAGAGTGATGTGAAAATGGGTGACAAATATTAAGAGACAGAGATGAGAACGTATAATGGAATGTCTGACAAAGCCTTAATTAGAGCCTTGTATATCCTCTGAGAAAATATATTTAGCTGATAGCAGCACTGGGGGTTTGAGGCTTTCTACAATATGCTTAGGTTAAAATAAACATTTATTTTAAGCACGAGCAAGTCATTCAACTAGCTAGTTTAAAGCTGAGGTAGGTGAATAGCTTACAGTAAATAATCTACTATAGGCATTTATTAAAGCTTCTTTTTAGCCTAGATTTCCTAAGAAAAAAACCCGGCCTGTTACTGCTCTGCATTAGTCATCTTCTCCCAGTAACTGCTGAGCCACCTACCCGATTTCTCTGAGGTTCACCACAGGAATAATGGGCTGGAAATGCTACAGCCCTCCAGGTGTGGTGGAAATAGGTTGCTGATCATCCCCACTCCTGAACAGCTGCCAGCAAATCCAGACCCAATGTCTCTGGCTTTCTTAAACTCAGCTTTGTTTGTTTACAACTCTCCCACCTGTACCTCAGATAGCCCAGCATTGATCCTAGATGAATTTTGGTCAAGACATCATTTTCATGACAGTATCCCATGGCTCCTTCTCCCTCTTGCTTTGGCTATTTAAAGGCAGGAACTTCTCAAAGTGAACCCTGACTCAAATACTTCCCAAATCCCCAAATACTTCTCCCCAACAACTACCTGTCCAGCCAGCTGTCCCCATCACAGCCTGTGTGGAGAAAAGGGAGGCAGCTCTCTATGCAGCCAGTCCCTGCTCTGACCCGGGGATTCAAACGCATCTCTCTAAAAGCAGCTGTTAGCTCCAGCCAGCTCACAGACTGGCTTCAGCAGCTCCTCACCCACCTCGGCACCCAAAACAGCCTGGAGAGAAGCTCACACCCCTCGGTGGATGTGGGATCCCCCTCAGAGACACGATGCAGAGCTGGGCAAAGCACCCTGAGTAACCTCCTGCCCTGGCCGAATCCTGCTCTCCGGCAGGATGAGGAAGGGCCCCTGTGTGTGAGTGCCCCTCCTGCAGTGTCGAGCACAGGCAGGGCTGGGAAGAGCTTGAGAGACATCTTATCCATTCCATGTGCTCCAAGGCAGGAGTCTTGGCACCTCACATGTTTGTCAGAGCTGTCTAATCTGCTCTTAAATACCTCTGGTGACAGAGCTGCCACACTGCCCTTACGTCCCTCTCTCTGTCGCTCATATTGTCACCTGCTGCCAGAGTCCTGTAAGAATAATGGTGTTTTTCCTGCAGAATGAGTCAATCTCTGGTGGGGTTTTCAATCCTCTGGTGTGTCAGGAAAGGCCACACTCTGCATCTGACTGCAAATGCTGCTCCCTCTATGATTTTCTCCAGGCTATGAGCTCTCATAGCCCAACTTTCTCCACCATGTGGCATCATGGACTGAGCCCCAGATACCCACCTCTGTTTCATCCAGACTTTCAGGACTTGTGTGGAAGTCTGGAGAGACCATTATGTTCCTCTTTGGGCCATCAAAGGAGAGAATTCCTTTCCAGCCTCCTTCCAAAGGCATCCTAGCCAGCCCTGTGATGGAACAGGTTTTGCAAGAGGTTCAAGCATTAGTAGCAGACCCATCTTTTCATCAACACCAACTGTTTGCAATCCAAAGAGATCAAGATACAGGGTTCTGGGTGACAAAACCAGCTTTCAACTCAAGCACAGAGCATGAGGAGACAGCAAGCCTGCTCAGCCACACTCCAGCGTTCAGCAGGGCCACTGTCAGCCCCAGCAGCCACGGAGTGGAGACAGCCTGGAGATTGATTGCATCGTTGCCTTTGTCTCCTGCTCCTTGGTTGCCAACCAGCAGAATGGATGTCCTGCTTTGCATAATGCTTGTTCTGCGAATATTATTAACCTCATATATCACTGGGGAATGCACTCAGCTCCCGTTCACACGAAGCACCAGGGCTAGCCCTATTCAATCTACTTCCATAAACAGGAACAAGGCCCATTTAATAAGCAGGAGGCAGCTGGTGTCTTTAGAGGTTAGGGCTTTGTGTTGATTTTTTTCCCCTTTACAAAAGATAAATACGCTGAGGAAATTCTCTGCTCCGGATTTTCATCTTGTCAACCTCTCATAACCAAAGCAGGGTCAAGCACTGGTCAGTACTCGGATGGGAGATCTCAAGGGAAAACAAAATCCACAGTAGAGGAGCAGGAGAAACACTCGTGACCTGGCTTTGTAAGGAGGAACACTCTTCTCTCTGAGCCAGCCCTGAATCCCCACTGCAGGCAGGGCTCAAAAGGCGATCACAGCCTCAGAAGGCTCCTTCTTCCTATGGAAGGTGAAACCAGAGTGGACTGGCATCTTCAAAGGAAGCAGAGAGGAGTTAGGAACCCTAATTAAATGTCAGTCGAGCATTTGAGGTCCTTTAAGAAAACACCAGCCTTGATCATAAAATCTCTGTCTCACACCAGCAACAGGTATTAGCCAGGGGGTGGCTGTTGGATGCTCCACGTAAAAGGCATGCTACCCTGCTTCTTCCCCTAAGTTTTCTTGTTTGAATCCAGTGTTTTCTCCTCCTCCTGAACTGTCCTGCACACTCAGCTGCATGTTTTCCAACAGTTCCCCACACACCGTTCCTGCACTGGCTGAATTTCCCAGGTGAGGAAAATGATTTCTGTGTTCAGCAGCCTGTAAAGCACTTGGAAATCTTTCAGATGAAAGGCCCTCGTCAGAAAGTGCATAATAAGATTTCATTATTGTATCATTTGTTCTCATTATCACTAATAGCAGTGGTTGTATAAAATGTTCTTCCTGTGATCAGAACCGGCTCTCAAGCAAACACCTCAGCCCACAGAAGCTAAGGACAAAGAAGGCATCAGGGAACAGGCGGCCAGAGTTCACCTGGCTGTTCTCTGCTCCCCATACTTCCTCTCTGCTTCTTTGAAGATTTTAATTAGAAGCCTACGGAACGATGTTCCAGGACCTGGAGAAGATCCAGAGGTGTAAAGGACAGCAGTCAGACTGGGAGCAGCTGCTGGACACGGGCACAGGGCGCTGCAGGACGGGAAAGCACCAGGCGCCCACAGAGCCCGGGCAGTGCCCAGCTCTGGGCAGGCACCCCACACCCAGCAAGAGAAAGGCATGGTTGGGATTTGGCAGGCTCTGGTTTTGGGTGGCAGGTTACCCGTGAGCACCCAGGCTAGCCAGCACGTCGTGTTCAAGGTGGGCTGGGGAGCAGAGGCAGCATTTCCACCAGAAACTGAGGGTGTGGAAGAAGGGGATTCTGGGTTTAGCAGCAGGAAAATAGACCAGAGAGAAAATTCTGCAAGAGAGCATGGAGTGGGAATGCAAAAGGAAAAGGAGAGAGGAGAATGAAAAGCACTGCTAACTCAGGCTGACCCAGGAAGCAGTGTTGGGAGCTTAGAACTAATTGCCCTAAGTAAATATATGAACTAAGGGTAGGATTTATAAGCAAGAGAGATACAAGGAACAGCTGGCTGAGTGGTGTTTGGATGGGTAATGGAAAGTATTTACAATGTTGGCAAAGCAACTTGACAGGCAAGAGAAGCCTAGTCTCCATTTAGGGCAAGAAATAAAAGAGGTGACAGCTGTAAGATCCCTTACCACCTAGAGAGACTGAGAATGAGGGATTTCTGCACCGTTTCTGCTCTTCCCCCATGCGTCCCAGATGCTGTAACTTCAGTGACTTGTAATTCCATTCAGTCGTAGACTTACACATGTCAAACTGCAGAAACAAAGAAGAGAGCTTCATCCAGGGTCTGGAGAAAACAGATGGGCAGGAAGGCATCTTGGACCTCTGTCATTCCAGGGTGATGAAGACCAGAAAAAACAATTAGAGCTGGATTTGATGCTGGAGCTTGGGGACCCTTCAAACAGTTGCAGTGTTTGAAGATGGTCCAGTATGAATGGAGAAGCCAGTTTTCAGCTTGAAGGGAAAGACAGACATGAGACAGTTGAGATTTGAGTGCAGATCTGAGGGCACAGAAGCGAGTGGTTCTGTAGTACCCCATGTTTAGTGAAAACAAGAGAACCAATATCCAGTTTCACAAGTTGCTGAAAATTCATTTCACTTGAACATTAAGCAATAGCAAAGAGCATAAGATGTGTTTTCATTCCAGACCATGGCTGTCTCCAAACGAAAGGGAGAAACCATCAAGGTTGGGCTCGGCTGATTCAGGAGTTTTTTGTCAATTCCTCTTCACCATAACCATTCAAAAATGACCCATTTTTCAAAGCTTAGCTCCAGTTCCAATAGCCAGACAAAAGGCACAATATCTGTTGCATCCCCACTGTTAGGTCAGATGAGATCTGATCTTTAGGGACTCGGAGAAAGAGGAGGATGCTCTGCTCAGCAGTGAGATGACAGGTATCCTCTTTCCAGGGTGACAGATCCAGGCACTCCAATGGAAATTTCAAAAAAATACTCTCAAGATCTTGTCAGAGCTGTTCATCAGAACTGCTCTGATTAACAAGCATTACTGAACAGCAGCTAATTTGTCCCTTTGATCATGACTGGTCCTCAAGTCATGGATGAATTAAATATTTAATAGCCTGTGTGACAGCTCAGGACAGCTGCTGTGTCAAAACGGTCCTGGAAGGCTCCCACATACCTCAGAGCAGTCACAGGAACACCGCGGGGCTGAGAGTCAGAAGCATCCTTGTCCAGTCTCCAGAGAACTGGAGCCACAGGCTATGCAGTTGGAGGAACCTGGTCCTAGCAGCCAAAAGGATGGAGGATTTAACACCAGGATTTGTGCTTTCCCAGAATGAGCTGACAAAGGGAGCTCTTGCAAAACTTATCCAGTGTTTATTCCATCCTGTATGTCTCCATACAGTCCTGGACAATGGGAAAGAATTCAGTGGCTGCAAGCCACATAGAAGAGCTAGCACAGTGACTAATGCCAGACCCCCACACAAAGAAATGCTGCACGGCACAAGCAAGGAAACACACTCTGTACATGCAAGGAATGGTCTTGCTTATACACTGCATCCTAACTCTGCACCATACACATCCTGTAGGCTGGATATGTGTAGTGCTGAACCTCAGACAGTGAACCTTGGGGTGCTGAACACTAGAGAAGTAAAGGACTTGCAGTGGTGGAGCTGGGGAGGATTTGTGAATCTGATGACCTCCTGAAATCCCTTTGGTACCAGCTGGTTGACAGCTCTGTGATTCTGAATCTGGTCTGCTGGCTCACCCTCAAAAATCGAACAAACAATAGTGACTTTGGTTACAAAACAGTAGCACTTTAATTGCAACAAGGGCCCCTGCTAATTTAGCAGAAACCCTTTTAGCTCAGATAACTGCTCTGCTAATGAAATCAGAGTCATCACCACTTCTGGCTCCCCATGGTAAAACCTCTGTCCTTTCCAGGGAGTGCATCTCACCATGGCTTCAGACAAAAGTTTTAATGGGCTTCAGCAGCCTTTGAGGGAAAGTGCTTGAAGGACAAAATAAATCATCCCTCTTACTGTGCTGTCAGAAAATCCCCCTTCCCCTTAATATTCTTCTTGCATCTAGTTCTGCCACCTTCTCTCTTTCAAAGCTTAGATTTAACTTGAAAGAGCAGATCTAACCCAGAGGGAATAAAAGACACTCCCCCCCNCCCAAGTTTCCATTGCACAAATCCAGGACTCAGGAGCACTGAACAGCACCACAGCTCCCATCGACAGACTTCTCCTTCCTAATGCATGGGGAAACTGCTGTGACAGCTCTCCCCGGGGAACACTTAGGGACAGCAGCTCCCTCTCATCCTCTTAATGCTCTCTGCTGCTTTGGTGGGCACTCTCTGGGTTATCTGCAATCAGCTTTGGCAAATGTTTCAGTCTGCTCTGACTGGGGGATGTCCGACCAGCAAAGGGAGAGCATGGACAGCTGTCTGAGCGTTCTGCAGAGGCCATCCCCAGGCCAAGTCCTTGGAAGGATCTGCCCAGGCTGTTCCTAGACCTCCGGTACTGTAAGGCACAGGAATATCTGTGGATATCCAGTGCAGCCCATGCCAGACTGTGGGAAAGACAAGAACAGGGCAGCAAAGCCGCCTCTGCATCCCAGCTTTTCTTCTAGCACCAGCAGCAGAGCTAATCTCGATCCCAAGTGTTGGCTCGTATTTCCAAACACTTTCTAACCATTGCAAAGAACAAGTGCTCAAGGGCTTGGCTGTATTTATGCTTTTGCTTGTCTTTAATAAAAGCTGCATTTAAAATGCATGATTAATTATTTTGCACAAGTCTCCCTTTTATGGGAACCTGTGAAATGTAAGTGATTTTTAATACCACCTCACAGACATCACTCCCTCTTCCCACCCCCATTACCATTAATCCACGTCCTAGAAAGATGCAGCATTTGTCACTGGTTTATTATGAAGTGCAATGTTGCGAGTTATTTATGAGCTTGCTATTTATTGAAGTATTTGTGGGTAGTTTTAGCACTTCAACTCTAGGGTGAGAATCAGCCACATTTTCCCCACTGGCTGGCAGAACCCTCTGCTGTTTAACCACTTCACTCCCACCCTCTGGCTGTGCCCTCAGCACATCGCCCAGGGATGCGGTTTAGGGCAAATTCTCAGACTTGTCACTTCCAACGTGACAAGTAAATTCCATTACCTCTTGCTCTCTTTAGGTGGAAGGGGATGTTTGGAAAGAACCCAGAGGCAAGGGGCAGAAATGAGCAGGAAACAGACACATGACTGAACTCTGACTGCTGGCAGGACAGCAGCCTGGGGGTCTCACAGCACAGGGGTGAAGCAACTGGCCACAGCACAGGTCAAGCCAGTCCACTATTCAATTCCTAATAACAGATACCCAAGAAACAGCATTAGAAGAGGACAAACAGACAGCAACTTTTCCCTAGAGTATTCCCCCTGCTCCCAGTGATCTGCCACACAGGAACTTTCCACGTGGGAGTTTAGTCTGTCTTTAACAGCCTTCAGGAGATCTTTATTCCCTGACTGTGTCCAAGCCCTCCTCAAATCCACATAGACTATTTATACCACGGTGTCCAGGTGACAAGGACTACCACAGCTTAATTTATGTGTTGCCTAATAAGTATTTCCTTCTGCTTGGTTTGAACCTGCCATCACCTCTTTTCACTTGATGCCTCCCTGTGTATCTGAAGCTGCCTCTGCACCCCAAGTCCAACAGGCAAACCCTGTCTCTGTTGCACTTTTCCTGAAAGGAAAAAGCTGGCAGATATGCCAAACAGAGAGCAGGAGGCAATGGCATGACCATTAGGTGAGGAGACAAGAAAAGCATCTGCAAGGCCTGTGCTCCTGCCACCCAGAGAATGACTGTCCCAATCCCATGTTCTGCTCTGCTCTACCTTGCACCTAATCGCAAGAAAGTCCCTAAAACCTGCTGAGCCCAGTCACTCATGCCTAGCTGGGATCTCTGCCTCTTCGTGGCTGGCACAGCCCAGGAGATCAGGAGGACAGGAGGCTGTAAGCAGCTTGTACAGAACAACCCTCAGCAGAACACCAGTGTCAGCACTGCACAGGCCCTGGGCCAGGAGCAATACAGCAGGGAAGGGGGGAGCAAATTTAAGGTATAAACTTGAAGGAAAATTGGTCTACAGCAGCTTGGTCCCATGTTTGAAACCGTGCTCTGAATCTAATCAGCGGTGGCTGTAATGCAATTGTTGTGGGGTTTCCCTGGTCAGAGGAGCTGGAGTCTGTATTTCACCTATTGCTTTTAGAAATTATGGGTAGCCTGGTTTGCCACAAGTGAACCTGCTGGTATGACCATGATCGTAACCTCTGCTGCCCTTCTGAGCTTCCCACGTCCCGCACATAAATGAAAGGCGTAAGATCCCGAGCACCTTCCCTGCCCCAGCCAGGCCCACCAGAGGGGATGTCAGCAAGAACAACCCCAGATTTACTGCTGGGACCTTGAGAAAACCTGGCTGCTTCTGTGAGCACGTCCTGCTGCCTTTCAGTCACCGTTTGACCTTAGCATTCAAGGATTAATACGTAGGAAACTGGCCATACAGTGAAATTAAGAGCAGCAGCAGTCATTTCTTCTTATCAACAGCCCAAATTGTACATCATAATAGCTGTATAGCAAATACCTGCTGCTGCCAGAACATCTAGTCCTAGGTCAGTGCTGGATTTTTTCCTCTCCATTACATACCATTTCAGTAAGAGTAAAGAAAGAACAGGAGCTAGCGTACAGCAGCATGGCTTTCCGTGGAGGATCAGAAATTAATCATCTCCTCCCTTTAAAGGTGTGGAAAATGAAATACACTGAAGTGTTATACTGCAGGATTCAGACATGAAAGGCATGGAAACTTAACCAATTGGTTACCCTGCATTACCCAAGCCACACTAATCTCTACAGAAATGCTCCTAGTCCATGGCAAACATGGAAGGCACTGATAGGACTCCACAGCAAACAGGAGAGATTCGTCGAAGCTCCGGCTCCCCAGAAAGCAGGCTAAGCAAAGAGACCCCATGCCCAGCACTGAATGCTCCAAAGGCAGCTGTTACCTTACAGCCACAACTCTCAGGCAGATTTTGAGCTGAAGTCGCCAGTCACACAGCACTGTGGTCAGCCAGAGGGCTGTGAGCAGGAATCTCTAGGGAAAGCAGACTATTGCCTTGATTGTATTCGGTGAGAAGGCGTCTGCTTCTACATTTGCTTTTTATCAACTGCAGCTAGCTCAGGAGCCAGTTTTCAGCACCTGAAACGTCTTGCTGAAAACTGTTTACAACACTTAGCACTTGGTGCTGAGATGGCTTGCTAAAATGAAAGCCTGTATTTTATGAAAAGGAGCAGACACTTTGCAGGCAGAGTTTTATTCTACTCGAACACCAGGCGCTCTCCGGCGCTAGCAGGATGCAGAGATGCTGTAGTGGTATGTAGTTTGCTGCAGGTAGAGCATTTGAAGGGTGTGAATTAGAGGGCCACAAAATCTGTTCAAAAGGTTTAGTAGCCATCAGCAGGAGGATCTGAATGCATTTCTTCTTGTTCTGTGTAGTTTTGTTCTAATCCCGCTGTGTCTGTGAGTGCTTCTGTTGTGCTGGCGACAGTTAAATTTCCCTACAACACCTTTTCCCACAGAAAATGCTATTCCATCAAAACAAGCCAACCTGATTTTGATAAAAATTCTATGTTTTAAGAGAAGTCTGCTGATTGGAAGCATTTTGTAAAAATCAAAACAAATCTGGGAACTTTGAGGTTTCGCTTCAAACTCCCCTCTATTAGAAATGCTTCGGGGTGGGGGGCAGGACTCCCACTCCCACGGCATTTTTTAGAGCAAAGCACAGTCACCTGTAATTTCTGAGCACTACAGGCTCTGCAACGCTGTGGCAGGGCATTTTGATACGGCTCAGTGATTGCTCCAAAGAGAGAGAGAGAAAACCACTCAAAGTCTTTTAACTAGCTTTTAGCAGACCTGTTCCCACCTGATCCAGCTGGCTCCTAGACCCCCTTCAGAGGGTCAAACGACATAAAACCTTCACTCACAAGCACTTTATCCTGTGCCACGCACTAGGCCTGATTCTGGCGACGTGGAGTCAGAGTAATTTCAAAGTCATCAGAGCTAGTACAGATCTACTGAGGCATGAATGAAGGGTGTTTGATTCAGACTCTGCAGTTGCACGGCCTCCAGCTGGGGTTCAGTAAAGGAAGTTTTCAACAGTGAAAGTAAGGACTGGCTTATCTGCATCAAAATGTGGGTGTCAGTCCTGCTTCCACTCCTCCAACCTAGCCACTTTTTCTTCCACCCGTGCTTCCATTTCCCTCTTTGCAATACACAGCTTGCTACCCTAAGAGCTAAGTATCAGTACAGCTCCCTGGTGGGGCTGAGGGCCAGAGCCAGAGCACAAGTTCCAGATCCTCTTTCCCAGTTTCTCCTGACAGCCAAAGTGGAGAGGCATGGCAGGATGCTGGGCAGATTGCCACAGGTTAGAGCTTCGATGGGAACTCTTCTCCAGCCAAGGACAAGCTGGGTTGTCAGGAGCTGGCTGGAGTGGGGTGGTGGGGTGAACAGCTTTGCTAAGACCAAACAGGGTAACAAACCCACCTTAATGCCTACAGAGGAACACAATCTGACCTTATCTATATGCAAATTGTGGTGCCTTCTTCCTCCTCTTTGAGTGCAGGTGAGCTGGCTATAATGTGCCAGATAGCAGCAGTGCATTTGCATTCCACCAGATGCTGTTAGGAACTTCTCTCTGCTTTGTCCAGTTACACTGCCCCAAATGCCACCAGCAGCATCATCGTGCTTGTTCTTATCTCCAGGCTGCAGTTAAATGAAGTTTGAATGAACTCAAATCTGAGGCATTCTTTCTGCTCCTCCACAGTCCAACGTTAGTCTTACATAGTGGCCCGCAGCTTTCAGGGGAAGCAAGTAAAGAGGAAGAGTAGTTGTATTTGTAGAGAGAAAAAAAATGAACATCTTGTTTTTATGCAAATAGCCTTAAACTTTGGGTAGGGGCAAGAGAGAAAATGGGGGAAGAAATCCATTTAAAAACCTTTCTGCTTCTATTCTTTTCTCCTTTATGTTTCCAGTGTGGCTTTAGTGGCTCTTTAAAGATGTACTACAAAGCTTTTAATAAAAGCCAGAATGAAAGGCAGAATCCTCTTTAAGATCCTAAAATCAGTCTTGCAATACGTGTCTAGACTCACACGTTACTAATACATTAACTTTTTAGAAGTGAGATATTGTAACACCCAGTAATCCCTTCAGCTTCTGCTAAATTCCCTGTCAAGAAGGCTGTGTGTTGCTGTTTAGATGGGAAGGAGCAACATTAACAATGACCCCTTCCAGAGAACATTTCATAGGCAAGTAGATCTCCCAAAGTACTTTTCCTTCCTGCCTCTCATTTTGCAGCCCTTCCCACCGTTCTGAGCAGGCAGGGTCGGGCTGGGCAGGCAGGGCAGGGCTGGGCAGGCAGGGCCGGGCTGGGCAGGCAGGGTCGGGCTGGGCAGGCAGGGCAGGGCTGGGCAGGCAGGGTCGGGCTGGGCAGGCAGGGTAGGGCTGAGCAGGGCAGGCAGGGCTGGG